>CM055971.1:10897500-11290000 GCA_029531755.1 Holothuria leucospilota | reverse complement strand
GCCTATCCTAGTAACCCAGGAAATGCTCTTTAACTGTGTTCTTGTCAGTGGTTAAAGTAGCCACAAAACCTTTAAATCCAAGGCTAAGTTTTAACATAAACAGAGAATGGCGAATGAATTTCAGCCAAATAAGAAAGAAACCTTGGCTTGGTCCTAGGCTAGACCGTTGTCTTGCTCTGCTTATGCCCAGCCACATATTTGTCTGAAAAAAAAATGAAGAAAGGCCAGCATGTCCTAAACACTGTAGGCCTAGCCTAGGCTGTTTGAACACCTAACAGTTAGGCCTATGCCTAGAGCTCTCAGATGCCTGTTTTTTGACCAATCAAAGGTAGCAAGGGCCAATCTGACAGAAAATTATGATGCAGTTAATTGTTCCTGATAAAATTAATCCATTAACCCAGGCAACTTCAGTATTTACTCGTAAAATAACATTTCTCATTTTGGGCTTTCTCAAAGAAAGTAACCTTGATAGGAAAATTTTGATATGACTCCCACATTTGCTTTTGTCTAGATATTTAGTAGAATTTTGCCCAATCCTTTTTCCTTTTAGGTGATTTCACCTCACCATTAGGCTACCTTTTTTTTATCTAGCTGACACTACATATAACACATTTATGTTGGTGTGTCATTAAACATCCATCTAGGCCTAACTAACATTTATAATTGGGGCATTTCAGTTCTTGAGTGGGAACTCGGCCTAGGGCCTACCCTATCTGTCATAGGCCTAGTACAGCTTAGGCCTATTTGTTATTCCCTTTTTGATAGTAAAAAGGTTCAAAAGTTTCCATGAGTTCAACAAGAACAAGCGAGTTTGGAAATTTACCACAGATCAAGTCTGTTAAAGCTTTTGCACAGATACAGTTGCTTTGAGTAACTGTTACCACTTCTTTTCACATTAAAACAGCATAGGCTACTCTTCAATCTTTTTTGGTACAAGTGTAAGACATTCACTTCAAAAAGAACTTTTCTTTGAGAAGTATGATTTTGAACTTGAAAATTATGCCTGCTTATACATATTGGGCCAAGTAAAATAAATAACATGTTTCCCGTCTCCGCCCACAATCCTTTTTTGGGGCCACATCCCTTTTTTTTCTATTTTTGAACAGCGTAAATCACATTTTATTTCAGCACCTTCTGGACTTTTCACAGATTGTGGCAGTATTCCTTATTGATACTTAAAAAGGAACGACTGGACACCCCGCAACTACAGTCTGTTTTTACCAAAACTTCAACGAGCAGCACACAAATGAGATTTGATAACTACAAGACAAGTTTACTTCGTTTAATATACTCACTTACAGTTGTGTATGCAACTTTTTTGTCTTCTTTTTCAGGCAGTTTTGACACGTGTGTAAAAAAAAGAGAGAACTGCATCCTCCTTTTCTGAAAAATTCCAGATGGGAAACATTTTTTTTTACTTGGCCTAATACAAGTCTAAAACAAGCAGTCTCAGTAGTGATACACTTTCCTTCCCAGCATGCATTGTATCAGAAGTTACCAAACTTGATTATTCATTGAATTAGGTTTTATGGCTTACATACATTTCATTTCAGGAGCATAAGCTAGAAACACCACTAATCCTGTTGCTGGCAGGATTGATTCCCCCCCCCCCCCTCCCCCGTATCTCATTTGGCGCTTGTGCACACCTTTGAACAAGTCGCACAATTAGTGGAAGTATTTGGAGCTTTTATTACAAGAAAGGTGTTTATGCTGAAATTCAGTTTTGATATGTTGCAGGGTGAAATTTCTTCTCAATTACTTTTTGTGGTTCTTGATGAAATTGTGACATTTTCATTCCTAAATGAATTTAAGGCAAGTACATGTGCCATCATAATTGCACATAAATGAATATTTTTTTTTGTTTTTCTCACACCTTTTAATTACACATGGGAATAAAAAACCTTTACATTAGACTGTGTAATGTTTGATTTAGTTGTAAATTGTTCATCATGAAATGTATAATAATTCTCTATTCTACAATGCAACTCTCATATTTATGTGGTCCATTAATGTTGAATGCTGCAAAGTATGAATGTATCAGTGCATAGTATGTACAAAGTGTAGGCAAAACTTCTAAAAAAATTGCAAGCAAATTAGTGTTTTGGGGGGTTGTGTCACATTACAGATATTAAATGTTAACAGATAATAACCCTATGTGTGTCTTAAACATTTTCATGTAAGACGGCAAGATATTATTTTTCATTGGTACTCCAGTCTGATACTTGGATTGGTTTCTGCCCATTTAAAAGAAAGCACGTTTTTCTATGCAAAGGTACCACGCGTCTTCCACGTTTTGAGGTGAAATTCACCTTGCCGAAGGTGTCCTGTCAAACTGGTCGCGCAAAATTATGTCCCACCGTCGTCAGCAGCTCATTGTTTGTTTACATACACACTAAAAGAATTACAAAGTCATGCCTCACACACAGTCCCAAGCTACAAGTACAGCATTACATCATGAAGTGCGTTGTTATCGGTAGATGAACCTTGATAAGGAATTGTTATTTTCAGAGCCTGTGTTATGTATCGTAGGTCTTATAAAACAGCAGCTCAGTACATGTTTTTATCTCTGCAATTTTGTTGAGATTGGTTTAACATCACTAAGTTTGTCGCTTCATAAAAGAGTTTTAGTGTACATAAAGTTACTAGAGGCACAGCGTTGTGTTTGTGCAGCTAGCTGAGTAGTACAATGAGTACGGAAGTTCACTTCATTGATATTGACGGACGAGACTTGAACACACATGCTGCGCATGACGTATTAGCATTACAATAGCTGGGGGTGTGTCTATGATAATAAAGCCAAGGCTACCTGTGAAGGTCACGAGATAGCAATTGCGGTTACGAAACTTGTTGTGTAGAGCTTTTACATTGTCGGCGACAATAGAGACCGGCTTGGAAAGGGTTGTGACAATTTGTAAATGATCCAGGCACTTCAGGGGCGTGTAACGGGGTGTTTCGTGGGGCTTTGTCCTGTCATTGAGTGGTCATTTCCATACACGTACATGCAGCAGAGCGTGCTGGATCACGCCAGATCATGCACTGACGTCTGTTTACCGCACCTTTATGCTCGTGTTTGCAAGTGGGAGAAAGTCCTGTTGCAACATACACTGGGCAGGTTTGTGGTTAGAATCACGAATGGTTCTTCTGGCCACATGTAATATATTAGCGACAGAAAATTTAATACTTAGCTGTATTTCACTTAAAGGTTATGAAGATGTGAATACCTTGTATTTGGCTTTTTCTGCCATAGATAAAATTAATAGTTCTTTAAAGAAGTACTTAAATGGAGATGGAAAAGATTTTAATTTCTAATTGCCGATGTCATGTAGGTCTGAGTTATTAAAACAAAGATGACCATGCGAGAGTTTGTCCGAGTGATAAGAAATCAAGAAATTGTAGTGTAGATTGGCATACAATAGCCTCAGAATTTGGAAGTGGGGGAAATTTGAAATTTCGAGGGGAAAGATTCCCTAAAAAGATAAACAATAGGCTTCCGCATGTGTAGCCATGACGGCACATCGGGGACTGCTCTCGATTCCGATGTCTCTTTGTTCCGACGTCTATATTCCGAAAGTACCCGGCACATCTCGTTTAGCCTACACATTTTTGGAAGAATCGTTTAGGAATGGAAGGTGTTCAATTTATAATCTCATACCGTTGGTAATGTATGTTATTTTGACCGATCGGCAAGTGCTTCATAAACTTCCAAGGTTCGGGTATCATTTTACATGGTTGTCTCTACTTTGTTTCATTTCCACAGGACATGACTTCTGTTCGAAAGCAAACTTCAAAACCAGCATTCAAAGAATCGGATAACAACATCGCTAAGTCGGATTACGATGCCATCCAGACACTTCTTTCAATGAGAAGGATGTCACCCCCAATTTCAGACGACTCCAACAGTAGTGTACCTGACAAACCAGATGGAAGGCGCGTATCGGTGATTTGTTCAAGAGTTTCAACAGCGTTCGAGTCCATGTCGGGTTTAGTTCAAAAACAGAAGAAACTGCCAGATATTTCACCACCTGTCACAACAGTACATGTAAGTTAACAATTTCAGTTTTTTTCCCTTGCAATTTATACATCGTGAAAAATATTGGCTATTAGTGCTAAGTACTGAAGTGAGTGGGTTTTTAGATTTTTGGAATTACAGTGGATCAAAGTCTGACATCGATATTGAAGTTATATATATGGTATTTACTTATTATCATGCATTCCAGGGTTTTTTAAAGTTACTGCTAGAATTACTTTTTTACTCCAGTAAAGGAAAACGTTTCTTTTCTGTGAGTCATATTGCTGTGTAAGGTTTATAATAATTAAATATTAAAAGCTTGCAATAAGTTAAAAAAGGTAATGGATCCTGTTGAGCAAATAAAAATGATATCAAAATTGATCAAAATAGCAGTGTTGGGACCATTGAAACAAAAGTAAGGGAGAATGATGTATGCCGATCTGGAATGAAGCCATTGATATGGCTAGGCTGTACGTTGACATCTGGCACCTGCACGTAATACAAATATCACGTCATTGCTTTTGCCCCAAGTATTAGCAAAGAAACTACAAGTTTTCAAGTTAGGAGTATAGGACAAAATACTTAAAGGGGAATTTTCATGATCCCAGGCAGTTCCAGTTCTCTCAACTAAACATCTTCTAGCTCCTCCCATAACTGTATGAGGCTCTTCCTTGTGCAAGAATAAACCTGTTTAATTGCTTAAGGCCATGTCCTGGTGAGCACATAAGGCTATAAAATGTAATAAAAGTACTCTCTCTGCCTTGTGTGGAATGTGAGCTACTCTGCATCTTTCAAATTTTGAAACTTTGATGTCAATCAAACAGCAGTCACCAACTGAGAATTTTGATATACATACACTAAAAATATACTTTGGGGTGATGACAGTCTGTCTTTAAGGCACCATGACTTATTTCTGTTGTGAAAATTACTCCTAATCATTCAAAAAAAGGATAAAATAAGCTATAACTTCTGAAGCAGAATGCACACTGTAGGTACGGAGACACACCAATCAACCCGTCTTTTGCCGTACAATGAAAGCGCCCTCACAATTTTTCGTGGCTTTACCGGTTAAACAATATATGGATGCATTGTGTCAGCGTTCTCCCTTTTATTTCTATGGCTGGGACTCACTGAGTAAAGGTGCATTGAGCTACATTACCATATACGAGTTTTTTAAGATTTTTTTGGGGGGTTGGGGGCAGATCTTCTAGAAGAGGGATTAAAGGTAGGACTTGTGGGCTTTTTCTTTGGGGGGGGGGGTTAATGTGAAGGGACCCTCCTCTTAGCAAAGTTTGTGTTCATGTTTGGTGGCTTACATGCATATCAGTGCTATATTATGCAAAGCTTTGAACAATCCCCCACCCCAGCAGCCCCCTGCCAAAGAATCAAAATTGGACCATCCCAATCCCAAATTTTGAGGAACAATTCAGTTGTTTAGAAACCATTCTGGAAGGGGGGGGGGGTGAGAAGTAGCCATCCTGGCCAGCCTATAAATCAAAAAGCGTGATGACAGTTTCATACATGTAAGACAGTGCCACTAGGAAGCCCAGTTACAGTGCATATGAATTTGTTATCATCACAACTGATGGTAAATGCAACATTTGTCCCAAATATGATACAGCCATGTCCTTAATTTAACAGTCATGTGGTTGCCCAATGCCCATTGTGACCAAATTATGTAATGCACATTATGTAATGCATTATGTAATGCATGTCATCCACATATGTTGTTTGATACTTCTGTCTGTATATTTTTTGATAATGTGGAAAAATGAATGAATGAATGGACAACCTAAAGCAAATTGCATTGATTGTGATTGATTTGTTGCCAATCAAATTTTATGCGAAAAGAAAACAGATGGCACCTTGAAGCACATTGCAAATTTCCTTTTAGATTTTTGTAGACAGCCAAAAAACAGACACTGTTGAGTCAGGAAAACCTTAAAGGGAAATATTGCGTTTGTTTTACAGAACATTTTCATATTTTAAAACCAATATTAATAGATACAGAATGACAGACAATTCAAAGTAAGGCAATATGGTAACTTTCTTTTCAAGAAATAAGGCTCTCACAGGAAGTTATTTGCTTAATTGTTGCATAGAAGTAATTTGTTCACCCAAACTTTCAAAAATTCAAATGATGCAACATCTGTTACTCTTGTAATGTATAATACTTTGAGGAAATAAAGCTATTCCTAGAGTTTATTGGTGAGACTGAATGGTTTGATAATGATTTAAGGTCTTTCCTTTGTATGCCAGGTTGGTGCATTTTAAACACAATATTTCCCTTTAAAACTTTTTTCATAACATGAAGGCCTAACAGAGTGTGCATTTTTGGGGATTGATCAGTGGACTACTTTGATTATACTATGGCTGTTGTAAAACATTTTTAGTATGTCATTATTGACAGTTTTTGATTTATTTCTTGCAGGATATAATGACGCCTCCCATGACACCACCCCTCAGCAAGTCACCACCTGTGGCCCTTCCCCAGCCATCTTTTTCTTCTGCATCACAGCCATTTAGTCACACAACATCAGTCCTTGTACAGAGCAACTCCATGTTGACCACACAAAGGCAGACAGGTTGTAGTGTGGTATGTGCCACACCAAGCATTATGAGTAGCTGGGTCTCACCACCATCAACATCAAATCATAAGAAGCCACAGATCACCAAGCCAGTGCCAGTAATGATAGAAAAGAGCGTGGAAACAGATACCTGTGACCAGCAACCACCAGTGGATGTTTGCATGTCAGTATCACCTCAGGAAGGACCACAGACAGTTCTGATACCCAATGGATCACATATTCCAGGACTTACCAGTACACAGTTTGTTAGTGCAAGCAGAACTCAGCCATTGGTGCAAGTTTCACATGCATCCAGTACTGTCAAAGCACCACAGACTCTCTCCTTCATTCCCATATCCTCGCATGGCAACACCCTTCAGCTCAGTCAGCCTGCAGGAACAGTTGGTACTGTGGCTGCAAATGATGGGTCAGTCAAGACTGTACTTATGACAGTACAATTGCCCACTAATGTCATATTGCTGGGATCAGTGCCAAATAAATCCTCTGACAATTCGTCAGGACAAAAACTCATGCCATTAGCCCCAGCCCCAGCACCAAACTCACCTGCAGCAGCAATCATGAACAGACAACAGGCAGCAGCCCAGATGGAGTTTTCTAGGCGCAGAAACCATGTGTGCAACTATGAGGGGTGCAACAAAACCTACTTCAAAAGTTCTCATCTGAAAGCTCATATCAGAACACATACAGGTGAGACCTGTAACCTTTTAACAGAAGTATACCATTCATGTAGTTCATATCGTATTACTTTATAATTACTGTACAGTGGGAAATTTTCACGCTTTTCGCGACCAAGTATCAATTGCGAATTTAAGACCCGCGAAAGTACTTTCGTTAGTTTTTACAAGACTATGTTGGTTGCCTGCAACAGTAAATTCTTCACTCCGCAAATATGTGAACAAGGTACAGATTAGCCAAAAATTAGCCTCGCGGAAATTTCCCGCTATACAGTATATAGAGATGGAGGATTACACATTTGGCTGAGATGAAGCTAAAGCCTTTGAAGGGTAGTGTGAAAAAAAAAAAGAAAGATTAATTGTACAGTTGGGTTAATTGAATAAACTCTGGGTTGAGGCTGGTAATTCACCTGACAAGAATTTATTAAGATGCTGAAATTCAGATAAGACGGGACTAGACAGGAAACGGGAAACTTGTCCCCTCAGAGGCCTTGTCCTCTTCTTTCCCTTCTGTGATACCCCCTCCCACTGCTGCAGTGATATATGTATCCTGTGAAAATTCCAGTACCTTCCTATACTGCTCCTTGAAGCTATTCAGTCTCTTTAAAAAGTAGAGCATTTTCTTAACAGTCAGTGTGGGTGTAGCAATTGAAACCAATTCTCTTGATTACTTATGAAATGTCGATCTATATACATACATTTC
This sequence comes from Holothuria leucospilota, assembly GCA_029531755.1. Taxonomy (NCBI): domain Eukaryota; kingdom Metazoa; phylum Echinodermata; class Holothuroidea; order Aspidochirotida; family Holothuriidae; genus Holothuria; species Holothuria leucospilota. The sequence continues at coordinate 11,282,026 of CM055971.1, read as the reverse complement.
TGACAGGCTACAATTGAGAAAAGTGTAAATAACTTCTAAATTATGAAACCTCCTCTATTTGTTCATGCAGGTGAAAAACCATTTCAATGTGTGTGGGATGGATGCGACAAGTGCTTTGCAAGATCTGACGAACTTTCTAGACACAAGAGGACTCACACAGGAGAGAAGAAATTTGCTTGCCCCATGTGTGATAGAAGGTTCATGCGCAGTGATCACCTCACCAAGCATGCAAGACGTCACATGACTGTAAAGAAGGTTCCTAACTGGCAGTTAGAAGTGTCGAGACTTTCCTCAATGGCTGCTGAGAACCACAGTGTGATACCCATTATGGTGACGCAACCATCCAGTAAGTGAAGGAGTCTGCCAGCCTGAGATGAAGTGACAAACATCATTTCTCTGAATCGAGAGAAGGCTTGAGGAATCATTCTGGTGATTCTGTAAGAATCAGATCAAATGAATGGGTGTGCTTCTCTGGAGTGCCAATGAAGTTTGTAATTCTCATGTGAGGCATTTCTAGGTACATGCCAACTGTAATTTTGCCAACTTTAACAGGTGTAGTTCTAACAAGGTTTGTCTTTTGTGTGGCTAGATACCAGTCTAGTAATATTTGCTGGTCTAAAGCCATTGGGTAAATTTTGTACTATACACCATAACTCTGTGTCAGCAAGAATCTTCCTATAGTTTATTATCTTGTCTCTAATACCTTGCATGCCATCAGGCATGATACTGTACTCCTGAGTAATATCTCTGAAATGAATATCTGTTCCTTGGCAAAGCTTAGATTATCTAACCCTATGTACGTGTAGAAGCTTGGATGTATCACATTTATAACGTTTGCTTCTTTTCACTGCCATTCTCTATGTTTTGTTCAGAGTAAGTGGCCATGTTCAATAGGTAGCAGCTATTAGTATTAGTTTAGAAATTGTACTATAGACCTACTGTGTGCACTGCTGAAATTGAATACTTCTCAGCATTGTCACCACTGATTTCAAAAGTGCAGGCCCACCATTATGGGATGTGTCAATTTGAGAGAAGTGAAGTTTGGAACATTTACAAGGAGATAGTTTATGTGAGTATTATGAAGTATGAAAACTTAAACAGTTCTTTCTTGCACCAAGTATACAAGGCTGTCATTGATGGCGTCTCATGAATTTTTTGTTTAAAAAATAATTCATTCATAAGTTTTCATAACTCTCTCAAAATCTTATAAAGAAAGAAACAGATTCTGTAGGGGATGTGGGCTCATGACATAGAAGTAAGAGCAGTACCATACTTATTTCAAATTTCTCATGATACAGTGAACAGTACTCAAAATTTGTGAGACACTGGATGGTGGACATATGATAGGTCACAAAAGTTAAAATTTTTCCGTAAGACTGAGTTTAAATTTAACAAACTCAAATGTTTGTCTGTATTGACTCTTTTGAGGGTTCTGTGCAGTCTTAAACCTTTTTTTTTTTATGTGGGAGGGCTGTTAACATGTCTTTTTATTCAAGGAGGTTGAACTGACACATAATAACCTCAGTGAAGTAACCTGCAGGTTTCTGAGGGATCATTTGTGAATGTTTTATTGGCAAAGTTCAACTCATAAATGGCAGTGTATTGGCTGATGACAGTTATATAAGATTGTTTGTGTGCATCTGTATGTGACTTTGGACCCTTCCCACTGCAGTTACTCTTTAAATTTTAAGAGAGTTGCAAGTGTATCACAATTAATTAGCAGTATTAATTATCTTAAAGTTTCATTTTGTAAAATTATGTTAATTTATGGAAGTTTGCTGCAACTACCAGACATCAAACTTGACAATGCAAACCACTTTTGGGGCAAACCAAAGATACTACAGGTAATCATTTTGTGTGGCACTTATCCTTGCTGTAAAGCACTTTAATTAAATGCAAGTTAGTGTAACATACCTAAGGCCACAAGGGTGTCATTCCAACTTTGTGAATTCCCTTTTATATGATTTATAAGGTTTTTGTAATTTTTGGAGCACAGTTAATGTGGGTGAGTTCATGCTGCAAAAAGAGTACTGAAGATATTAATCCTTCAATTTTCTAAATTCTTACAAAGGAGGTGTGGAATGCAAGGAGGTGAATTATCATTGTTCATAATTTATTTCATATCTTAGCTTACAGATGAGCCTTTCTGATGTGTGCCTCAGTCTTAATTAGACTCTTGCATGTTAGGAATAGTTGTACAAGAGCAAGAGCTGTGAATTAAACAGAAGGAACATCTCAACAAGTGCATTTGGTAGCCTATATGTGTTGTGTTGTGAATGGTGTCATATATATACGTCAGGAGTGGGAGTTAAAAATGTAGTGTGTTGTTTGAGAAGAAATGATCAAAATTGGAAAAAGTCATAAATTTGTGGTGTAATTCAAATGAAACTGTGATTCTTGCATTGGCCTCCTTGTAATATAGTTGTGTCCTGTGGCAACCCTTGTACAGTAGAATTTGGCACAGGTTTCTGTCCTAAAAAAAAAAGTAGATCTTACTGGATGTTTCTATGTGTCTTTCTCTTTACCTCCTGAGGTCAGGTGAGCAGGGAGGTTTAAGTTCCTTCAATATAAGTGCAATAGTAGGGCATCACCTCATGTTTCAAGATGCTCTCATGAGAGACAGCAAAAATGTTTCTAGAACGTAAAAGCTCTTTTTAAAGCGGTCATTGCTTTCTTATGGTCATAGAAACTACTGGTTTGTGAAAGGGCCCTACCTCAGAGACCATTACAGTTGGTCTTGATGAAGAATAGTCTGTTCATGTATTCTAGTATTGCTTTGTTAGTGATGACATGCTTTTGTTTCATGAGGTAAATTTGCAGCTGATAAAAAATTTTCAAACAACACTGAGTAGGCACTCAGTGTGATACATGTATTATTCACAGACAGGATGATAACAAATTGTGTCTGGGTTATCCAAACCTGGATTTTTCAGAGTATAATTATCATCTCAGTTGAATGAAATAATCTGTTAAAATTTGTACTGTCATTGTGTAATCGTGTTGCTTGGAAAATGGATTAGATTCGACAAAAATCAAGTTGATTAGATTGATAAGAAGATTCCATGTAGCCACAATGAGTCAGTGTAGTTACCAAAATGCTAACAAACTTAGATCAGGGAGTTACATGACAACTCCTTGCTTAGATATTGGGATCGGTCATCTAACTCAAACTGGACGTGAAGTTAATTTACTCGTTCAAAACACAGTAAATTAAAATTTAAGTTGTAAACTTGTAAATGTTAGTGCGCAGCAGATGTATGGCATTAAAGTTTTCTTTTATGTGATTGCAATGCATAGATGTCTGTATCATCACAAGATCCAGTTGTACACAAGGAGAACAACGTAACGTATTCTAATCTTGTGCAAAGCAAATAGCTGTATTTTTAGAGTTTTTGTCTATGGTACATTAGCTTACATGTCACTGAAATTTTGTTGAAAAACTATTTCGTACTTTGGAATAAAAGTTTATAGAAAATGTATCCTTTCTTGAGATTTTCCATATATATATATATGAGTTTCTGTCACCCAAGTTCAAAACAATCACTCAACGTGACCGTAGTTAAGGATTAGAATGAAGTAGGACAACAAAAACAGTCTTCATATGTTACATAATAGTTCTTATAAAGGGAGAAAACCAGTAAAACTTATGAGAAACGATCACAAATGAAGGGCAAATAGCCTCCATGGATATGAGGAGCATTCGTCAAGAAGCCCTTTAGTGGGTAATATCTCCCCCCCCCCACACACACACACATTCGTTGATAACATATATGCCGAAGGACAACAGAATTTTCGGAGGAATCTAAGGCCCATATGGCACCATCGCGTCTTGTTATCTCATCGCTCCGTGAGGAGGATGAGATATTGTAGTCACTTGACCTGTTGGGCTATATTCGGCAATGCCAGCAGAAATAACACCTGTATGCACATAGGTAACAGTTACATATTTCACAAAGTTCCTAGTCTAAAGTCCTAACCCATGGTGGGGTACCCCAAGTGAGTACCGTGTGTTCCATACGCTGGATGGGTCCACAACGTGTCGTGTGTGTGTGTGTGTGTGTGTGGGTGAGTGTGTGGTGTTATTGAGTGAGTGAGTGAGTGAGTGTGTTGTGTGTGTGTGTCCAATTTTGTTTCTTAATATCTCCAAAACGGTAAAGCCGATTTTCTTTCAAATTTGGTGGAAGGTGCCCTAGGTGGAACCCAGTTTCTCGCATTGACTCCCGGAAGCTAACGGTCAAAGGTCCAGAACGGTCCAAGGTCAAATTATGTAAAATCACTCTTTTGATAATAAACTCCAAGAAAACACCATGGAACATGAAACTTCACACCATATAGGAGTGTCTAGCACTACAAAAATATCTGGTTGCCATGGCAACCAAGGTGAAAAGTCACGTGATATTACCCATTTTAAGCAAAAAAATGTGAAAAAAGTTGTTCCATTAACTCCTCCTAGTGGGCCAGACCTGATTCTTTTGATCATTTGGTGGGTGAGATACTCGCACAGAGCGTAAACTGGTGTCTAAGAGTTCCTTGTCGGCAGAAAAGGAAGTCAAAGGTCAGCAGGTCAAATTCAATTTTTGGGAAAATTCACGGTTTTTTGGTTTCCTTGCGTTAGCAAAAGGAACCTCTGTAGTCCAGCTTGGCGTGTGTGTGTGTGTATGGGTGTTTTGTGTGCGTGTGTGTTGTGGTGTGTTTGTGACTTGCCTCTTCGGTACGCTGTACTCAACAAGGGAAAGTTGGACTACGCTGAAACTTGGTATAGTGGATCTGTCATAGTGATAAGGTGTGCCCTAACAATTGTTTTTTGGTGAGGTCAAAGGTCAGGTGGGGTCACGCATTGGTTCAAATGACCGAAAACCTTGTTTGTCACACGATATCTCAAGGTAGGAAGCTTGGATAAATTTTCATACTTTTTTGGTATGTAGGATGCATTATGGAGAGAAGATGAATGCTGTAGCTTTTTGGTGGAGGTCAAAGGTCATCCTGGGTCACCACATGTCAAACATTGAAAACTTGTTGTTAAAAACAATATCTCAAGATAGGAAGCTTGGATAGATTTCCATACTTGGTATGGGTGGATGACTTATGGTGATAAGAGTGGAATCCCTGTCATTTTTGGTGGAGGTCAAAAGGTCATTTGGGGTCACTGAGAGTCAAATACTGAAAACCTTGTTAACGCACAAAAATCTTGGGATAGAATTTCAATACTTGGTATATAGATCCACCATAGTGAGAAGCTGTGCCATACAGTTTTTGGGTGGAGGTCAAAGGTCCATCTGGGGTCCACCACAAGATATCAAAAACTGATCCACCTTGTTGTTAGCAAACAACATAATCTCCCGGTATGGAAGCTTGGATAAATTTCATACGTTAGTGGAATGCCTTTATGGTGGGGAAAATTTTTGGTGGAGACCAAAGGTCATCTTGGTTCACTGGAGGTCAAACTCAGGCAAAACCTTTTTCAATTCTATATCTCAGTGGAAGGAGGCTTGAATAGATTTTTGCGGTGTTGAGGTGTTTGCATTAAAATCTAGCAGAAAACCCATATGACTAGTTAATTTGTTGGATGTCAGAGTTGATATCACACACACGATGCCAAAAGCAAATTCCCAAGAATTCCTCAAGTCAAAATATAAGCACAAAACTGTAATCATTGACTGAAAGATGTGGGACATCTTTCCAGAGATGCCAAGTATCTATTTTAATTGAAATTTTAAGTATGTGAGGTTGATTTAAATCCCTAATCCTGCCATTAATGAAAACGTGCATCAAGTTACTACTTTTTTAATATTGCAGATAGATTCCTCTGCCCACAAGGGCAAGGACGGGTTGTGAAAGTTCACTTAGACAGACAACAATATGTCGCTTAGATTAGGACATGTGACTTGCAGGAATTGTGACTCGAATTGATTAATTAAATGCTACTATGGGTTGTTAGTTTTATAAAGAGAACCAAGTTACTGATCATTTGGATCAGATACCATTGAGTGTGCATGATGGTGATTGCTTAATTGGAATAAAACAAATTGTAACTGTATACTGTTCTGTGTTGGTATCCCCACTGAAGTGCCTTGTAGGCTGGTATTTCTTCACAGACAATTTAATTTTATGCTTGAATGTGTTAACCACAGGTAGTGCATTGTGCTGTGAGCGAGAACTTTTGTGAATCAACAGAAATACTGGTTCATTCAGTAGTTGGCTCAGTTTCATTACATTCAGCAAGGAACCACAGTGCCCATTGGGCTCTTGTTTAGTATTTTTAGTATAATTCCAGAAGGAAACATTCCACATACATGAAATTTTGCAAATATGATGAACGTGTCTAATGCTACCAAAATATATGGTTGCCATGGCCAACCATGTCAAAAGTCAATTTTTGGTGAGAAATCACATTTTTGTTAGTATTTTTAGTATAATTCCAGAAGGAAACATTCCAGATACATGAAACTTTGCACATATGATGAAAGTGTCTAATGCTACCAAAATATATGGTTGCCATGGCAACCAAGGTCAAAGATCAATTTTTGTGAGAAATCACATTTTTTTAGTATTTTTAGTATAATTCCAGAAGGAAACATTCCACATACATGAAACTTTGCACATATGATGAACATGTTGAATACTACCAAAATATATGGTTGCCATGACAACCAACGTCAAAGATCAATTTTTGCGAGAAATCACACTTTTTTAGTATTTTAAGTATAATTCCAGAAGGAAACATTCCACATACATGAAACTTTGCACATATGATGAACGTGTTGAATACTACCAAAATATATGATTGCCATGGCAACCAAGGTCGAAGGTCAATTTTTTGTGCGAAATCACATTTTTTTAGTATTTTAAGTATAATTCCAGAAGGAAACATTCCACATACATGAAATTTCGCACATATGATGAATGTGCCAAATAATACCAAAATATGTGATTAACATGGTCAAAGGTCACGTGACAGGAAGTCAAAGGTCGACTTTGGTAAAAATCACATTTTTTAGTATATTAATATAATTCCAGAAGGAAACATTCCACATACATGAAGTTTAATTCACATATGATGAACATGTCTAATGCTACCAAAATATATGGTTGCCAAGGTCGAAGATCAATTTTTGTGAGAAATCACATTTTTTAGCGTTTCGGTACACAAAGACTTAACATTGATGATAGCAACGGAAATCAACAGTACACAGTGTAGACGCGCTTGTTACTAGTACTGACCAAGATATTATAAGCATAGATTCCAAACTACTATACCTACACTGTTACGCTCAGTGACTCCTCGTGTAGACGCAAATATTGAAGTGTGAATATGACATGCGCACCGTTCTTTTCGGCGATCTGCGTAGCCGGGAAATAAGAAGGCGTACGTTATAGAAATTTCATTGTTAAAAGAGGTTAGTGTGCGTGTCTTTTTACAACGTGTTCTATACGTGCGGAATACATTTTTTCTCTGTGTATTATCCGAAATACTTGACGCATACTTCTGCGCTCTTGGGAAGCAAACGCGCTAGTTGATTTCCCGTTGTGAGGGCGTAAGAAATTAAACGTGTATATAAAAGTGCGTTACTTAAAGATATAGAGCTTATGCACCTACGTCACGTTTCTCTATTTTTCCATCCAGGCGTACATTGTGCAACAATTGTTACTAAGGTGCTGTCGTGAGCGCGTATCTTTAACACACCTACTACGTATGGCAGTTCCATCCAGTAAGCCAAATTGAAACGCGCTGACGTCACGTGCATAAGCTCTATAGGAACTGACTAATGGATGTAGGCGAATAAGTGTATGAACTTTAAACCAGTCATTGTGCGTTCATGTTCAAGTGTACTTATTTGTAATGCTGTCAGGAAGAATTAAACTTCTTGTAAGTAGAACTTAGTGTTGAGGAATGAATACTTCTTACATTACAATGTTCCGAAATAGTATTAATACTTTTGTAAGACATTTATTTCCCTGTAGCCTGTGCTTTTTTAAAACTGCTGAACAGTGATCAGCACTTCCGCCCCATATTTTGGGCTCCATGGGATCCAAACACGCCCATCCTAAATTTGGAATCTATGCTTGTAATATTTTTGGTACTGACTGTCCTGGTAAGTGCATGCTAACCCGAGCAAGCATGCCATCGTATTGTGTGCACATATTTTCTGTATAGCTCACTGAAGGCGTTCTTGTGCACCACAACAAAAGGGCGCATGAAGGGAAACTAGTACGCGTGCAGACGCCTCAACACGGTCGATCTGTTTATGTATGTTGATCCTACACATAGATCAGTGCGCTAAAGGGGCGGTCGCCCCCTTCCACAAAGCCTCCGAAGGCCTCTGTCGGAAATTTTTACCGCCCTAATTAAAAATTCTTACAACTGAAAATTGTAGCTAAAATTATATTCTTAGGGGTTTATTTACAACACTTCTTATGTTTTTAAGCAGAAATTCACATCGAAATGGTTACTGACAAGGCCTGGAAATGTCATTTAAGGCAATCTCGGAGATATTTTAATCTAATTTTTTCCGCGCGCTACACGCCAGATGAGTGTGGTGCTACGCTTAGATAGTTCCAAAGATACTATAAGCATAGATTCCACACTCCTATATCTACACTTATACGGAAATTGACTCCTCATGGAGAGGCAAATTTCGGGGCGGAAGTGTGGAATTGACAAGTGCGCCGTTCTATTCGACGATCTGCGTACGAAAAAAAGAACGCGTTATGGACAACGCCATTGTTATAAAAAGGTTGACCCAGGTTGACAGCACGTTTCATACGCGCAATATACCTTTCTCTGTACATTTATCTAAATATTTCTTCCTGATTGCATTTCAAAGTAAGTGCACTTGAACATGAATGCGCAATGACTGGTTTAACGTTCATAGACTTATTCACCTATATTCATTGGTCAGTTTCTATGGCATCTTTAAGTAACGCACTTTTACATGCGCGTTTAATTTCTTACGCTCTCACAACGGAAAATCAACTAGCGCGTTTGTTTCCCGAGCGCGCTGAAGTGTGCGTCATGTATGCCACATAATACACAGGGATATGTATTCTGCGCGTATAGAATGCGTTGTAAAAGTGCACGCATATTGCTTACCTCTTTTAACAATGGAATTTTCTGTAACGCGTTCTTCTTTTTGTACGCAAATTGCCGAATAGAACGGCGCATATATCATATTCACACTTCCGCCCCGATATATACGTCTCCATGAGGAGTCACTGAGCGTAACAGTGTAGGTATAGGAGTTTGGAATCTATGCTTATAATATCTTTGAAATTAAAGCATTAGAGGCCGAAGAGGCGTTCAAGACACGCTACAGGTGTAGGGCACGTCACCATGCCCACATTGCTCAGTGTTATATTATTTCCGAAGGTGACCTACATAACGTGACCTCCAATTCGGTTCACTTTCGGTTTTAATTTCATTTCCACACATAGAGCAGGATATATTGCGCTTTGATTCCACATTGATGTGCGTCCTCCAGTTATACGGCTCAACACAGTGCCATGTGCTGGCGATGAGATAAGCAACTCCGTGGATTGCCCTCTTGTCTTAAGTTGCAAAATGAAACCTTATCTGAACGTCGTTCTTCGAAACCGTGACTGGACAGACCCCACCCGGATGATCCCCCCCCCCCCGACAACTCCCTCTCGGACAATTGCACCCAGGACAATTCCCACTCATGACAATTTGTCCCTCGGACACCTTCCCCCACCAGAAAATTTGGAACTGTCCAGTGCAGAAGATATGAGCAGAAGCAATGATTGAGGAGTTCCTAAGAGAAAGCTTTTAAAGAACAAAATTTGGTATAGGAAGCCGCTGTGAAGACAAAAAAGAAGTTAACAAAAGATAGCAAAGCAGAGGCACAGAGCTAACACTACTAACACGACGAAACACATTACTAGCAGGAGGGCGCCAGGATTTACCCGACAGGGGGCCAGGCTCCACAACGGGGCAGCAACCCGAAGCACCGACAAGGGCGACGGTTTGCCGAAAGGGTGTCAAAAAGCAAATTTTAGGTTTTCATTGAAGAAAATTTGGAGTTTATAAAAGATAATTTGAAAAATTAGGAATCTGCCCTAATTTTTAGGACGAAATGAAGTAAATCGTCGGGGACTGCACAGTTTGTTGTAGCCTACTCATTACGGCTCCCAGACGAAACGAAATTTCCCCGATTAAGATGGGGGGGGGGGGGGCTGGCGCCACCCCTGAGAACTAGACATGCCAAACTAAACGACAGTTTATTCCCCCCCAGGTCTGTGACCAAAGTACTGAAGGGGACGACACAGCTACCAGAGGGACGAAATATTGTTTTCACGGGGCGAGATACACTAAAATACATTAAGACAATGGTAACTTAAAATTTTCATGGGGCGAAATTTTTCAAGGGGTACTGCCCCGTCCACCTCCACCCTTAGCTATGTTCTACCCCCACCATCAGGAACAACCCTCCCACCCAGTGACGTAACTCTGGTTTAGGGTGCCCGGGGCAAAAGTGGATTCCCCTGATCAAGGATGTACATGGTGCAGCACTGCAGAGATTGACCGTACGCAGGGATTTATGGCGTGGGGCAACATCTAAGGGGAGCGCCACTATAGTTTCGCGCATAGTTGACCAAGAAAAAGTTTGCCCAAAAGCTTCCCAATATCAGGCGCGTAGTCAGAATTCAGTCAAGGGAGCAAATTAAGGTTGAAATATCTAGCGCGAAGCACTCCACTAACGGCGTGGGGGCCAGGGGCGTCCTTAAGGTCCCTGGTAGGGGTTGAGAGGAAACGCCCGGTGGGGGTCCAGGTAGGGGCGGGATTTGATGTCTGAAAGTGGGGGCAAACTCTGGTTCTCCCTTAAAGGCGTGGTGTCCAGGGGCCCGCCATAGTTCAAGGGCCACGCTTCGATGGGAGTCCAGGGAGAAAGGGAGAAACAACCTAGGAAGCCCCTAGGTGTTCAAAGAATTGAAACCATTAGAATGAAACATTTGATTATCTTAAAACTCTTCAGATGGGCACCGAACAGCACAAAAATCACATTTGACCCTTTTAATAATAGCCTTATTTAGAATAACAGGTCATTTTTATGATGAAGATATGGGAAGTTACAATGATATTATGGAAGAGTTTGTGGAAAGCTATAGACATCTACAGGAAGTAATCAGGAAACAATATCTAAAACGGGTGCACGCGAAGCGTACCGAAGAAAACAGCGTTATTTTAAGACAGTTTACTGCAGACTATTGTCTTTCTATATTTTATAAGGTAGTTTCGAAAATCCATGTTAAAGTATAATTTTGTGAGGACGATGAAAGTGTGAGGGTTATAGGAGCCGTATATGATACTTTTCAAAATCAGTGAAATGTTGTTATGGGTAGCTCTTACAGACATGACCATGGGTGTCCGTAGTGAAAATGCCAGGGAAACAACTTTCATTGAAGGCTGCATCTTCGTAAGGTGTGACCGGTGAAGCCTTTAACAGCTGGTGCCGAAGGCGCGGAGCTGGAGGTTGGGAACCGAGGGCCCTTCCTGACAATTTTTCGTAAATTTGATGGCTTTTGTGGCCATTCTGGAACATTTCTAGAATCCTACATCCCCGTGGTATGGATTGAAATGCTGATGAAATACTTTTCATATGATGACTGCAAATTTAACATAACCGTCAGTCAATTTGATGAGTTGTAGTTGGTAGTTGGTAGGGAAACTGATCAGAGGGGTTGCAATGGTTTTGCCATCAGGCGCGTAGCCAAGGGGGAGGGGAAGACGAAGGGGTCAGCCGCCCCACCCTTGGACATAATTTTTGTATTTTTTAATGATTTTTTTTTTTATGATATTGCTAGTAACTCAAAATTAAAATTGTTTAGATGCAACTTACAAGGCCTGGGAAGTGCCATCTCCAGCGATCTGGGAGGTATTTTCGGCCAAATTTTCTTGTACGCTTCGCGTCAATATGGGGGCGCTACGCTTAGATAATTTGCCTACAGGCTCCCCCCCCCCCCTTGGCAAATTTCTGGCTACACGCCTGTTTGCCATAGTAACATACTCAAGCTATCCTACAGGATGTAATAACGAAACAATTCCACAAAAGCTTTCTTTCGATCGGCAGTACTGACGAGACATCTCCTTTATTGATCTCACGCCGAAACACGCCGACAAATTGATTGAGAATCCCAATTTCCTATACACGGGTAGGTTTCTTAATTGTGTGTGAAAGGACCATTGTAAGTGCAATGATGGCATTTAGTATGTCAGTAAACCTTATTTCAGGGTTTCAGTCGGTCGCCTATGCTTTGAAAGATATTTTAATTCAGGTACCAAGCAAATACTTTTCAACAACAATTGCACTTTGCATCCCCACCTTTGAGCTCTGCCTCTGAATTAGTTACTTTTCATTGCGGGTGCGCGTACAGCGAACCCAGAAAAAAATTCTGGTATTTTTATTGCATTTTATATTAATATTTTACTTTATTTTAATTGCAAAATCTACCATAATATTAAAGATTACCTCATAATTTCTCTGGTCTCCCTTCATATCGTTCTCTTATATTTTTTTATTATTTTTATTACTTTTTAAGGTATGAAAAAGAGGAGGGCAAATGCCCGCTAGTCCCCATTGTCCCATCTATGGGTTCAGGGGCGAAGTCCCGGAAGCTCTGGAGTATTTTATATAAACTGTGGTGACTTACTTAGGTTGGTAGGCCCCGGCGGACTGGCGGACCAAAATCCGAGCCATTCAGACTGCTACACATCAACACAACATTGGAGCCTCTTATGGTGGAACAATAAAAACCCCTGTATAAATGATAATGGCTATAATAATGCCTCAAGAGGTCTTTGGTCCTTAGGTATAGAAAGCTCTATGATATATACGTTCTACCTTTAAGAGTAGGCCTTCTGATACTATAAAACGCACTGCATTTTACCAAATGCTTCCAGCAGTGGCGTATTTGGAGGGGCGATTTCCCCCTCCACAAAGCTTTCAAATCTGTTGGAATTTTTGGCACTTGAAATTTCTTGCAGCGGTTGATCGATGATGGTTATGGGAAACACAGTGGTCCTTGCCAGTGGCGTAGCCAGGATTTTTTGAGCAGGGGGCACTGGGGGTTCACAAACCTTTTCTAGGGGGCACAATTTCTTAATTCTCTCCCTCTCTATAGGGCTTACATACAGAACTGTGCATTCCAAAATTTTCCACGGGTGGAGGATGAGGGGCACGGCTTTGTCTTGGGGGCACTTGCCCCCTATGCCCCCGTAGCTACGCCACTGGTCCTTGCATAAACAGATAAACAAGAATTCAGAAACTAACCGTGTATGCAATCCAAAAGAGACCTACTCTTGCGGGGCATATTTTGCATAAAATTTGTATTTACTAGAGGAAAATAGTTCCGCGCTGATTTAGTGTTTTTTTCCAGACTCTAAGATGTGAAAAAGCACGCGAGGCACGAGAAATTATTTTGGGTGAACCTGCAGCTGGTGTAACTTAACACCACTTCCATGTTCATCATCGGAAAGCGCCCTCAGTTTGCCTTTGTATTGTAACCCTTTTATCTTTGCCACTCGCCTGAACTCCTTGACACTTCGACCTTCGACTTCAATCGCTCAACGCAACAACTTAAATCGCTTAAACTTAAATCGCGTTCTTTCGCTTTTATCTTTTCGATCGGGTATTCGGTGTTATTGGAAAACTTTATTATACGGTACGTCTCGATAATTATTCTACTTGGATTACGTTCATACGAACTCGACTTTTATTGGAATTCGGAATTATCTAGTACAACTTCGACGAGCTAAACTTTCACCATTGTCAAGGATATCATTTACCGCATTGTGGTGGAATCCTACATTGATTTAATTACCTCTTCATATCGTGTATATATTTATCTTTGGAGTGGAAACTGCATCGCACTTCTAATTCAACAAACCTGCTGAACGGACCTGAGTTTCATGCTGGGCAAGAAGAAATCGGTGAGTAATTGTAATTTCGTTCGAATTTAGTTACCTGTCAAAAACCTATACACTAAAAAGAATCTGTGCTTATTTAAAGCTTACATAGGTCAATTGTCCTGGCAGTTGGGCCTTATCGGGCACAACTTACATTTAAACGTCCCTCCTCGAGTCACTAGCCGCACTGCAAGACAGATACAAGCAGACAAGAGAAGATTAACCAAGCCTTGCGAAATGAGATTATATTCCCGACATTTACATAACTCCATGTATTCTACTTATGAAGTTATTTGAAAAGATGGAAAGGGTTTGTAGCCTACTTTATTTAGCTATGAGTAACGGAACTGAGGACCAGTGGATAAAGCATGCCGAAAATGTTGGGTTTTATCTCAGAAATTACCCTTTTTGGAAAGCCAAAATAAATAAATTGACCATATGTGGCGACAGAATTTTCCCGACAGTGGGCCGGGCCATGCCAGCGACCCCAAGTTCCGTCAGCTCCTTTACCGAGGGGGTGGTGAGAAGTAGATATGAAGGTGCCTGACTATCCTATGCCATTGCAGGACATATTTTACACAATATCACTTATTACTTCAAGAGCCGACTTGCGCACTGATCGTGATCTTTTGAGTCTGAATCGTGAAACTGCAAAGCGCGCGAAGCGCGCGAATATTTTTAGTAGGCTTACACTAAAAACAACGTAATTATAAGAACAATAAAAAAAATAAAAACTGTGGGGTTGTGGACGGTATCGAGAATAACATACATTGTGTCGAAAGCACCTGGACTGCCCGATGGAATAGCCAAACTTCGCTCCGTTAGTCGCTCACCAACTAAACCTTCCGTATGACACACACGAGAGAACAGTAAATAGCTTTGTGATATGGGATGAAATTTACGACCTCTACATAACCTGTGTGCTCTGCCTACATGTTACTTGGTAAGGGTGACAGGACTTATGCTGTCTAGCTATGTGGAAAGGAACTATTGAAGAAACTGGAGTGACCTTACAGTGCGCGTATAGCGCGCCGAAAATTTTGGGTTCTTATTAGAGAAATTGTCCTCTTGAGAGCAAAGACTGGTAAACCGTCGGGGAAACTACTTTCTAAATGTAAAAGAGTGAAAATCCAGCAAAAAGATTGACTACAGTGACCACTCTCTTTTTCGAGTGGAATTCCACTCTCCTCGGAGTGGGATTTTCACTCATTTAGAGTTAATTACAACTCCGAGTAGAGTGGAATTTCAGTCTATTTCCACTCGAAAAAAGAGTGGTCACTGTAGGCAATCGTCGAAGAGTGAATTTCACTCTTTTACATTAAGAAAGTAGTTGTCGTTCACACTGGGCGGATGTACCGACAAGATCAGCAAATTTACCGACAGACCATTCCAGGAAGCCAAGAGGGGGGCGACCACCCCCGCCCCCTTCAGCTACGCAAGTGCTCTCAATCGATTGAATGGCGATTAAATTGAAACGAAAGCAGCCCTTGTAATGTTTGGCAAGGGAAGCGATAGTTTTTTTTTTTCAGTCCTTCCCTATATGTCCCGGCGTCTCTATCGTAACTGCCTCCCCCCGTCTCTCCCACGTACTGTTTCCCACAATCTATACAATTAATATGATATTGGCCCCGTCTGACTGACAGTTAAAAGTACACAGTATTTTAAAACATTTTCCGGCGAGAGACTTCTAAAAATATCACTGTGGCTACGGTGGCTTCACACGTAACACAATTTTTACTATATGTAGCCTTACTGTAATTACACAATTTTTGCGGTGTGCTTTCCAGCAATGCAGCGTTTATAAGTAAATTCTTCTAATCGGGAGGTTGCCTGTAAATAACTTTCGGTGGTGACTTGAAAATCCTGCTCATTTTGTCGGATAATGAAAGAATATGAAAGTGACTGTTTAATGGTAATTTGCTGTAATGGGGAAGGGGTGGGGGTGGGGGGTAAACGAGGATTCCGTGTTACAAGAAATGGAGTTTGGGGTGCTATATAGGCACTCTTTGTGTTGTAAAGAAGCTCGAGAGAACGCTTCAGCCTTCTCGGTCTTAGCTTTGATAACCTCCGCAGAATAACCCCTTTGACTTAAAGGTCAAAAGCAGTCGCCCCAAACTTATTTTGAAACAATAGCTAACTGTCACAAATTTCTTCTTATTTCTCTTCCAAGTATCTTTCATAATATTTTAGGACATAAATATTGCATATTCAAGGTAAACCAAGCAGTTGCTCCTTGTAAATTTTACAACTGAGGGAGCAAAATATTGTCACATGATTCTCAAGAGCCATTCAGGATATAGGACAGTCTACTATACAATTCTTTATTGGGGGTGACTGTATTCTCCCTTTAATTTTTTTACTGAAGTTTCAAGGTTTTTGTATAGCATTCATCCTCGTTGGACAAATTGTTTTGATACGAAGGGCCTGGCAAAATGAAATATTGACTTCTTGTGATATAAGATAAATAATGTAAATAAAAAGGATCCTTTCATGAGAATTTGGCAAAGAGATTACGATAAATACGGCCTCCTTCTAGGGTTATTTCCAAATCTAAGTACACCATTTTGGATTCATTAAACTCATATGTTAACATTAATTCGTTAGGAAACATAATAATTTAATTAATTGTTCCCATAAAAATAAAAAGGACTGTTCCCCTTTTTTCACAGACCTGAAATGTCATCAATGTACCTTTTTCCAAATTCGAGCTTTTCTTTTGATTTTTTCTCATTATTTCTCAAAAAAAAAAAATCCTAGGCAAGCATAACTTGGAGATTTTTGGTCTATAGAGGTCCTGTGCAGAGATTGGATACAAAAGTTTTCATTAAATTTGAAAGCATCGTTATTTAGACATTCTGTAGTTCTAAAAACGGAGGCCAATGATCAATCATGCGTACACAAATTTGAAACGTTGTGTTTTTGCCCCTCCCAACAGGGCAGCTGACCACAGCATTTGGAAAAAATGAGAGCTGATAGTGCTCCGCCTACATGACACAACCCGACAACCGTATATGGAGGGGTTGACCATTTTGGATTAAACTCATATGTTAACATTAATTCGTTAGGAAACATAATAATTAAATTAATTGTTCCCATAAAAATAAAAAAGGACTGTTCCCCTTTTTTCACAAACCTGAAATGTCATCAATGTACCTTTTTCCAAATTCAAGCTTTTCTTTTGATTTTTTCTCATTATTTCTCAAAAAAAAAAAAAAAAAATCCTAGGCAAGCATAACTTGGAGATTTTTGGTCTATAGAGGTCCTGTGCAGAGATTGGATACAAAAGTTTTCATTAAATTTGAAAGCATCGTTATTTAGACGTACTGTAGTTCTAAAAACGGAGGCCAATGATCAATCATGGGCACACAAATTTGAAACGTTGTGTTTTGTCCCTCCCAACAGGGCAGCTGATCACAGCATTTGGAAAAAATGAGAGCTGATAGTGCTCCGCCTACATGACACAACCCGACAACCGTATATGGAGGGGTTGACCCAGAGTACGGAACGCAGTGACTTTTTGCCACGCAGCAGCAAAAATGTAACACGATCAATAGGTAAGAACGGCTTTCAAGAAGCTGAAAGTAAGTAGATCTACTTTGCCTTGTACGGTGAATGGGGTACTATGGAGTGGATGGGAGATTTAAAGCTGTCAAATACTCGACCATGCAGACGGCGGAAGGTGTACGACTCGCCGTAGCAGTTGCCTACCCGGTGGACATGTATTACTCTTGCTCATCTCTTGGCTGCACTCCTAAATTCCTAACGAACGTTTCTAAGAGGTGCTTGTTCGATACCTGCTGAGAAGATTACAAGTTACTTTTAGTCCAATTTTATGTTGAACCAGAAATTCCAAAGGTTTAGTGATTCCTTGCCGAGAGGGGTGCTTTGTTACACTGAGGTTCATCCCTCAAATTTACACTTCTTGACTATATCATTTTTACGATGTTTTCACAATTTGACCTCTGCTGACCTCACATGACCTTTGAACTCACCAAATTCAATAACAAATGCTAAAAAGAACGTGTCTTATAGGGATTCGAACCCGGCAGTCTGTGTGAGCAACCAGATCCACAACGCCATCAGAGGACTCGTTAAGCATATAGTATTTCTAATTATGCTTTGGTCACAGCATCGTTTAAACGTGTTCATAATTAGGTAATTCAAATTCGAAGTACCATTGTAACACTTGTGCTTGTGAAAAAAAAATACATTTTGTTCTTTATAACTTTATCTTTGGAATGGTAGAATAATTCAGCCCTAATTAATTTTCTTTGCTCACAAAATGCCGGACACAATTTGGAGGTACCGTCCACTGTCTATTTATAGTTAACGAGGTTTTCGTAGTCTCACCTCTGATGATCTCAGATGACCCTCGACCTCTAAAAAACCATAGGGTTCTCTCTCTTAATTAACACATCTGTCTACCCAAGTATTAAAAGTATTCATCATCCCTGTCTTGAAATATCGTATTTTTCAAGCTTTTCGGTTTTTGACCTCTGATGACCTCAAATGACCTCTGGTTTCCATTAAAAACAACAGGGTTCTTCCTCTCAATATGATAAAGTAAAATACCCAGTATGAAAATTGTCATTGCTATCTTGAGATATCGTGTTTACAAGCAGGTTTACTTCAGATAACCTTTGACCTCTACCAAAACCAACAGGGTTCATCTTTTGAGCACTGTAACGCATCCACATGCCAAGTATGAAAGACATCTATGCTTCCTACCTAGATATATCGTATTTACAAGGTTTTCGGTTTTTCACCTCTGTTGACCTCACATGACCTTTGACCTCCACCAAAAACAATAGGGATCTTCTCTTAATGTGATAATTCTATATTCCAAGTATGAGAAGTATCCATCATTGCTATCTTGAGATCGTGTTTAAAAGCCGTTACAAACACATACACACCCATACATACACTCGCGTGATTGCATATATAGACTCCTTTCCCCTTTGGCAAGGAATAAAAAACTGTTAAGCTTACGTTAACTCGCATCCAATAGTCTATGAGGATAATTAAATAGCTTCATCTCATAGGCTAATGTCTAATTTTTAAGTATGGTGCCATAAATTTTCAAGAGGAAGTTTGCTCTTCTGAATCCTCGCTGAGGGGGAGCCAAGCACCACACCAGGGATGATAAAATGGTGACCCCTCCATAAAGAGTGTAAGTACTTGCACGAAAATTTCAAATACCAGAGTAGGCTGCACGATACGCCCGTGTATGGAAGGGAGGGTCTCAACCGGCACAAACCACCCCTTTCTCATGTGTTGCATAAGAAAATGCAGGAAACGAATTTGTCATTATTTAAATTTAAAGGCTCACACTACTTAATAAATCACAGACAAGGGCTTTTTTCCCCAAATGTTCCCGACGAGGCTCCGGATCCACCGCAGTACTGTAGATGCACCTCCAATGCTGTGATATGAAGCAGGCGTGGATCCGGGGGGGGGGGCTTTCCGGGGCTCAGCCCCCCCCATTTTTCGCCACATCAATAATAGCAAATACGCGAAAATTAGCATAATGTTAATCTAGGAGAATATTAAAGGGGGCTTTCAGCCCCCCTTTCGAAATGTCTGGATCCGCGCCTGTGAAGACCGTGACATACCTGGTAGTTGTTTCACCCAATGGCGTAGCTATGGGGGGAAGGGGGCACTGCTCCCAAATTATTTTGTAACACGTTCTTTTCTCCCTCAAATAATTTCAAGCGATGTGTTTAAAAGCAAAAAAACGGGAAGAGTTTTCTTTGACAGACGAAAATACGACATTTACATTATATACAAACTTTGATAAATATGACCAGCTTGGCAATTAATCATTTCTGCCAGTTGGCAGGTGCTATCTTAACTGAAAACATTAACAAGAAATGACGGCGCCCTAATTTGTCAAAGCGTGCATGCAGCATCAACGTATGCCGTACCGTAGTCATGTACATTGTTCATGCTGCTGCACGCTGCATAAGGCACATCAGTACGGTAAGTGCATAAAAAACTTATTTTAGTTTCCCTCCCCCCCCCCCCCTTGAGAAAAGCCTTGCCCCCTAACAAAGAAATTCTGGCTACGCCACTGGTTTTAACATTTATTCCTATTCAGCTATTGGGCAGCATGAATGGATTTATCGTTTGAAAGCCCAATGCACACTTTAACACGATCCGTGTTCCCCACTCATAACCCCCTCCCGAATCATTAAATCGTTAGTGCGAGTTAGGCTATCAAAGAAAAAAGTCAAAATCTGAGTTTAATTTTTGTGGTCTGCTTAGAGTGCTTGAGGGTATCTAATGCCATTTGTAGGTAGTTAAATGCTTCATCCTCAAAGTCACAATTCTGTAAATATCCTAGAGCCTCTGGAAGCTTCGCGTATTGCAGTGGCGTAGCCAGAGTGCCCCCACAGAAATTTTGGGACGCAATGGGCGATGTTGAAAAAATGAAGGAAAGCAAAAAAAAAAAAAAAAACAAGTGAGAGCAGGGAGGGACGGCGTTTCGTCGGGGAGTCTTAGTCGTTATGATAAAGCATGCAGTCCCCGACGGCGACAGTCGCCCCGACGGTTTACCTTTTTTTTGCTCTCAAGAGGACGATTTCTTCAATAAGATCCCAAAATTTCGGCGCGCTACGCGCGT
Organism: Holothuria leucospilota; assembly: GCA_029531755.1. Taxonomy (NCBI): domain Eukaryota; kingdom Metazoa; phylum Echinodermata; class Holothuroidea; order Aspidochirotida; family Holothuriidae; genus Holothuria; species Holothuria leucospilota. Next base: position 11,261,483 of record CM055971.1, on the reverse strand, counting down.
TGTAGGGTCACTCCATTTTCTTCAATATTTCCATTCCACATAGCTAGATAGCACAAGTCCTGTCTACCTTACCAGGTAACATGGAGCTGATCGTATATGGCTGGAAAATGTCCATAATTTAGTGAATTCTAATTTTCTGGCTGCCTGGATGCTTTTACTATCTGCAGTGGAGACGCGTAAATTGCACCTTTTTATGTACCCTACGTTTGCATACTGCAGTTGGAATCCTTGCTTTGTCACTACATGAAGGTGTCGCCCTGGGGGAGGGGTCCAAGGGAAGGGGAACACCCCTTCCCTTTGAGAAATTTCGTAAAATTAAGGTTGCTTAGATGCAAAATGGTTTATTTTTGGAGCTGATCAAATACGTTTTCAACAACCTTCCTGAAGCCCCTCCTTTGGCTATTTTTTGGCAGTCAACAGAAACTTTCTTGGACTATTATGAAAATTTTCCTTTCCTTCATTGTGCATTATAAAAGGGCATTTAAGGCTGGCAAATGCCTGTATAGGACCTCCTGGAAGCTCTGGATCAATTATATAAATCGGGCAATGGCGTAAATGCTTATTACCTGACATCCAAATGGTAATATAGGTTATGGTGCTAAGCACTTTACATCTATCGTATTTTATTAATTTTGAATGAAAATCCAGACGAACAGCTTCCAGCAATGAAGAATCGGCAGGAGGGAGAGAACAGGCGCAGTAAGGTGATGTTAGACCTCCGTGATAGGTGAAGCAAAAGATGTGAAGGACTAACAAGCGCGTTTCAGCTTTTTCTTCGTAAGTGCATTAGCAATCACCATCCATACCGATAATGGCTTCGCGCGAAGCGCTCGGTAACACTTTTTAAAAAATGTATAACGGCAACAACGTGCCTTAAAATTTCAACCTTCCACATCATGCTTACAAATTAGATTGAAGGATCCCATATTGATGCGGGGCCCCTATACAGATGTTTGGAGAAGTATCTCTGTTTTCGTACAGTGCTGTGATCAGAATAGTTCCTTGTATAATCACCTTTTTTATGGTCATGAGATGGAGTGCAAACTGTGACGCATGCGCACGAAGCGCGCCGAAATTTTTAAAAATTTTCAAAGGGGAAGGGGCCTCCCCATAGACCCCTCCTTCAGGCCGGCGGTTCTTTTTTTTTTGTTCCTTAAAATACGTAAATATTTCAACACGCATTTTACTGCAACAGGTGCACAACATACTGCATGCCCACTCCCCCTTGAGGGAAATCCTGGGTACTCCATTGGTAGGTCCCTGGGCCTTAACCCCTACAGAGGAGCGCTCCACACCAAAACGCCTTCAATGCCTCTCAGTCCTCCTTCATGTTGGCTTGCCGCTTCCTCGAAATTCCGTACATGCTCCCCTACTCCCCGTCTCTCTAGGCCCCACCCCCCCCCCTTCCCCCACTTTGAAGTCTGGCGACGCCACTGGAAAAAGTGTTGAGGAGATCGAACGCTAAATGTTACGAAGATCGCCCTCCTATAGCATTGTGACTAAAAACGGCCAAAAAAAAAAGTCTAGAAAAGTTTAATAAATTTTAAATTTTAGAAGTCCAAAAATTTCCTCGGGACTACCTCCGGTGACTGATCTTTCTCCATCTGCTGTATTTGTACTATGGCCAATCACTGAGGGGATACAGTCTTTGTTCTTCTTGAGGACATAGAGCCAAACCCAATATGTTACATGACCCCTGATTGGACAATATTCCCGCGTACCTTGGAAAACAAGAAATTCGCCGCAATAATGGCGACCACAGAGCCGAAGGAAAATCCCGTTCAAAATGAGGTTTGACAGCACAATGGTTACTTGAATCTTATGCAGATGCATGTTTTGTCTAGTTGTTAATCTATTAATACACACTATCCCTTTCTTGTTTAATAGAGTATCGAGAAAGTTTAAAAATTTAAGCACACGTGGATAATATTTAAAGAAGTCTCCCTCTCATGTGTGTTGAACGTTAGGATGCACTTGTTGACTAAACATTAGTGTAATGTTACCCATAACATTAGGTTTGCTAGTACGCCAGATAGCGTAGGATGGCCAAAGCCTAGGCTAACTTAGACCAAGTGTTTTGCTTATCTTACAATTAACACGCAGTTAGCGTAGGTTTGGAACTTATACAGGTAAAATGTAAAACTACATTGATCAAAAAAAAAATAAATAAAAACAAAATAAACAGAAAAATAGTAAAGAGCACATCACATCATCGTTGAATGGAGTGGAACTTGAAAAGCCTTGGCCTCTCCTTTGAACAGGGTTGTTATTTGTAACTTATGTTTAACATTAACTTAGGCCTAACGTTAGTGTTAGCCAGCTTAGCCCCCGTCTGGAAAACATGTATGTGATGCCGAAGATCTTCAGCGTGAAGTAAAGACCTTATAGGCTACACCAATTTGATGGCATGATTTTGTTGTCTCTTACACACTGCACTTAAAACACACTAGCCTATATAGGCCCTAGGCAAGGCTAGTAGTAAATAATCATGAGTCGATCACTGTATTGTAAATGCCAGTGGGCTACAGCATGTGGGCGCGATGTGATTGTACATAAGCATGACCTGCATTGCATTTTCTTCAAAAAACATAAAAAACAATTATTTGCCTTGATATTTTTGATGATGTCCAAAGCAAAAATGTTACTCATGTCCAAATTTTCAAGTTTCGGCATAAGTATGAACTAGAAACTTGCAAAAATTACAAAAATGGTGACCAAAATGTCTTTGATGAAGCTGTGATTAAAAAATTTGATAGCAAAGACATTATTCTCTATTATTATTTGTATCACTGTGCTTAAATGTGTTAATTTATAGCATTTTATTTGCTTGTTTTTGTAGCGGTTGACTCAAGGTTCCTGCATAAGCATTGTTGCATGTACTGCCCAGTATGGAAAGTATGGCAATTGCACACCCGAGATTTTTTTTCTAGATTTTTATTGCACACTTGAAAATTCACATTGCACACCTGATTTTTTAAGCCGACAGCGATTGCCTCGTATAACCCTAGGTATATGTTATATTGACTTGGCCTATTGGATGATCACAAGTCGTGATCATGACGTGCTGATGACTTGATTGAATGATGTATGCAGTGTTGGCCATCACTCGGCCAAGACCCCTGGAGTGAGGCGTATTTGGAACTTATGATCCGGTATCGATCCCATACTTTCCACTGTGGATGTGAAGGAGGCCTTCATGAGTTTAGTTTAAATTTCTCCCAAGTATATATTTCACACTTGACTTTTCGTGTTCACACTTCAAGTGTGCATTTGACACCTTGTTGCACACTGCACACTTCAATTTTTTTCGTGCACACCCGAGATCTCGGCGAAAGGTGCCATACTTTCCAATCTGGTGTACTGCCACCTACATTTCAAACTTCATTTTCTACGGATTACACAATCCGAACAACACCAAAATATAGCACAATGAGGAAGACATAACAAAATGTTACAGCAAATTTTTATTGATTTTCGTAAATGTTTTTAATATTTTTATGGTCACAGTGTTCTTTAAGTGATCAACTTATGTTACGCCAAGTATACAACCATTTGGCGTGGCATAAAAATTTAGGAAAGAGGTGACTGGCGCAAAAATTCGGTGTAGCAGATACGAACTTTCCAGACTGGGCTTAGCCTAATCTTCATAGCCTATAACCACACCACTTCCTACTTGGGTAGGTCACAGGCATTCAAAACATTACATACATAGGGCCTATATACTACACAATATATATATTAGGACAAGGTGGACCATTTCTTAAGACAAAGCAGGAATCTTGGCCAATTTTTACACTCTTACTGCAAACCTCGAAGTCAAAAGACTGTCGATCACGTCATCTTTTCCAGCAGAATATCCAACACCTCTTCGGATGCAACTTTGTGCAATAGATAAATTCTTAACAGTAAAAAAAGGTGAGAAAATAAAAATTGGGACATAGTTGTCCCAGTCACACTGCACTGCCAGTGACACAGATAATACTAGCCTGTGCAGCTATCCATGCCGTCTTTCTCACAGAAGTATGTAATAGAAGGTGAAATGAAGCAGAAGAACGAAAGTTCGTCATGCAGATTCCATATTTTCACTATTTGCTACCATCACAAGTAACATGCGCTGTAATTGGCTACTAGAGTAATGAACCTAAGTCTTTTTACTGTACCTTTCCATGTTATACTTGATAAGTGTCAGGTATTAACTTTAGCCCATCACAGCGCATATACGTGTGATGGTAGCCAGTAGAGGGCAGGGCAGGAATTAACATTTGTCATACGAGGGCTCTTTTGTGGGTAGTTGACTGAAATGTGCAGTTAAAACAGTCTTCCCTACACAAACTATATGGCCAAATTCGTCCTCGTAACCCCAGTTTTGGGGGCTATTTTGCAACTTACGGGGGCTAATCGCCCTGAGCCCTCGCTTTAAAATTCCTGCCCTAGTAGAGGGGCAAGGTGAAGAAAAAAAGTGAGAACAAACGGAAGTCTCTGAAACCATAAATATATATTCCCTTAGAGGCTTAGTATCCGCAAAGGCATCTTTCCATTGAGTCTCCATTACGGTGGCCATGCGTTCGGCTTTTCACCAGATTGTCCGGCTTTTCGGCAGCCTGTCCTTCGTCTGGACGCCGAACACTAACTCCTTTTGAAGATCTGAGAGGTCACAATGACAAATATTGCAAATTTGCATTGAAAATGTCAATCATGAATAATTTTATTCCTATCACGTGCAATATTTCAACATTAAAAAAAAGAATGAAACTGTGGATATATCTCAAAAGGAGACAGCTCTCTGTTCCGACATTTCTTTGTTCTGACGAAATATTCCAAAAGTGTACGTGAAAGTTAGTGTTAGGACAAGGGTTAGGTTAGGGTGAAAGTGGTACGGGTGTGGGTTTCGGAGCATAGAGATGTCGGAACAGAGAGGTGTAACCATCTCAAAATATAGGCGGTGCTCATCAGTCACATTCACAGGCGACCATTTTATAATCCTACATGAGCAGTCAGTTTGATTATAAAGAGTAGGCCTACGATGTTTAGCCTGGTGGGCATTTAACGAATCTTCATCTGTGCAAGGAGGTGGTATTAGCTGATACCACCTCTTTGATCTATGTACACAAAGCTGGTGTGTGGAATTGACTTGACTTGGATGAAGAAGGTTATGTCCTACTTTTTGGAAATTTGGAAACAAATGCCCTAGTCTCCATAGAGACTTCGTGAAACTACCAAAATTTTGAAAGGAATGAAAAGTATATAACTGTATAAATATATAAATCTTTTTCCATTTTTAGTTATTAATTTTCAAATGTTTTCTAGACATATAACGGTTGCACAAGTATGGTATCTCACTACGAACGCATAATTAATACAAACTACAATAAGGTGCAGTGACCTGGAATTGAACCCGAGCCTCCAAGAAGTCTGTGTTTTACCAGACAAATACATAATAAATTGCATAATTATTTCACAGAACAAATTAATACAAATTACACCCTTTCACACCGTTTCATACATAGCCAACTGCTATTTCAATATCATTAGGACTAGAGATCAAAAATAATACACATCAAATTGTACAACTACAGAATACCCCGCCAATAATAAACCTCACCTTGTCAGAATGCCTCTGCGCCTCCACTCAAAACCGTAGGCTTGGTGGATTTGAACATTTTTCAAAAAACATTAACACAAAACACATAATTATTGTGTTGCAAAATAACTAGTGTTTTCACAGGTAACCCGGATACTGGGTACCCGTCCGATGTTCTGTTACCCGGTTCCAAATTTTCTACCTGATGCCTTAAAAAACGTTGCACGAGAAAAAATCATTCCCTGTTTATCATATCCCAGGCAAATAATTGAACCATTTCCTTGCTTTTTTTCGAATGACAACTTAGACAGAGACTAAAATAATCACAAAATTAAGCATTTCAGAGTTGTTTTAAATTCTTAATCATGCAGGGAAATGATATCCTATGGAAGTCTCTTCATGATTTTCTACAAAACTAATATACTATCCTTCTACCGCCAGCATGCGCTAACATCATGTTACCACACTAAAGCTCAGTATTATGTTCTAAGCTACAGGCCCATTCCCCAAGCAAAACAGTACGTTTGAAAAACATAGCAAGGTTGTCATTATGTAGTGGCTTGTTTGCAGCTTCTGGTCAGCCATTGGCTGTTAAATTACGGCTGGTGAAAAAGTGAAACTGAAAAACAACGTTTGCTAGCCCAAATAGCTGTGAAAAAGTTTATGTGAAAAAGTTTACGTAGGACTCAGGCCTGAAGATGCATGAAAACATTCAACATATAGCCTAACAGTATATACAAATAGCCTAAACTAGGCCTAGGCTATAGTGCACACTCTGCGAAACACCTCCAGTAAACCAAACTTGAAACCTCGATTAATGGTTAAATTTGTCACTATAATGAGGAATCAACAGTATGCCATGTGTGGTGTACTACGGTTAGACTTCCCTACTGTAAATTTTCACGAAACGTAATGCACAGCTGTATACTATTAAAACTAGTGAGCAACAAAATGGCACTCGTGCGAAGGTATTGATCAATTATAGGTTAGTAGTATGCGTCAGCAGTATGAAGTGGCTTTACGTCGTAAACAAATGCTTGAGTGTATGCTACTTTACATGCAGGCAGAGCTACGTTACATGCTCATGGCTCTGCATCTAGGGAGATGATAAACTACACTGTCGGTATAGGTGGCATGTCTGCTTTCTGTTAACGTGTAAGTACCGGTATGCAACATATGAAGCTTCCCAAGGAAAGAAGTTTCGCAAGATTCGAACTCGCGTGTGCATGAAACGAAACCGTTAGAATTGATGGCTACTTGCACAAGCACCATTAGTTTGTTTACATGATTATGGACATACCAGAGAATACCCCGCATTCTAGTCACTGATTGGTTGATTGAATTCATGTGCTTAAAATGTCTCAACAGTTTTGAGTTTGGCTTGCTTTTAGTGTAAGAAAATGTCCCTTAAATCGATCCGAGGAAGTTATTGAACCTTAATATAAAGTATTTAGTTTCTTTAATTGGTTTTCTTTATCATTTCTTTTATAGGGAAGTTTCGTTTTGAAATGATAACATAACAAATTTTAAGTAACAATTTGAATGTCCTTGAAATGATCACTACCTCTCTATGAACAGGTTTACTTATCAAGCCTGTGTTGTGTAGTTCCTGTGTACATCATAAGTGAGCAATATTCAAGTTACAGTAAATGTTGTGTACCCTAGCACCCGACTGGTATAAGGCAGTAATTACCCAGTTCTGATCTTATGATCGGTGAAAACATTAAAAATAACCCAAATTCATAAACGGCACTGTGACTTCAACTGTGCCTCCACTCAAAACTGGAGGCTCTGTAGACTTTGACATTTTTCAAAAACATTAACACAAAACACATAATTATCGTGTTGCAAAATGACATTAATTCATAAACTGTCCCGCCATGCAAAACTGGAGGCTCTGTGGACTTGGATATTTTTCAAAAACATTAACACAAAAACACATAATTATTGTGTTGCAAAATAACACAAATTCATAAGTGGCCACTGGAACTGAGACTGTGCCTCCACTCAAAACTGGAGGCTTGGTGGACCTGGTAATATTTCAAAAAACATTTACACAAAAACACATAATTACTGTGTTGGAAAATGACACCAATTCATAAACGGCCACTGCGAATGCGTTCGCTCAAAACTGGAGGCCCAGTGGACTAGGACATTTTTCAAAAACATTTACATAAAACATGTTGACTCTTTCTCAAAATAACAATCTTGGGGGACTGTGGCCCTTCGACTTTGCCTCCTAGTTCTCCAAAAGGTGTTTTTCATCGATGGCAGTATTCTATATTTACTCCCATCAAATAACAGAGAACTTGTCAATATATATAATTTTCCTTCAATGTCTTAACATAAAATTCAATCCAAACAAATTTAGTTAAGTTAATAACTATTTGGTCTTGTAATTCTTTTCCACCATTCATACATACGTAGGCATGCCTATGCATACATATTAGTGTGGACATGTATGTAGGTTTGTGTACTGTCCATAAACACCCAACTACGTAGGACAACGCTACTTGAACTGTGCTGTTATACTATATAAAGGTATATTGCAGTTTGGTGCATACTAGCGTTTTTACGAACCGTGTAGCAATTAGAATCGCTTTTTTTCTCGTAACATGAATTTGTCTACAAAAATTTACAGCACGCTATAAAAATTTTCAAGATTTTGCGCACTTGGAAGCGAGCCAAGGAATGTTTAAACTGAAATTATTGTTGCAATTAGGTTCCATTTTCTCAACAATTAGGTGGTTTCGTGCGCTACAATTGAAACTGTGTACACCTCATTCATGTATCTTTGAAATGTCTGCCTGGTGAGTGAAAAACGTTCATGCTAGGCCTATGTTATTCAGTGACTGGCCTAGATTATAAATGACTTTCTGAGAACTCCGGACGTTCGTGAATACCCAAAGTGACCCTGAGACTAGAAATGAGTTCACTTTGCACTTGCAGGTGTCCTGTGATTCTAGCAGTTAAGAGCCTAAGTATCTTTCTGCATGGTAAAGATTAAGTTGCATGGTTTAAGGTTGTTACGTTTTATTCTACTTGGGGCCCAGGGCCTATGAACCCTTCAAAGTAATGATATGGGCATATACGTAAGGTAGCCTAGAGCGGATGGTTTTCATTCAAAACATCTCTTTACCAAAATGTGCCTGTTTTTTAGGTACTGAAACATCCCAGCTTTTTGCCAAACATTTCCATTGTATTGGTATTATATATGTAATAATAAAAATGTCCCCACATATGATAAAGCTAGGCCTACATGAACATTGAACACGAAATTAATAAGCAATAAATTGCAACTTCGTAAACGTGAGGGGAATTAGAAAATGAAGGTTTAAGCTAGGGATTAGGAATTATCCTTCAGGTGTAAAACACTTGGATAGAAATGGGCCATTAATTTTTGTTTAATCTCCAAAACGTTTAAACAGAATAAACATTCGTTTACCATTCAAACAGTGTCCATATTTGGTATCAACTGTATTAATACGTCATATCTGGCTATATTGACCATACACAACGGCGCTCCCAGAATAGGCCGGGAGGTTCTGTGACTTCTGCCCCGGGCCCCATCACAACATATTTATCAATGAAAGCTCTTTACACTGGGTTTCAGCACCAGACTGGGTCATGTTGTAAACTCCCTGTGTGATCTTTCTTTTTAAAGGTGGCGGGGGAACTTACGGATGATCTCCAGTTTTAATTCACTTCCTTTTCCCGCTATATCATCTTACTACATTAAACTGCTCTTGTACTGATGATTTTTAGGACTGTTACAGAGTTGATTTATTATAATGATATTTTGGGCCCCTCGAGATTTTTTATTGGCCCCCAGAGTGGATGAGTTAGGGGCCTGGTTGGCTCCCAGTTTATGAAGGCTATTTTTACCCCGGACTACGAACATCAAACATAGCAGACCACAACTCAGCCTCTTTTATATGGTTGAATGATCTAATCTGTGGGATGAGCTCATTAGGTTTATATTGTTGCAAGCTGGTGGGATATCTTTTGCTGAGCATTGTGAGCCACGAGACCTCAAATTTGCCAAAAATTTTGCCAGTTTGCAGAATTTGGAAGAATTTTAATTCTGTCAAAATTCTGTAAATTTTGCTAGTTAATATTTTCAATTTCAGGGTGTGCTTTTTCCATGACAGATTATTTACACAAATATTTTGTGAATTTTTTTATTTGGTCAAGCAATAACTCTCTGCAAAAATGGGTGAATTGATATGGAATAACCTCTGGGGAAGCTGAGAAATACAGTAGTACTGTATGGAATTCACATTCAGCATTGAAAGGCAGCAATATTAGTATATTACCAGGCTATTTAAAGTAAAAACAATGGAATTTTGTCTTCCTCACTGGATAAAATTGCCAGGAGAGCAACCATAGACATAAAAGTGGCCATTCCAGCCTGGATATTTATCTTGTTCCCACAACTGTATATCACATGCTTATTACATGCTTTGGAAATGAAAACCACTGTGTTAGGTGGAAGTTCATCACTGATTTGTGTATGAGGTAACATGCCCAGGGCTCGATTTTAACAGTCATCCGGTTGTCCATGACACCCAAAATTTGTGACGGACAACCAAAAAATGGTTGGTTGTCCATTGGATAACCGAAGTTCATGCAACAAGTTAACAGACTGCTTCTAGGCTTATGCAAATTTCTTTGTGGACTACTGAATTTTCTTTTGGATATCTAAAAAAAGGCAGGCAGCTTGTCCAATCGACAAACAGAAAATTTTCTTAAAATTGAGCCCTGACACCACTGATTAAAGGGGAAAACCTGTGGAGGATATTACCCTGCAAATTAAACATCTGAGCAAAAAGTTGAGGGGATACTATATGTAAACGGCGAGGGAGGCTAAAGGTGGGTCGGCAAAAGTGCTTTACTCCGTCCTAAGAATATGAAGATTCAAAGGGAGGATTCAAATGAAATTAGCTTAAACAAATGACAAGACAGATTTCTTTGAGGTTGCGACCATTTAATTACCCAAGCCCGTCCCTTACAAGGCGTTATTTCTCTTACTAATTATCAGAATAAAAATGGAAAATCAATCAGTTTTGCAACTGATGAACTATAGTAAGAACCGAAAAACAACTTAACTCTTTAATCCTTCTGAACCCTGATTCCCCAATCAATCTCAAAATCACACACACACAACACGACACCGGACGTCCGTCCTCATCCAGCTCAATCCTCAGAATCACTTCAAACTTCTCAAATTGTGTATTTCATGCATCTAACAAATTTAAAATTGAATAACAAAATTATCGCGTACAGACGCAGAATAGAAATAAACGCAGAAGGGAATCCTCTGTGACATTCTACATTATTCATAAAAACATTACGTCACAGAGAATTCCCAGTGATGTAAGAACGCGTACACCCGCCCTATACATACCGTACATACAATATAAAAATGCATTAATAAGTTGTACAGCAGTCTACTGCGAACCTATATGTACAAGCGTTGGACTAACATCAGGCCTGTTATAGTTACTGTATGTAGCAACTTTCGGAACGTAAGAAAGTAAGGATTAAAACAGTAAGATCAGTAAGAATGTCTACCGAGTACATTAATACGAAAGTTGCTAGAACTCTAAAGAAAGTAACAGACAGATTAAAAGACTACAAATTGATTGAATGAAGCTAGGAATGCGAAACAATGCATCCTACGGTAGGTCTTATACTGACAAGCCCAAGCCTGACGTTAGGCTAGCCTAGGCCGTAAAGTTACCGTGACTTACTATTAATTTATAGGCTACTATTGAAGTGAATGTTGTTGACCATTTAACCTAAGGACAGTGTATATTATGGCCCACTTTACATATAGACCATGTTGCTGAAGTGACATGTTCAGTTTGTGATGTGTACTGTATGTGGAAGGAAAGGACTTGAAGTAGTCGTGCAAAAATAAAGAAAATTAAAGGTATATCAGGCACCAATATCCTTCTGCAATGCAAAATGGCATTTTGAATGATGTAAAATAGCAGGATCCAATACCCTATGATACAAGCTTTTCAGCTCAAAATCTCAATGGTCATGGTACAAAATTTTGAAATCATTGTGAAAGGCCGCCTCGTGAGCTTTCAAAGTAGGGGTAGCTTGTGCCTGATGAAAACATAGATGCATGGGTCCAGAGACCATGAAACAGACCAAAATTTATAGTGTGTAAGTCAATGGAGGAAAATTAGTGGTGTGCTAACATGAGTGTTTCCTCAGCATTCTTAATGATTGTTTATTCTTTTTTTTTTATTATTTATTATCATTTTTTAACAAAGGGAACAGCAGAGGAGAAAGTCACACCTGTAAAGGAGGTAAAGCAGAACGGACAGGATGGAGACTCAAGTGATGTCAGCCCAGCTAAATCAAAATCAGATAACGAGGAAAAAGAAACAGAGGATAATCACAAGGCAGGGGAACAGGGCCAAGATGAAGCAGACCAAGAAATGGAACAAGGTGAAGAAAAAACCAAAGAAGAAGATGATGATGAGGATGAAGATGAAGAGGAAGAGAGCAGTGATGATGAGCCCCAGAGTGAGTACTAGAAAATCAGAGGATCTAGTGGTTTGTGGTTGTCTTCAGGTGACTGACTTAGATATGAAATGAGTGGAGAGAACTTTCTCCTTCCCCCTCCTCCAAGAAATGAGAGGTGGATTCCTCTGATTGGGTGGGGGGGATTCTACGATGTTCATTTCCTTTCCTTTCATCTGTTTGTTTCTCCTGTACAATATACAATATGACAAAATTACAGTTATCCAGTTACAGAGGCAGTTTGTCGTAGTGGTAGTGGAAGGAAAGGAACTACAAAACCCTGCAGGGTTTTCACTCATCATTTCTTTGCAGGAGTCACAGACCCTTCAAAATAAATTTACAAAAGTCAAATTTAAAACAGAAGCGGTCAAAATAAATTTGAGTTTAATACAACAAACTTTATTCCTGTTTTTTGTTTATTTTCTATATTTGTGGTGCTTTTCCACTATCTTTTTCTTGCAGGACATGATATCCAATCTATCGATAGTCAGTATGGGAACTGGAAAGTGCGACATTTTGTGAATTAATTTGCACAATAAATGTATTGGCAAAATTGCGTTGTCATTACTGATTGTTGGGGTGAAAAAGCTGTGCGTCAGTTTGACCCCAGAGGTTTTGTATCTGTGCGTCAAAATGAAAAGTTGTGCGTCATTGACACAGGTGCCTGAGTCAGTGAAATCACTGCCCTGTTTGGCTTAACACCAAAGGCATAACACTCCCTTGAAAAAAAAATTAATGTAAAGATTAAACATAAATAAAATACTTGCTGTGAGCAACTCGAAACAGTTTGGGGTAGCCAAAAAGAAGGTAGAATTACCTGCATAATAAAGGCAAGAACCTTCAAGTAAAAAATATCAACTAATCCTGATAAATCTCCTCTTATAGCCAGCTGCGTGTATTTCTTTAAGAAGTATCTATGTGTATTCAGAATGTTCCAGAACATAAGTATAGCATACTGGTATAAGCCTAGGTTTTATCTTACATTCATTTAACATTTCAAGTAATGTCACATGATTGAAAGGATCCATTCATACTGAAGATTAATTATGGTTCACTGCATTTTAGCACATTGTAAATGTATGTAGGAATTGCCAGATGCATCAGTCAAGCTCTCTCTGGAGAGAAACTGTGAAACATTTTGTCCTTTTTTGTCATAACTCCAAACTATTGTAGTGTGCACCTGGTGATTTTTTATGGCTTTGCCTAAATCTGATTTCATGTTGCTGCATGCAGTCAGTTTTAAAGAGACAAATGACATTGTGGGCATGGCCTGTGGAATTTTTTCTTTTTGGGGGAAGGGGGGGGGTGGGGGGTGGCAGGCTGGATGTTGACTAAGTGATATTCATTTTGTGGGTTAGTATACTGGTGGAAGCCTAGAATGATGTGCAATACTGAGAAGAGTGAAATTATTCAAATTAACATTTTTGAGTCTCTTGAACAACAAAAATCTATCACATTGTCACAGTTACTGTGTGGTAAATGTTAATGGCAATCTTCTGAGTTCTTGTTCACAATGGTAAGTAGGTGAATCATATTTGGTGCATTGCTTCATAAAATGGAAGCAATGAAATGTTAGTAGATTTGTAAAGTATCAGGTATATCAGCAATTTGGTAATGTTACGGATACTTTCATTGTTTTAGTAAGTTCATGCACAGTGTAATACACAGTTATTATCCATGATTTGTGAAATATAGTTCATTAGGTGTAAAAATATATTTTGCTATTCACAGAGGGTTCTCTTGATGGTCCAGTTCAAATAATGACGGGAAAACGTGAGAGGAAGAAAGTGGAAAGGTTAGCTATGCAGTCCCCTCCTGAAAAGGAAAAAGAAAAATTTGAAATCAAGGATGGTCGGGGTGCTAAGCTCGGAGACTGTCCTATGAGTAAGTTTTGAAGTACCTTCCAGTACTGGTAAATAGGGCTGCGCCAGTTAAATGGTTAACTGGTAACAGTTAACTCTAACAGTGATCGTTTAAACTCTGACATATATCATATTGTTTAACTATTTTTGTATCATAATTAATCAGTTGCCATGGTTCAGCTTTATATCAAAATCCCTTTGTGCAATACACCGCAGAAGTTGCTTGCCCAAAATCTGGTAACAATGGGTAAACTTTGGACCAAAAATTACAAAAGGTTTAATAAAAGGCAAAAGGCATTTGTAATGCCTGTTACACATTCTGTGTTGTGGAGCTTTGTCTGGTATACATTGATCCATTCACACAGTGAGCTGTTAGTCTCTTGCTTTAAAATAACAATATACTTTCACACAACCTTTGAAAAGGATTAAAAAAATATCTAAGGTACGACTAAATTAGACACCACATGCTATGACAATCCAATATTTCTTCTTAAGTGTGGGACTCTTTTGGAAAAACTTGATAGATAAGACTAAAAAGTTATTTCTGGTCTGCAGAAAAATATGCTTAACATCGTTCATCATTAATGCACTTTGGGAATTTTCCCAGGCGTAGTGGTAATGTAACTGCCAAGGTTATGCAGGTTTATAGTTCATCAGGCTCAAAACAAATGCAATCTGCACGAAATGGTTATCAAGCTATGTAGTTCTGGGCTTCATTATGCAACCCTGGCTTGTAAGCCCTGTACCGTGCAACTAAAATATTTTAAAATAAGTTTCCTCATTTAAGCTGATTATAAAATAATTTTAACAAGTGAGAACTCTACATTTTGCATTATTTTTTCATCATTTAGCAGAATTCCTGGAAAAGTTTCAAATCCAAAATATGCCTAGAAGAGTGGCATTTTTCCACCATTTTATTTATTAACTAAAATTATAAATGTAGCATTCCAGTGTTGAACTTTATGGAAAATCATGGTATTTTTGAATGTAAATTTAGCACAGCTGGTTGGACTTGCTGAACGAACCATTTAAAAGGCAGTCAGTGATTGCTAAACTTCATTCCTTTGTCACTTTTTTGATCTACTACGTTTGGGTCGATGCGCAGTGCCTAACAAGGTTCTTGATGATTGGTTGACCGCTTTGTATTGTATTCATTGTACTCTTTGTTAGGGGCAGGATTACGTTAGGGATTAGGGTTAGTGTTATCCAATCATCAAAAATCTTGTTCAGCTTTGCGCATTGCCCCCTCAGTTTCAGCTATGGCACAGGTACTTTTACATTTACTTTGTTGTCTTCCCAGTCGAGTTCCAGTTAGGTAAGACGAATGCAGACATGCTGAAACCACTGTACAGGATTTTATTCGGCAGGATTGGTAAGGTGAGTACAGTTCAGGAAATAGGTATATCACACAGTGTGACATTTGTTTGTATCAGGATTTTTGCCGCAATGCAGGGTCCACATAGATGGTAGTTACATGTAACATGAATGGATGTACCATGTACAGGGTTACGAAGGCATGATGAACCGAAGGTCCAAACATTTCAAGTTAGCAATATATTGCACCGTAATGGTAACACTTATTTTAAAATGGTGTTGTATTACTGTGTAGTTTATGTACTGTTTGACAGTGCTCTTTGCAGAAGGTTGTACTTATGTTATGGAATTGTACATTTTAATTCAAAACATAAAAGTATGACATATATAACATGTATCAAATTACTTAGACACAATAGTATCTAGTATCTAGTAAACATTGATAACATCAATAGTATCTAGTAAACAGGGTTCTTTCTCATAAGAGAGATTGAGAGCAGTCTAGAATTTTGTTATGGTCTTGAAAGTTGTTGAATTTTTGGTCATTTGTTGAAAGAGTTATGATGAGGCCTGGAAAGGTGAACGCCTTTTACTTCTTGTACTTACGATAATGTTTTCACATGTGTCATCAGTGTGTAAATGCATAAAGTAAGAACTGATGATTTAACTCCTAATAACATAGTTCTCCATAATCAGTTTTAAAAATATCCATCTTACTCTTGACAGTCTTAAAAAAAAAAGTCTTAAATTCCTTTATTTGCAAAATGTTTGAATTCACCAAATGTGAGTTGATGGCTGTTTTACAAAATGTATTGCATGGAACTCTTTTGGTAGCTGCTTGGTGTAATGCCACAGTAGGGCTGTGAACGTTTAGCAAAATTATTAAACATTTAATCGCAAAATTTCGCGATCGTTTAGCAGCGATTAATCGCAAGTCGCAAGTACCTATGATCAACATAGAGACTTTAAACGTGCTCTTGAACATGATGAATATGTAAAATGTGTTAGTGACGTCCAGGGGACATAGTTTCTATGAACCTCAAACATGGATCCTCATAGAAGCTCAACTTTGATGTCGTATGTTTACGTGCGTGCCAATTGTATAATTATGTATTTCACTTTTTCAAAAAGAGTTACAGTATGGTAAACATGTAATTTTCTGTAATGACTGCAGATTGTTTTTTATTTCGTACGGAAAAAAGGGTTTTGCGATTAATCGCTGGTAGCTTTGTACTAAACGTTTATTACACATGCGATCGTTTAGCGATTAATTGCTAAACGGTCACAGCCCTACACAACAGCAGATGTGCACTTTGGCACATGAATGGTGCTGTGATTGTAGTTGGTAAGAAATGGGCGACTGAGGTGTTTGCACTCCCAAGTGTGAACCTTGTGATTCTTATTACGTATGCACAGAACCTTACCTTAATGCTCTCTGTGCCAAGAGGCACACAAGGCTGCAATGTCATCTTTCCAGTTGGTCCTCTCATTTGCTGCTACCTTTGCTTAACAGAACACATTGCACAGAACACACTGGAATATGTTCCTGTTTGGTGTATTTATTATATTTTTTCCCTCTCCTTTGTTAAGGTGACTGAAATAAAGAAACACATAAGGAAATTTTCAGGCTTTACATTCACAAAAGAGGATTCTGATTTTGAAAAGAAAGAAATCCAACTCAACAGGTAATTAGAAAAGTTTTTAAGTTTGCCTTTTAGAACAACAGTCCAGAAAACAGCTCTTCTTCGGGTCATCAAGTTAACTACGAGAGGGCTTAGGTACTGTATACGTTGGAGGGGGTGCTGCGGTATGGATGATGCAATGTGTCAGGGGCTTTCATTTAAAAATTTCAACACAGTTGTTCTAGAAAGAATGATTTTGATGGTCATACATTTAACATTATTTTTATTCTCTGTCAATTTTCAAACTTTAAAGGATGTTTGTTAAAATACAGCTTACCTTTTTCAAAACCACAGCTTATCTTTTTTTGAGGAAGACTAGTGAGGAAAATTTTCAGGGCTGATGTGGTTAGGCCATATGATTTAAAAAGATGTTAGAAAGCTTTGGATGGCTGTAGGGTTCCTTTATGCAGGCATCAAAGTGATCCTATGTTTCTTATAATTTCCTGTATATTTCAAAAATTCTAAATTTCTTGTATTTGTATGATTTTGGGCATGTTTTCCCATATATTCCTATATATCTCTGAGGAAGTTTTCCCTAAACTTCACTAGAGGCTCTATGGCAGGCCGATGGATGACACATCAATTTATCCAACAGACTAATTTGGAAAATCTGATCCATGTATTGGTATGGTGCTACAGTGCCCGTCATTGGTGGCAAGTGGGGTCACTTGCCAAGTTGCTTTTTCCTTAATTTTGTCATGTAATTACCTCCAGTGATGTTTTAGATATTAAGTATGTTAAGGCACAGACATTTTTGCATACTGTAGGCATCTTGACATATGGACTATACTGTCCTGCCAAGAAGTACAGATTCAAAGTGAGCAGTGGCTTCTTAGGGATAGGGACCATTGGGCCATGCCCCTCCTCACTGATGCAGATTGTGTTTCTAATTTAAATAACCTAAAATATGTAAATTTTTGATACAAATTTTACTTCAAAAGGTAACATATGTGGCACAAGATTGCATCTAAGGACACCTAATCCTTAAAAATTTTCAAAGGGGAGGGGGACCCTCCCCAATGCTGGCAATCACAAGACATACTACATGCACCCCTCCCATGAGACAGTTCTGGCTACGTTCATGTAGTTGCCATAGGCCTACATGATCCTATTGTCATCATCCGTATCTCACACTATCAAGATATCTCAAACTATCAAGAGTTCATTTCCTGCTATTTAAGCAGCAAAAAAGTGAAAAATTTTCTCACCTCAACACCGTTATTATTTATTGGAACTGAGGTGAATCCTGTCTGTGTACTTATGGACATAAAGGTAAAGTTTGTTGTCCACCTACTACCCACCCATCCATTCAAAGCATCATCATATATTGTCATATCCTGTGTTCAGTTTTTAATAGTGCAACTACTTTTGCTGCCTCTTTGGTATGCACTAATAGTAACATTTACGGGCACTTTATTCCAGCATCAGAATATGCAAATACACTATTTACAGTCAGGGAATTTACTCTTGCCCTTCCACCAAAATACGTAGGTGGTTTCCCAAACTCCATGCATTTTGATGGAAGAACTACACTTTTCTGCCACTTGGTCCACACTTTTTCATGTGGTACTGTTAAACCTATTTCTGTGATTTGAACTTATAGCTTTCTATGGTACAGTGTTTGCTCCATCCACAACTTTGAGGAACTCTGAAGATGGTTAGGGCCACTAGTATGTGACATTCCTATATTTACTGTATATTTTCCTGGAAAACTCCTATAAAACTCACGTAAATTTCTGTGATGGACCACTTTGAAGCCTGTTTATGTGCCTATATTATGGCACTGTCTTTGCAACTGTAATGTAATAGCCTTAGGAATAACAGTCCAGTTTCACAAGGATTGTGATGATGAGAATGAAGTATTAATCAAACTCAGATTTCTTTCAGTGAATGTTATTTTTAAGTGAAGAATTGTAATTTTCTTAATGTAATAGATTTACATTGGCGGGTCTCAAGGAACTGTGTACATGGCTTGCTTTGGAGAAAGGCGGTACAAAAGAAGACATTATACAGCGAATTTTAGAGTTTTGCCTGATGCCAACAATCTCAGAAAAGAAATTACCAGTGAAGAGTAAGTTTCCTATCAAGTTAATGATGGTAGCTAACACATAAGTAAATCATTACAAGAAATAAATGCTTCGAGATATGCATTTATTCATATGCATCCTGAAATTATTATGGTGGCTAAATAATTAACTTCTTAGGAATTGAAGGTAAAGGGCAGTCTTAGAGCATTATTTTGGTGAGTTTTGGGGAAAATTGCGTCCAAGTTTCATATCTTTAATAGGTGTGAATATTCATATGTTTACATATTACTTTTGTATGTAAATTACTTCAGGTGCAAAGTTGCAGAGGAGGACAGTCATAGATGGAAGTATATAGGAATAGAAAGAATCTTGTAAAAGAACAGGGGTATTAGGATTATTCTCCATGAAAATTTATCAATGTCTACAGAAAGCAAAGACTCCCAGAGTAGATCCATATTAAGTGAATTCAGTTGTTGCAGTTTTATGGAAAGGTGGTTCCATAAGCAGCCCTCGAAAATAGCCTCGGCATTCGGCAATGCCGAGGTAAATGCCGAGACAAATTGACTTGACTTCGGCAAAAATTTTGCCGAGGCGATAGATTGCAGGACACACGTACAGGGACTTACCGGTTACGAAAGCTGCACACTAGGCCTACACGGCTCGAAATGCAGCTTCGAGTAGCGACTTGAAAAGAAATCGTTTTCTGATAAAATTTCCACCACGATCGTAACATGAGCAAATATATTATTATTGCTTTATATACAAAACATAGTTGCAATTTTTCAAGTTTTACCGGAAAATCTTGATTTAAAAAGTTCGTTACGATGGGTATTTACTGTATGTACAAAACTCGCTGTCTGCTGTCAAGAAAGTGATCACTGTACACACATGAGTATGACACGGCAGAGTGTGACCTTTAGATTTCAGAACCAGCCGTTTTATCTTTTTTAATGTGTAATAAAGTGGGAAAAATTCCCAAAGCGGCTGTATTGGTTTTATCAATGGAATTCCGGAGCTTAAGCAAACAAATTACGTTAACCTACTGTGGTAGCAGTATGTAAACAAGTAGCATCGGACAGTTACCTAATGCCGAGGTAAAGTGTATTTTTGCCGAAGTAAATCCTTTTTACTTCAGCAATTTTTTTGCCGTAGCCAATATCTTATTTGGAAGGGCTGCATAAGGATTATCCGCAATTGATATTACAATTGTAGGTTGGGGTGGTGGTTATGGGAGGGGGTCAGAGACCTACATGTGCTCTTTCAAAATACAAATAATGATAGTTGCACAAAAATTGTCCGTTTCCACATCTGTAAGTTACGCTCTGGGAGGGGATGTGAAGAAAGAGTACTCTTTTGAGAATGATGGAAAAGAAAGATGATCCTTAGGTAAAAGAATTTCCAGTACTTATTCAGATTTTGCAGTAGGAGATACTAGACTTGAAATTCAATTACGAATCAAATGTCTTTTGTCTTTCACATTGTAGTAGACATTGTTGTAACATGTTTTATATATGGTATGAATGGACATGGCTTGTAATTTCCTTTGCTGACTCGTTACAGAAAAGAAGGCTCCTAAGAAGACTGCCACAAAACGAAAGAAAGCTAGTGCCAAGGCAGATGCTAAGGGAGATGCAAAGAAGAAAAAGAAGAAGAAAGTATCAAAGAGTAAAGCCAGCGTGGATGATGAAGATGATGTTGATGAGGAAGATGAGATAATTGATGAAGAGGCAGACAGTGATTTAGAGGAGGAGGTACATTGCCAGCTAACACAAGTCCATAAAATTTTGCAGTGCATCCTCAGGGCTTCAAAATCACTAGGAGTATGATGTACCATTTTCCCAGAACAGTGGTATGGTGGGGGTGTATTGCAGTTGCAGAAACTTATTAGGGCCAGTTTATAAAAGACTTCCAGATGTCCAAGGCGCATTACCACCAGACTCATTTCTCAAAATTCTTAAGATACCTTGGCATTTAAATCAAAGTTTCGGTTGTATATTTACAACGACAAACAAAAAGTTTTAAAGCTTTCGGGCATAATGATAAGTGAATGAATGAATGCAGCAAATCATAAGTCATAAACAGTACAAATCATACAATGTAAGAGATGTATGCAGGAAAAGTAGAAAACAGAAGTTTAATACTTATAAATTGTTTCCCCTGTAACATAGAAATAAGAAAAAAGAAGAAAAAGAGATGAGATAATAATAAGTACATCGCACACAGAGGCAATTAAATTTGTTCTAATCATAATGATACTCTAAAGTAGGCTTTATCAAAGTAGGCTGTCTCCACCAAACTCAGATATACAAATAATATAATTAAAAGTTAGTTTGAGTTAGCAGTAATTGTTGTTTGTACATTCTTTTAAATATATTCATTTCTTACAATTTTTCAGTCTGTCCTCAAGTGAGTTCCAAAGTCTGATTCCTGCAGTTGATATACAAAGTTTTTTTTGAGCCTTAGAATGCACTATAGAGCTATGAATGTGTTCCAAAATCATTAAACATTTAATCTGAAAATCTTGCCATTGTTAAGTGATGAATTACGATTATTGCGTACAGTATGTAGAATGCCCAAGCTACAAGTCTACATATTATTAGGCCTAGAGTGTTTCATCTAAGTAAGTGCAAGTTTAGGGCTGTCATGTGTAAAGGATTCAACAAACTATGGCAGGGTAAACAGTGTAATCCAAGGTAAACAGTGTAATCCAAGCTAAACCTTTAAACATGTTTCCCCTTAAATAATACCAAAAGGTCAGCAAAGTATCCTTCAGTTAAGTAAGATTTAATTAGCAATCTAGTCAACAAATAAAGCTTGGAAAATACTGTTGTGATGACTTCTCACAGGGTTACTCGGTACACAAAGTGCACTGCGATAGATTCATTCATATATACAAACAAATGACAACGATGGTTGGCCAAGAAGTTGATAAGACACTGTGTCACAGTAAAATAGATTCTAATTCATGTACTTTCTGTGTGCAATTCCCCAACGGTTTACACCTGCAAAACCTATCATGCACACATGTTCTTACGTGGGCTATATTAACCAGTGCCTACAGCGAAATAACCATGGATGGTCTGATTGTAATCCTGTTTTTAGCTTGACAACAAACCTGCAGCTTTCTGTGTACTCTTACTGTAAGAAAGTGGGCCATTAAATAGCCCAGAAGCTGTATATATGTCTCTCAAAATTTAAATCAGTTTAACAGTTTCTTTAGTAAAAAATCAAAAACTTTGGTACACTGAAAATTTTTGCACCACTTTACTGTACTTATGAAATTATTGAGGAAATCAGTGTACACCCTGTGCTTGCAAGAGTAGATTATTTAGCAGTAGCCTAAACTAGGCCAAGCTTTTGCTGCAAACTCCACTGAACCCATAGACCCTTTTCCAAATAGCAATTACAAAGGATTATGGGATACCTTTTGGTATGGGTCGTTTTTGTCAATGGCATTTTACTGTGGACAAAAACCACGCACAACAAAACTATATCCCACAATCCTCTGTAATTCCTATTTGGAAAAGGGTCTATGGAGAATGCCAGAATCAGAACCTTGATTGCCATAAATTTTGTTATTGCAATGCAAATCAACATGGCTCATTGGGTGAAGTACTGGGATAATGAAACTATCCAGGCTGGCAGTGTAATGAAACTATCCAGGCTGGCAGTGTTTATGAATAGGTAGGAATAGAACAATATTGCAGAGCTCCCAACTCTCTCACTTTGGGCGGAAAATTTCCGAAACTCCTTCAGAGTTCCTGCCTTTCTGCTTGGTGCTGTTATTATCCAAAAATGAAAAATGTTGGCTGATGTGTGCCAGCTTTCATGAGCAGTTGTCATTACATAGGCATCTTTAATATGCAAAGCATGCACCATGACTTTTATAAACTTTTTGGTCCCTTGAACCTGCCATATTTAATTTCCAGTCTATATTGTGCTGACTACTGTCACTTTCACTTTCTTACATCATAGACACTGAAAGTAAATGGGTCTTCTGAAGACCCAGTGTCTATGACTTTCAGTCATAGACACTGAAAGTAAATGGGTCTTCTGAAGCTTCTAAAACACTTAGAAAGCTGGAGCTTCCAGGTGTTCTGGCCCACTGGACCTCCACTGGGATTTTTCCCCTGGATCCCACCAAGGGCCCTTTGGCAAGTCCCTGGACCCCACCCATTAAGAGCTTTGCGCTTTATGCTCGCTGTGCACTTCATGCACATTTCCACTTACCACATCCTTATATCCCTATTTTGAATTCTGAAATGTTGTGAGCTCTGTATATTGTTGAAACTTTTAAGCGCCTAAATGTTGCAATTAGTTGCAAGTTTTATTCAGTGGACGACAGACTGAGGTTTTCACACATTTGCACAGCAGGGAAACAACCCACTGCACCTTGTAAAGGGAATTCTGCAAATGGAAATAGTGGGCGTTGGCAGTATGGATGGATAACATACGATTAAGGATGTAAACAAAAGTGTACTGTACTGTACTGTGAGTGGTATGGTGGCTTTTCAAGGAACCTGTAGGAGGCCAGATTTGTGATTAATGGCAAGCTGTTTTAACTAAATGTTATTCCACATGCAATAAAATTTGTAGTTGAACTCTACATGGTCACAGCCCAATTGCACCATATAACTTTCACAAGCCCTTTAACTCTCAGACCCTCTCAGAAGGCCTGAAGCCCTGACCATGGGAGATTTTGAGCATGATAATATTTAAGACCCTCTATAATTTCAACCTAGACAGTAAAATTTTCCCTAATAAGTTTTCTTTTAACCCCTCCTCCAGTTTAAACAAAAAACACCTGCTTAGTACACCTCCAATACAAAGGCACAATACCTAGCCTGCACTGAATTGAATTTGGTCGAGGCCACATATATTGACACACAGTGACTGTGTGTGAGCTTAATTGGGAACAGGACTGACTGTACAAGTCATCACTGACCAACCACAGTGAAGCTATATTTTTTGAATGAATGTCAGTCAAGGTGCAGTCATGAACTGTATTTAGAACTCTAGGGCAATTCATACATATGTTTGGGCAGGGAGTTGCTACTAACTTACTGGTTTGGGGGATTGGGGGAAAGACATATCCCCTTTAGGTACTTCTCTATAGGCTCCTGGAGTGGCTCATTATTTTTTGGAGGGCCTGTCAGTACTTTAGGCCACTAGAATCATTTTGGTGGCCTTTGCCCTGTGTTTGAATATGACAGTTGCACAGGAGTTTTAATTGACATTTGTTTCTAAGTTTCTATCCTTTTAACATGTTGTTTGTTTTTGTTGTTTAAAGGAACCTAAGAAAAAGAAGGCCAAGAAGGAAACTCCCAAATCACCGAAGAAGCCAAAAGCAAAGACACCTCAGAAGAAGTCATCACCCAAGAAAGCAACACCCAAAAAGTCAGCACCAAAAGTCGAAGGTGAGGCCTTTTATTTGTGGAGTCAGACTTGTGAAGTCTCAAGAGTTGCACCATTAACTCCAGCTCTCATCCTTTGCAATAGTGTTATGACCATAGTAGCTGGCTTACACATACTTGCCAACCGTTCCATTTTAAGCGGAACTGTTCCGTTTTAGGAGCTTTAAGACCCATAAAAATCAGAACGTTCCGTTTTTCTGACTTTTAGTATTAAAATGTAAATGATCAGAAAAATTGTAAAGCAACAGCTTGGCAAAAATAAAGTCAGTCTTTGCATACACCTAAGTGATTTCAATTTTATATCGTGAACATTTAGAGAGGAATAGAGGAGTTTCGCCCCCTGGACCCCACCCATTGAGGTTAATGCTTGTGCGCTCGCCGCGCACAGTGGATCATATGATACACATGTTCCGTTTTCTGAGATGACAATGTTGGCAAGTATGTAGGGCCAATGATTTTGTGCAATCGCAGAAAAATGCGGAAAAAAAAGGAATTCACTTTTCTGCACGGAATTTTGTGGAATTTAGCAAAATTATCAGGCTCAAAATACATTTGATTTTTTTGACAAAAACTTAAGTTATTTTTCTTTACAACTATGTAAATGAATGCCTGCATATACCATAGGCATACACAGACATTTTACCATCAAAAATGGTGGCAAATTCACCTTAAAATCATCAAAACACCTTGAAGTTACGATCAGAAAACAAGCAGAACATTTACGAAAATCGGCAAAATTTTGCCTGTATAGGCTCCCGTTTGCCTATGCTATAGTGTGTTACAAGTGTTTGCTGCCTTCAGGATCGTAACCAGACAAGTTTAGGAATTGTTTTCAACATAATTACTCCAGAATCCGAAAATCACGGAAAGGGGTTATGCTTGAAACGGAATTTTGCGGAATTTGAAAAGTTGTAACGGAATTTTGTGATTTGTGAAGCAGAAAACCATTGGCCCTAAGTATGCTTTCACATAAGGCTTTGCTATGACTGAGGTGCTGGATTACCAATGTCGTGTAATTTAAGCAGTCATGTGAAGGAAGAACTAAGTGATTTAGTAAAGAAAAATACTTTAATTGCCCTTTCTCAAAATGTTTTCATAACTTGTAGAGGAACTGTAATGCAAACAATTTGGAATGCAAAGATATGGTTGGTGTGCATGCTTTTGGACAGTACTGAAACTTTCACAGGAGTTGCAACCCCAAGAAGGTGGAGTTGCATCTTGACTTGTGACCAGATGTCATGAATCTGAGAGGTGGATAACCAGCCTAAATTACATTTCACATGGAAAGATATTGATGTAAAGCTTATTAAGCCAGAATTATGATCTAGATTTACTCTGAGAGTAATTAAGTAACAAATCTTTGATAGGTATTGGTCTGTGCAAACTTGCGGCATACCGTTGGTTTATGTGGTAATAGTGTAACAAATTACAAAAAGCCTGTGAAGGTTTTACCATAGAGGAAATAAAGAAATGATCAAGACTAGGTACCACCAGATGAGTCTGTAACCATTTGAAAATGTTTTATTTGCCATCCTTGTGAGAGTGCATTGAAAGATTGTTCTGTACAGTTTTTAAAATTAGTGGCAAAATAGGAGATTGCTTAAACCTACCAAGATTTCCAGTCAAGCATTAGCAAAACTAAACAGGGTTCCCCAGCCATAGGGAAAATGGGAAAAACTTGTAATTTTTGTATGGTCTCAGAAGTCAGTGAAATTTGGGTGTTTGGTGTAAAGAAATTGCTATCTGGTCTGTAAACAGAACTTCACCAATATGTAGTGGAGATTACGCTGTTACATGTACATAGACCCTTTTCCAAATAGCAAATTACAAACAAAGGGTTGTGGGATAGAATTTTGGTCCACATCATTTTGGGGCACAGCAAGTGCCAGTGATAAAAACAACATATACCAAAACTCTTGCCCATAATCCTTTGTAATTACTATTTGGAAAAGGGTCTGCTAATGTGTAAAAAAAAAGTGCTTTTTTGTTTCTAATCTGATTTTCTGTTCTTCAGTGTTGATAATAGCCATTTTGGTGCTGAAAACGTTTGTAATTAATATAAGTTTCTTGGCAATCCTGCTAAAGAAATCAAGAAGAGTTCTTGTTTGGGTATTAATATTTTGCGTTCGTACTTCTACTTTTGTAGAACCTGATAGTGACAGCAGCTCAGACGATGATGCTCCGTTATCAAAGAAATCAAATTCTCCACCATCAGTAAGTAGCTTACTTTCCTTTGCCAGTGACTTTTAGTTTGTTGATCACTTAAGGTTACACTGGTTATTGCAATCGTGTATCATCCAGTAGTTGAAATGATTTGTTGGATATAAACAGCGAGTTGAAATAGCTTGACCTGGAAATAAAGGGAAAGAAATAACCTTTACAGAAGTGAAATCAGGATGTGCTGACTTTGTGCATCAGAAATTAAAACATTGTACTTTGCAATACTTTAAAGAGTTGAAAGTTTCTTTATTTAGTTTCCTCATATGTTGTTATTCAAAGCTGTAACTTATTTGATTCAATGCCTTTGTCCCCTTCAGGAGTCTGAAATCAGGACAGTTATCACAAAATTCTTGGATGGAGCAAATTTAGAGCAAGTCACCATGAAGACGGTGTGTAAGAAGGTGTATGAAACGTATCCAGACTTTGACCTTACACACAAGAAAGACTTTATCAAGTCCACAGTTAAAGAGGTAAGGATGATTAATGTTCATGGGTGGTGTGAAAGTCTTTCCAAGGAGGAGGCTGAGCCAAGTCCACCAGGGTCCAAATTCAAACCAAGATGGAGTCTTTGTTGTCAAGTCTCTATTTTGAAGGTGCACTGGAATAGGGAAGGTTACCATGTCAACATATAAAGTTTAGATTTAAAAGACTTGACTTTTCTACAAATAAACACATGCTGTAGGGAAAACCTAAATACTGTCAAGTATAAGGGAGGGAAAGGAAGACACAGAGCAATTAGGGACATGTCCAATAAATGATTTCGATGATTTGTTTGCGGCATGGAATTGTGGGATACATGTGGGGATAAACCGAGCTGAGCACATAGTTTACTGCATTCCCCTATTTTCACGAGTCCCCAGTTTTTGCAGAGTGCAAGCATGTCATTAAGCCTAAATCTATGTGTGGCGAGCCTAACTGCACAAAAATAGGGGTCTCCATCCCTCTACGGCAGGTACTAATTTTTACACCAGAGAGGAAGTTTGTACGCAGTCAAGAACATTCACTCTAATTAGCTGATCCCTGTGAAAAGTTTTGAAAGTGACATATTTGATAATATTTTGAAATGAAAAGAAAATTTCACACATTTTCCCCTTATTTTCAAATGCAAAAGGTATAGTTGTCTTCATCCAAATGTTGTTAGAAATACTTTGTTAGTTGTTTATCTTTCACCATTGCGTTGTTTGCAGATTTGCATCTTCAAAGGGTTTTGGTCACTGGACGTTAGAAATGCACTTGAAAGATTTGGAGAAAATGCACATACATAAAGTAGAACTTTCTTTTTTGTTGTGTTATAACTTACAAAATATAACACAGGACATTCTGGTGAAAGAATGAACCACATTCAGTGTGAAACACCCCCCCCCCACACACACACACACACACACACACACTGACACACACACTAAATGGTTTGCAAAATTGTTTATTGTATTGTCACATTTTTGGAATGAATAATTTTTACATCAATGTCAGCCAGTTTTCGTCTGTTTTGTGGAGAATTTGCAAGAAACAAGAGAGAAAGTGGAACATTTCCTTTTTATCCCCCCACAGATAATATCGACATGACGGAATGGGGCCAGAGAGTCATCGCTTCAGGATAAATGATGAAATGACCTGGTCCAGTGTTTGGTACTCCTACTTTCCTCAGGCACATCCATGGTATTTCATCATTCATAGACCAAGCTTCCTTTGGTCCATTCTATTTTACTGGAGCCCACAAGGAAAGCTAATATACAGTTGAATTAGGGCTGGGGGATGTATTGATATACCTGGCAACCACACTTATGTTTTCTGGTTGGCTGTATGGAGACTTCGATAGTTACAAATCACTTGGAGATGTGTTCATGGAATTTATACAACAGATAGCATGTTTCAGTAAATTTGTACCACGTAAGAGATACTTAGACAATTTTTCCATGGAGCACAAGTAACAACTGGAGTGCCATTACCTATTATGGTGGGGGTTACTTCAGAGTGTGATGTACCTCAGAGTTATCGTAAAGAATGATATTTGAAATATGACCGTAAACTTTAAACCATGTTTGCAGCTGCAGCAGGCAACTAGCCAAATATATTTGGCAGGATTGTTGAGGTGTAAATGTGGAAAGAGTCAGTGATTTGATCCTTCACCCACAAACGGCTTCTGCCTCCTCTAAAAGTGTTGATTTTGTTACAATGAAGCTGAGGAGTGAAATTGTATATTTTATGTAATTATTTGGAATGTTCAATAAGTCTTACCAGCATTGTACTTTCTGTACCCAGAAAATGCTGTATTCATAGTTACATTTAGATAATATCCTGGAGTACTGTAAATTGTATTTGCACATTTTAAATCACACAGTGACGATTATATTTTAAACCAGGTTTTGATAGTTTGTCCCGTAGAAATAGAAAAGCTGTACATTTTATAAATGAGAGAAGGGTTTAGCACAAATTCGTAAGGGGAAAACTAAATTCAGACTTACCTTATGATTTCCAGCTTTCCATCTGATACCTTGAAATTGAAGAGGGGCTTGGTGAAGGTACCTTTGCAAACTAGATGAATTGATATCTCCATCTGCATGCCCAGCAAATACTCCCCCCCCCCCCCCCTTCCCCAAACATGCCACATTTCAACTATTATGCTTTTAACAGTCATACTTCACAGTGTTAAGGAATAACCAGAGACACTAGCCAGTGCACACAAGGTGTATTAGGTCATTCATGTGTACTAGTAGGGTAGTACTGGAATTGAACAAAGGCCATAGAGGCCTTGGCCTTTGTATTTTTGGCAATGGACCTTGCACAGTATAAAATGGACTGTGTTTTAAGGCCACCTTCATCTTTGTGTCCATGGTAGCAAAATGTTAACTTGATAACATACTTTTGTTTGGCATTGGTGCCTTTTGAGATACATAAATATTCCCTAAAGGCTATGTCATCATGATGTCCCGTTACCAGCCCTTAGTACTGTGTCTGTACAGTCAGTGAGTGTCCTCAAAAAATGTTCTTTGTTATTTTCTTATGAATATTGTATTTGAATTTTAAAAATGAATCAAGATGTATTAAAAATTCCTGCATCAGTGATGATACAATTTCATTTATGTCATGTTTCTTATGAAATCAGAGCCATTACTGATCAATTTTTCTCTTGTTCAAGGTTTTGGGGGAAGGGGGGGGGGAGAGAAGGGGATGTAGTAAAATCAAAAGGTAATTATACCAACAGAAATGCTGCTACTGTGGCTTTCTTGTAAGACATGACTAAACAAATAGGTGGTAGAAATTGTCAAAGACACGTGATGTGTATCACTTGCAGCTTTTCAATTCCACGGCTTTGCAATCATCCAGATCTGCCCAAAATTTTGCAGGCTGGTAGATTAACCCCTTTGTTTGTCAAGCTTGTATAACAACAAACTAGTAGCAGAATGAGAACCTTGAAAGGGTCATTTTGTGTTCAGTACTTTGTAATCTTGTTTGTATTCACACATCACAAGGGATTGCAAGCTCTACACCATACTCCATATTGATGAGCAGGGGCCACAACTTTCCCCTTCTTACCAAATTACTTGTTAAAGAACAAAATAAGGTAATAATGTTTTTCTTTTATTTATTCAAAATAGCCATCATTTAATGGCAGCAATTAATAATCGTTTGGAAAATGGAACTTTCAATGCCTGCACATTGTCCTTACCCTATGTGTAATTTTATCAATCCCTGTCACCCTTTGTCCATAAATGTGTTCGTTCTCATTTTATGTAAGTGTACAAATTTTGTTCAGTTTTGAAAATCTATACAGGAGAATGGACATTCAATACTGTACTCACTCCTGCCTTTAACAGACAGTATAAATGGGTTCCTGGTGATGTGATGGCCTCTTCATCACACACTATTGGTATTTTTAATCTTTCTGTAAATTTTTAAGAATGTTGTTCATGTCATAGGTCCAGTATTTCTCCTTTTTGTTGCATCAACCTGTGAAATACAACTGTTCTTAATAAATTGTAAAAAAGTACAAATGTGAAATGTTTGGATTATGTATTTTTGGTAGAAAGTCATTTTGTTTGTTTTTTAGAATTTTCTGTTTTAAGGATTTGTTGTAAAGTGAGCTTTGAGTGTGTCTGTTACTGTTCAGAAATATTTGAGGTCAAGTGAAAAAAATGTTGCATTTCACTCCTGCAGGACCCTTGTCTTTTATCACTAGCTGTGTGCACCGTGAACATTTTTGGTTAGTATTTGAGTTTTTTAATCAGCAGGTTCTGTTGCATACAAATATTTTAATTACCAAAATATGTTTACAGAAGTAGTACAGCCATGACAAAAGTGGCCTTCAAATTTGTCTGAGATCAGCAGAGTAGTAATACTAAAGTACAAGCTACTTTTTAAGATCAAATGTTGGTTCATCCCTGTCGGTGGAAGCAAATGTATTGTACAACATATTTTTTTTCTTGTATTGTCCTTGTATCTTTGTTAATGCCTGCCAAAGAAAAGACTATGTATGATGTAGATGGCTAAAATATTATCCAGAAGTGGTTTGCAGACTTGATTTCTGATCATCACCCACATAGCCACTATCTTCTTCACTAACTAGTTTCCATTCCTTTTTCTCCTACAAAGATAAAAATGTGTGGAGATGTTATTATCCAGGGCCATTTCATAAAGGACTATTCCATGGTAAATCTAACCTAGGATCAAGCATAACTGCCGATTCATACTTCAGTATAAAGCTATGAAAATTGAACACTGTTCAACTCCGAGCTGTCCATTCTTGGCCCAGAGGAGCAAGGGGTGGCCATATATGGTTCTTACACCATTATAGTGTGTGAAAATTTGGTAGTATGAACAGTCCTTAACTCTTACCAAACATGCCCCCAGATGTTATGGTTGGTCAACACTATAAAGCTTACAGGTCTTTTTAGATCCAATTCCTGCTTGTGTAAAGAAAAGTATGGTAGCAGACCTGTTGAAAGTCCACGTTCTGGTATTCACTCTTGCTCTAGTTTTATGGCTACATCCATTACTGGCTGCAGTCACATTTCTTAAGAGGTACTCCTCAGTACTTATCTCTTGCTGTACAATGAATAAATTGTCTTGAAAAGACATTCACTTCATTTATTCTATTCATACTGTAAAATTTCTTTGAACAGGCCTTTAATGAGATACATTCAAAGC
This sequence comes from Holothuria leucospilota, assembly GCA_029531755.1. Lineage (NCBI taxonomy): Eukaryota > Metazoa > Echinodermata > Holothuroidea > Aspidochirotida > Holothuriidae > Holothuria > Holothuria leucospilota. The sequence continues at coordinate 11,229,695 of CM055971.1, read as the reverse complement.
TCTTTTGATTTGTACAAATTTCTTGTTGCCTTTTTTTGCCTTTTTTTTTCTTTTTTAAATGTGTGAGCCTATATCACCTTTTTTTTGAGCTTTTCCATTCCAAAGCTATTAAGACTTAGATTTTGGTTGTACTCTGCAAGAAAAGAGGGAAGTGAAGTTTGTAGAAAATAAATACCAATCAAAGAAACAAAACCAGCTGGTTGTATGGTGGTTTTTTTTTTTTTTTATTATTTTTTGTCTCTATGTATTATAAAGTATTTACAAAATTTCACTAAAAAGATATTTAAGTGTGCATGAATGGGACAAAATGTCAGTCACAAGTCTTTCTGAATAGGTTTCAGTATTAAGAGAAAGTTCACACTGGGTTGGGTTGCTGGTGATGATTCCAAACCAATATGAGGGATGGAATACTGTAGAAGGGGGGTTGACAGGAAATAGATATGATTGGTTGAAGGGTACAAACCTCAAAGGATAATTATGGAAATATATCTAGCCCCTCTACACACTACTTTCAATTTTCCTAAAATGGCCTGAAAGTGGGCATGACATGACTAAAACAATGATTCCATGCAATAATATAAAAAAATCAACCCTCACACAGTAATGACCAGTGCAATTTGGTGCAAAATAATTCAAAGAAAAACACCTAAAATTCAATTTCGAAAAATGCCACAACTGGTCACCTGACTATATGATGCTAGTGGCAGCACAAACTCTCAGCTATATAACCGGGGTATCTAGAAGTGGAATGAACGTAAAGCTGAGGTAAAGACGTAACAACTTAATGAAAAGGCTTACATCACAATACCCGTACCAACATACAGAGCACCATGCGCCAATCATGATGGGGGCTTTGAGGTTAATCATTGGCTAATATGTGCATGCATGTTTTAGCTTCCCAACAGAAGTCTCAGAAAGGATGCATTCGGCGGGTGTACAGAAAAGCTGTGCACACTGTAGAGACAGTCCGTAACAATGCCCCTATACTGTTCAGTGACAACATTATCTCAAATGCTAAGTAGTCACCGTGTACCCATGCACCAATGACCTTGTTTTCACACACGCTGCTCTGAGCTGGTATCATACTATAGAGCTGGCTCTAAGCAGGTGTGTGCTATAATGTACATGCTAAGTTGCTAACAACATTAGCATGCACACCACTGGGTGTGTGAGATGATAGGTGAACTGCCTAGTAGTGGTTACTGAACACCAATGACATCATGTGAGATGCACTCATCATAAGGTTTTTTCGCTTTCAGGTTTCAGATGGTCCATGCCTGGCCATTACTTGGGAATTCATTTGGTCGTATTCTGGAAAATGTAAACCTATTTTAGTCCAGAAAGCATTCATATTGTTTCAAGCTGTACAAAGAAATTTATTTTGGCCGTGTCATGCCCACTTTAAATTAAAGGGAAATAGTGCATTTGTGAGACCAAAAATTTCATACCTATTAAAACCATGTCCTGTAGGTATACAATGTTATGCAACTTAATATTAGTTTGGTAAGTTCCCCCGCCCACCCTCACCCTATCCTCATTAAAACAAAAAAGTTCCCACACAAATTCATGAATTTTGTAGCTTCTGAATAATTTGTTCACCCAAACTTTCAAATGTTGAAATGAAGCAACGTTCACAACTCTTTTTCAAGTGCATAATTGTTTTTGGAAGATGAGCGACTGCCAGAGTTAACTGGTGAAACTGAATGATTTCATACCGATGAAAGCTGTTTTCTGCTTGTGCCATGTTGATGCAATAGACCTTATGCCCATCACGTCACAGAACAGAAAAAGCTCCCTCATCTGGAAGAAGAGCGCATATCATTGCCAAGTTACACTAATAAATGCAGCCAGCTGATTCACCAACCAATCATATATGTGCGAAAGTCTACTACACGCACGTGTGAAATCTACGCCGTTCATGCATGTGTACTTCACTATTTTCCTCCAAAATGACGTAGCGTGACATCAGTGCATAAGGTCTACATAAATGCAATCAGGGAGGAGTAACTTTAGAAGGAGATACAAGTGAGGTTTGTGCCGCCTTGATCAGATAATAATCCGTCCCTTGTATCCTTTGTGACATTTCTATAAGACTTACACTAGATTAGGTAGTTCATACAAAATGGATTTGTTGTGTGCTACATCTAGAGTAAAACTGGGGCTTGTCACTACAGCATTAGCATTGTCAGTCATTCCTAGTTTTGTAGTACCTGCCCTAAAATGATTGGTGGTGTATACCTACTCATCAAAGCATTATTTTGAGTAAGCCATTAGTGAGATGATTATTAGACACGAATGCTATTGCTACCTTTTTCGTATCAAATTGGGGCCAACGAATTAGAGAAGGAAATCCCTGTCAGCCAAATACGTAGATAATCCTCCCAAAATTTAGTAGGTCTTAGAGTATTAGCATAAATTAATTTTTCCATTCAACCTCCTTCCAAAGTAAAAACTCCTTGGCACTATTTCCTTTAAATACCTACACAAATAAAAGTATATACCACTGTGAATTGACAATCCTTTTAAACACAAAGATGGAGGTAAGACTTCCATGCAAATCCTGTTATAAAGTTCATCCACACTTGCAGAAAGTTGCTAGAATCATGTGAAAGACTGGACCTCTGCCAACTTCAGTATACTATGATTATGAATTACATACAATTATGAGTATAGAGTCACACCAGCATTACAGATATTTGATATTTCAATTCTCAATATCGACAGATACCAATACCATAGCAGCATTTTAAAATGAGCCTATTGTTACACAAAACCACAGGGTATTGTGTAATACCACATGAAGTAATTTCATTTACATGAGGTAAAATACTGACACTAACAGTCAGAATTAGGGAAATAATGTATCCTACGTATGAAGTATAGGCCTAGTAATACCACTTACAAAGCATCACCATTTTAGGTTAAGTTTACTGATACTGATGAGTATCAGTTGATACCAGTAATCATCAACAAAGAAGCTATAAATGTATAAACCATGTCACAAAACATATCACAATTATTCATAATAAACACTGAAAATAATCAGGGGTGACAGATGCTTTGCCCTAAAGTCTACAAAACTACCCTCCAAAATTCCCGAAAGTATACTCACAAAACTTGGAGTTCTTATTACCAGGGATGATCTTTCTAGTAAAAAATAGTTCCCTACAAAAATTACTGTTGGTTCTATACCTGCTCATTATTTAACCACTAAATGTGAAATCCACCAGGGAACTCCTGGGACAGTTTCATAAACTGGAGATCATGCCACACTGGACTTGCATAATTCCAGTCAATACACTTTCAAGCATACCAAGACATCTGTTTTCTATCAGCTTTAAAAGGTTACAAAATTCTGCCTGCCAACTGCACATTCCTATGAAGCTGGGATGTAGCTAGCCAAATTTGAGTGCCGGGTAATTGTCTGATCTGGGGAAAGCACCTCACCCTACCCCATAGCATCTACCCCATTTTTCAGCCATTAATTTTTTATTTTTCCCTCATTTTACTTTAGGGAGTAAATTTAGAGCAAATGCTAGGTCTCGGTAGTCAGATTTGTGGTGGGCGGGGAGACGTGTGTTTGTCTGGAGTGCCGGGCGAGAATATCGAGTGCTGGGTGTCACCGCCCAGCACCGCCCACCGTAGCTACATCCCTGCTATGAAGCAACATTTCTTCACTGCCTGCATAGGAATCCACCCACTGCTTTCTTTTTTAACATCTTGCATCACTGATTCACTGTCACACTTTGCACAAAAGTTGGTCTATGGCACGAAACCACTTCACACAGAGAGTGAACTTGAAGGATTCTTTTCCATCGAGAAATTGAACCCAGATCATTCTCTACACCCCAGCAAGTATGTGTATAGCTACACCACCGCTGTCTATTCTACAAGAGCAATGAAGGCGTAGGTTTCTTTCCAGGCCATGCCTCTTTCATATATTTCTTTTTCTTAGGTTCTGGCTCTGCCATTATGGTCACTGGGTTAGGGTTAATTGGCTGTACGGGTGTAGGTTCCATCCCCACATCTGGTGCCAAATTGGGTGCATTCTTTAAACCTAAAATGGTGGAGCTGATGAAACCAAAGGATGGACTTGTTGGTGTTGTTGGAGATGTCTTCTCTTCCATTGGCAGATCATCATAAAGAGATAGACGTCCATATCCTTCAGGTTTGGTATCTGCAGGCATGATAGCTCCTGCATCGCTCTTCTTTTTCTGCAAAATTTAGATACAAACGAAAAACTTGTAACATTTGATCTAATAAGTAGCAATCAATGGTTACCTTGAAACATGAAGGACTCTCTCTTGTTAATATTGCTCAAAACCTTGCTTTTTGAGGTTATTTAGCATGTAAACCATACCTGCCTTTGCCAATCTTTTAGGAGGGGGGAATGCGGGAATGAGTGAAGTTCACTTTAAGTATGCTTACTGATGCCAAGAGTGACTATAATAACAATAAGTATTGTATAGACTCCAACAGAGTTGTTCAATGAGCTTTATGAGTGCTGAAAAATGCAGAAATTATGATATTTGGGAAAAAAGAAAACTTAATACTAAGCTTGAATTGAATGATGAAATCCAAAGACTTAGTTCAACAGGGTGCAGCATTCAAAAACTATGGTCACCAACACAACTGTTTGTGGCATTGGAACCTGAAGCTGAAGTACAGTATGTCCACTACTGAAGAATTACACATTAGAGCAGGGGTGTGAAACCTGCGGCCCACAGGCCAAATGCGGCCCGGGACTTCCTCCTGTGCGGCCTGTGAACCAATTTCGATTAGGCTAACTTTTGGCCCTTGTACATCTTGTTATTTGACCACGCTTTAAACTTGACGTAAGTACAGGATATCATGAAAACAAAGAAATGATCACTTCCTTTGATGTAAGGTGGCTATTCTCGACCATTTCATTACTTGATAAACTAAAGAATTCACTTGTAAAACGCATTTTAAATCTGAATTAACATATTTGTCGACAAAATAGAGATGCAATACACGGGACAAGTTTCGCCAACAATTAGTAGGCCCAAACTACAATATTATTCGAGTGCATGTGGGTCTGCCTATATGGGCACATAGGTCACTAACGGGGGAGGGGTTAAGGAGGTGTGGGTAAGGGGGGAAGGGGTGAGAGTGAGACGCCACTCTCATATACACATCTCTGTTCCACTGCAGCCCCCAGATGGTCACAGCAACTTGATTTGGTCCGGTGTTTGAAAAGGTTGCACACTCCTGCATTAGAGGCACAAACCTTTCCAAATTTTATGATACAAGAGCATCAATGATGCTGTAGCTCAACTACAATTTCACTCAAACAATTTCTTTTATGTAGCTTCATTAGTGATTGAAACCAAGGCGTCATGCATGGACAGTCATGATGTAGTACCTTCAGTGCTGTCCATGTACAGTAAATGGTCACAGCAATGGCATTTTAGAGTTGCCCAGCTTGGGACATTTTTTAGTGCTTGTGGACACAATACAGTAGGTAATTGTGATGAAAATGAAGTATTTATACCCAAATTTGTCAGGCCCATCTAAAATTATTCTTTTGTCAATATATCATACAAAACCAAAACTCATATGGAAAAGCATTGGCATAAATGGCATTTAACATCAACACAAAGTACACCTATGATGAACCATCATCCATGGAACATGGACCAACTTTGATAAGATTCCAATGCAACCCCTAGTATTTAAAGGCTTTTGATTGATTCTACTGTTTGACCCCAAACAACCTTTGACCTTCAAAAGTATAACTTTAATGACCCACCATCTACTGGATTGTCTGGCAACTTTGACAAGATTCAGACACAAACCTGTAAAGTTGAAGGCTGTTGCATGATTCCATTGTTCAACCATTTAATACCCCAAATGACCTTAACCTTCTGCAAAAGAGCAACTATGATGACCCATCATCTACTGAACATTCTGGCCAACTTTGATAAGATTTTCATATAACCAATGGGAGTTGAAAAGCTTTTTAGTGATTCCAATGTTTGACCGCTCGATGACCCCAAATTACATTTGACCTTCTTTAATATGCATCTTCCATTACCATTCATCTACTGAACACTGGCCAACTTTGGTAACATTTGGATATAACCCCTAGGAGATGAAGACTTCTGTGATTCCAGCTTTCACCTCTCTGACCCCAAATGATCTTTGATGTATTTCAAAAATACATCTTTGATGACCCATTATCTACTGAACACTGGCCACCTTTTGATAAGATTTGGATATAACCCCTAGGAGATGAAGACTTGTGTGATTTCAACTTTAACCTCTCTAAGACCTCCCAAATGACCTTTGACCTACTTCAAAATACATCATTGAAGACCCATCATTTACTGAACACTGGCCAATTTTGATGAGATTTGGATATAACCCTTAGGAGATGAAGACTTGTGTGATTCCACCTTTAACCTCTCTAAGAGCCCAAATGACCTTTGACATACTTCAAAAGTACAACTGGCACATGCCATCATCCACTGAACATTCCAGCCACATTTGATAAAATTTGCAGATAACCCCTAGCACTTAAAGGTTTTTGCAAGATTTCACTGTTTTGACCTTTGCATGACCCCCAAATGACCTTGACCTACTTCAAAAACACCCAGTTGATGACCCATCATCTACTGAATGCTCTTGCCAAATCTGACAAAATTTCAACACAACCCCTAGGAGTTCAAGGCTTTTGCATAATTATGCTCGGTTGGCCTTTTGTTTGACCTCTCTTTGACCCTAAATGACCCTTGCCCCACTTCAAAAGTATAAACGTACATGGTCATGACCTCACAGGTAGTACACCATGCATGAAAATGACCACTGACCTTAAAATTCTCAACACCAGTAAATAAAACAAATACACAAAAGCCAAGTTACAATGACAAACACCCAATACTGTCACTGAATCTTTAAGACACAAAGTAACATTTGTTATAAATGACCCCAAACTGACCCATAAATCTGACCTTTGAGTCCATCCTTGACCACCACTGATAACCCTTTATCCTTGTATCACTGTGCCCAAGTTTCATTAAAATTTGTCCAAGCAAATGCTCATTTGGTGAGTCTGTATTTTTTAACGCTCTCTCGTAACAGTAACATATATGGGTTATGTACTGTAGCTCAGCCTAAAATGTGTTAGAATGATGTAAGAAGTTTACACAAGTAAATATGTAGCCTAATCTTATCGATATAAATAAGACATTCCACACATAATAAACACAATACATCACAGAACAAGTACAACACATCAATTTCCCACCAAAAATTATCAGAAGGTTCAAATAAGCCCTGCAGTTCTAGGCCTAGAAGTAGCTGGGCTGTAGAGACACATGTGTAGCTTAGGTTCATGGTGCACATAGCCTAACATTAGGCCTATACATTGGATACTGTATGTTTAGGTAATGCCAAAAGTGCCATGCTTCTCTGGAGAAAATTACCCCGTACAAAACCCTTCCAACTGATTGAACTGAAAGCTGCGAGTACATTTCAGATTGTTGTATGAGGGTTTTTGCACTTGCAGGATTCATGATTTGGGAGTTTTTCACCAATTTGGTAATTTACTTTGGCCATAACAACAGAACTTGCTTGTGTAATTGAGACATTGTCTAAAGTGTGCAGGGTGAAGGGTATCCAGTCCAAACGTCCCTTTAGCAAAACATCCCCACTTTAATTTTAGCTACCAAAACATCCCTGCTAATGAATATGTATAGCCTACGTAAAATCTCTTTTTAAATTCAATAATGAGAAGTTTAATTCTAATTGATTTGTTGTAGGCTACAGTGGGTATTAGGGAAATTGGTGCATTCTTTTGGTTTTCAGAACAGTAATACCACCACATGAAGAAAAGTACTTACCACCGCATAGGCTATAGCGTAATACAACAAATGAAACTATGATTGCAGCGGTAGGCTTAGGCCTAGTCCGCAGTCTGCTGACCTAGTATGGGGATTCCCATACTAGTTCAGGGAGCGAAGTGTACGTGAGAACTAGGCCTTGGTACCCTAGGCTAGCTTAGGCCTAATTTGTAATTTGTGTTTTTTTTTCCTTTGAAGAAACTGAAAATAGGCTAGTAGCAGTAACTTATATAGCCGCCCTACCCAGGCCGAGCCTAGCCTAGGGTACCTAGGCCTAGTTCTCACATACACTTTGTTCCCCTGTCCCTGAACTAGGCCTACGTAGTATTCGAAGCCCCAAGCGACCCCATATTGGAAAGTTTGTTTTTTCGCCGCCGAAGATTAACACCAAAGGAAAGGCAGGATAAAAATTACGCCACTATCTGCTGTAGGCTAGGTGCAACAAATAGAAACCAGGCTGACAAAATACGCCAGAAATTTGGCGTGACTGCTTGAGTGCCACGCCGAAGATCTACGGCGTAACATAAATGTTTTCCAGACTGGAAGCGACCCAAGTACTAGGGCCTAACAGTTAGGCCTAGGTCAGCAGACTGCGGACTAGGCCGAGCCTAGCCTAGGGCCTAGCTAAAGCTCGAAGTACTTTTCGTGGTATTTACTTTGACATGAAATATTCTAAAAATTGCACGGATGCTGATGTTGATAATACAGAAAACAATTTCATAATATCCCGTTTAACGTGAACGTAAGCGCTACGCCTGTTTCGCTCTTATCATATTGCAAATTAGGCCTAGGACTAAAATTAAAAATATCTGATTACCTTCGCTCTTTTCATGGGCGACTCGTAATAATCGAACTTTGAGTCGAGTCCATAGAAATAAAAGTAAGGGAGAACGCTAACACAATGCATCCATGCATGTTTAACCGGTGAAGCTACGGAAAGTGTGAGGGCGCTTTCGTTGTACGGCAAGAGACCTGTTGATTGATGTCTCTCCGTACGTACAGTGTGCATTCTGCTGCAGAAGTTATAGTTTATTTTATGCGTTTTTCGAAAGATTTGGAGTAATTTTCACAACAGAAATAAGTCATGGTGCCTTAAGTATTTTGTTTTATACTCCTAACTTGAAAACTTGTAGTTTATTTGCCAATACTTGGGGCAAAAGCAATGACGTGATATTTGTATTACGCGCAGGTTCTCCGTTGCCGTACAGACTGGCCAAATCAATGGCTTCAGTCCAGATCGGCTGAAGTCATTCTCCCTTACTTTTATTTCTATGGTCGAGTCTGAGCGTTAGTAGGTAGGATCCTCTAAGTTATACTAACTGGATTGGCGATGTCCGTGTCATTGTGAAGTCAGCGTCCGCCATATTGTGACTATCAAACCGGCGAATGTGCAGTTTATTGGGTGCAATGTTTTTTTTTATTTCATTATACTTTTTTATAATTTATGCGGGAATCAAAGCGCATTCGTTGTCAAGGGTAATTTTTTAATTTGTATTGCGATTATTTTTCATGGATAACTAATTTTTAGGTGTCTACGCAAAAGCACGGACACTTAGGTGTTCAACTCCCAAGGTGTTCCACCATAATTATATTTGCACTGCGTTTTGATCTCTCGTAAGATGGCCGCTCGGCGACTTCATCACTGACTATCCAATCAATGTGTCGAAGCCAATCCAATCCAGTTAGTATACATCAGTGGTACATACACGGATAGGTTGCATATTGCGGAAGATTTCGTGCGTGCGTATTACATGTATTACACAGGCTGACACGTAACCACCAAAGTTTTATACGGATGCCTGTGCAAAACACTGTAATCTCTAAAGCTTGAGCATCACTCATCTACATGGAAGCACAATATGCTGACAAACAATGCACCATGATGGTCAATGGGAGTAACCATAGAAAGTAGGTTTATAATTATATCTTCATTTTTCATAAGAAAATGGCCATGAATTTTCCACGCCATCACAAAGCAAGTAAAAACTCAATCAGAACAACTTTTATTGTAGGTTTCAAGATCAGCCACTGTTCACTTTTAGAGTTAATCCTGTTTACCCAAAAAATCAATATTTGACCTCTGGTGACCTCAAATGACCTTTGACCTACTTCAAAAACACAACTTTGATGACCCATCATTTACTAAACACTCCTGTCAAATTTGAAAAGATTCCAACATAACCACAAGGAGTTGAAGGTTTTTGCGTGATTTCACTCTTTGACCTCTCACGACCCCAAATGACCTTTGACCTACTTCCTGTTACCATAATTATCAAGCCCTTGATATGTGTTATAGCCACACCAACTTTGACAAGGAACGGTCAAAGCACCTGCAGACAGCAGCTCTTTTTTCCAATGTTGACAGACAGACAGACGGACAGACAGACAGACAGACAGACGCATTGCCATGACAATAGCTCAACTTGAGCAAATGACTGGCTATTAAACTTGTTTCTCTCAAAAATACAATATTTGGATGGAAGTGGGTCTGTTCTTAAGCCACTGAATTTTTGCAACCAAAAGTTTCACTACAAAAAATCAACTTGATTTTGGTAAAACAAATATAGAAAATGAACACCTGTCACAAACTATCATATCACCTAAGTAGTGGAGAGAGCTTAATATAACATCAGGGCATTTCAATTTTGCAGACTAAGATCAAATTTTGTTTCCTGTGTCTCAAATTAACCACCTTGCAAAGTTAATTTCATACATCACAACTGCATATCATCTCATTCTACTTTCAAAATATTCAGATTCAACCCAGACTTTTAGACATTCTGCTTGCCCAAACCTAGAATGTATTTGGGGTAATGAGTGCCTACCTTTAAGTATCTAGCTGATGTGCCATGAACTGATTGCCCAAAACTGAAGCCATTCTCAGTTTGCTAACTTTCAAATCCTTGTTTGTTGTTTCATCTAGTAACCCTTACTCTTTCACAACTAGAAGTTTTAGTGGTACATAAATAAACTCCCTGATTATCGAAGTAAACACTTGCTGTAAATATTCTAGGCCATGACTAGGTAACATTTTTGCACCTTATGATTTTTAGCTGGGATAATCTGTTTTACAAAAGTATTCTGGAAGTTAGGGGTGGCCATCCAAGCATGCCTCAATTGCAGGGATCATCATATTACCATTTTGAGGTGGAAGTACACAAAATTCTGACATGGTAGTAATATAATGATACCCTTACACAAAACCAATACTGGAATGTCAACTTTAACTTACTACCATGACAACATGTCTCATAAGTTCAAGGGGTTACACAAAGAAGGCAGCTATCCTGCTTCAAGGCCATGTTACCATGGGAACAGGTTCTTTGATGTGGGAAAGTTTAAACAACAGTTACACAAAAGTATTTTCCATGATATTAGACAAACTGTACAGGATTTTGTTTCTTTTATATCTCACTTCCAACATACTGACATTACATGCACATTCAACTCTGTTTGTAGGATCTTAAACCCTGATACTTCATAATCAAGTTTATCCTACCATATGTAAGTTCTATCTTGGTGATACACAATTTATTTCATTACATATTACCATTAATTGTATGAAAGTTATTACACTGTATTTAACCTTTGAAGGTATTACAAAGGGTAATACATTACCTAATAACTTAAATGTTATTACACAAGTTATTACCCAATACTTTACATTAAATGGCATAAAATGAATTATTACATTATATTTTACCTTTAACGGTATTACAGATGTTTGTACAAGGTTTCTAAATCTTCCAACTGTAGGATCTATATCCTCTGTAGGTAAGAAGAGAAACACAAACTTGGCATTTAACATGCAGTTACAAAAAAATGGTTAAAAGTGCTCTACAACATTCAAGTAAAAATTTTGGTGAAAACTAATGAATAGTCACTTATGACTAAAGTTGTACACTTAAACAGTATGTACTAAGACAGTATAATGTTCAATGGACTGCAGTGTAAAGCAGGCTTTGGCAGATTACCCGACTCCACTTCCAAGTCATGGCTCTTGCCTGGGTGTCAAGTAACTACCATATATTCTCTAATATATGCCCAGGGGGCATTGAATTTTGGAAAAGGGGGCATTTATTTGAGGGTATATTTTAATTACAAAATAATTTACTGCTAAAGCCTACACCAGTGTCTTCAAACAAGCTATGAGTTTCTTAGATGAAGAGGTGAAGGTTAACTTGCAGGGCACCTCTAATTTCCCTGCTTCCTTGCATAGTGTTACCATTTCCCTGTAACTGTTGTTGTTATTGTCCCTTTGTTTTAATTACAAAACCAAAACACTTTGACTTGTCCCTTGGCAAATGACCACTGAACAACTGTTTCCCCTTTCAAATATTTACAGGGGGCATTTATTAGAGGGGGAGCGTTTATTAGAGAATATACGGTATTCCACTTTCCCTGGAAATTTTCAACATTGCTACAAATATGAAGAAAAAATCATAGCTTGGAGTTTGCATGTGTGTTGTTTTGCAGGTTTTCACGAAGTATTGTAACAAAACTGGCTGTTTTAATTTTTTCTGTATGCAAGTCTCAAGATGCTTCTTCAGTTCACCACTTGAACCCTCTGACATTGGCAGCTGGGCATCTCATCAATTGAGCAGTCTGTACTGTAAGCCAAGTAGTGTAAAAATGCTCATTGGTAGGCTAGTAATCAACAATTTACGACTGCTGAGGTACATATGCCTTCGTCAGATATGATGTCATCTTAGGGGTCATGACACCATGCAGAGTCACAACTAACAGGACCATGGGTACCCGACTCTCAAACTTTTTGAGTCACCCAAGCCTAGTGCAAAGGTATTAATGGTTATTTCATGCCATTGTTTCAAACAGCATAAAGGTGGATTTATCCAAAATGCATTCTCATCTGTCTGTATATTAGTTCTACCATTCATCAAGAACTGTGCTTGTAAAATTATTTACCCACTGTGTAAACACTTTCCTTTGTAGTATTCACAAAGCTAACTTAAAAACACCGTAAAGATGTGTAGACCATAGATGAACTAAACCACACCTACTTGCAATACACAATGATCATGTATACAGAGCTCCCAACATTTCAAGGGGGAAAATCCCAGTGGAATTTGAGTAGGCAGAGTGCCCAGAAGCTCCAGACTTCTAAATGTTTTAGAAGATTCAGAAGACCAAATTGCTTCCACTGTCTGTGATGTATGAATGGGAAATACTGTTAGCACAATGTAGACTGGAAATTAAATACGGCACGTTCAAGGGACCAGAAGGTTATATAACCGTGTTTTGCATATTAAAGATGCCTATGAAGTGGCTTTCTGAATACTGCTAATGAAAGCTGGCATGCATCAGCCAACATTTTCGTTTTGTGTTGGAAAATACCGTGACAAAGTGGAAAAGCAGGAAGTAGGGAGGAGTTTTGGGAATTTTCCGCCCAAAGCCGTAGGGTTGATAGCTCTGTGTATGGTGTAATTTCTATTAGCATGTGTGGCCATGTCTTTATGTACTTACAGCAACTCTAAAGCTTGTATAGCCTTACATGCAATATTGAAGAATACCAAGAAAGCAAGATCAGCCATGTGGGTCCACCTTATGCAACTTTTGGTGTCTATGTATTCATTGTGAATCTAGCCCCAGCACACAGCACAGTACAAATAATCATTTGACCCTCAACACACCATCACTCATGGCTGTAAAAAGAATGAACTTCCTGACATATACCTGGATTGATTATAACATCCTCATCACTGAAACTAACATGGGATAGCTTCCTTTTCCTCTTTGTGCGAGGTATTTCTGGTGTGATGGCTGTGTCTTCAACACCAACAGCACCTATCCTTTTGTTGTGGGCTGTGTTGAATTCTGTCAAATTCTGTAAAAAATAAGAAACAAACGGCAATTAATACTGCATGGATGGCAAAAACTTGTGGTTTGAAAATGGCAACATAGAACACAGATCGCAGGGACTACCCTTTTTTGTACATTACAATATGCAGTCAAAATTGTAGGGATGGACGTAACAAATGGCACTGACAGCAAAATCCATCATAACCTTGTAGTTTATCATGGTACTCCTCCAAATGACAGGTAGGCAATGGTTAAACATGCTGTCAGTACCCTGCCATCATAGTCAGTTTTGCTAGGCTCTTTCTGAGGCTTTTGCCAAGCCTAAGAATGCATAATGAACCAAATTTTTCTACTCTACAGCAATCCTTCTTTACTTCAGATATTTTTAAATATTTATTTCATTACTTAATTTTATGACTAATTTACAGATTTATGTCACTGACTTTCTTAACTATGTCACCAACTGACTTAATTTTATTTTAAATGACTTCACCTAAAGATCAATCCAGTTAGTGGTACAATCTGTAGGAAAAGATTCACACGAAGTCTTATGCACTTATCACTTGAATGACGTACCCCACTACCCCCGGACATGGTCAGTCATTGTCCACAACTTCATTGACAAAACATGTACATTGACGTACCCCTCAGGCAAGTCTGTGACTGGCAACTTGTGTAAAATGACACACTTTCGTCACCAAACTGATGAACAATTTGTGACTTTGACGGACACCTGAGTCACAAAATTGACTGACATAGCCTTAGTTGTGATTGTGCACGTGGAGCAATGCTGAAGATTGGCATCTTGGTTCAAACGTCAACAGATCACCCACAATGACTCACCTCTTGGTCAGCAAAGTGCTTGACACTGGAGGGTAACATGACTCACCTTTTTATCACTCTGGTGACTCACAATATTGGCACAATTACTGACATGTTAACCACATTGTGACTGGCCAATGACCCACATTTGACTGACCATGCCCGGGGATACTACAGTGCATCATTTAATTGATAAGTGCATTAAACTAAGAATAATTACTTGGAATTTAGCGAAAGCAACGGAGAAACCTGCTTACATTTAATTCCGTCTCTTCTTCTGGTAATCCTAATAATCCGGCAGTCATCTCTTCATCTGACATCCCTTCAGTTTTCTGGGGAACCTCATCTGCACCTTGGGATAAAGACTGAGGTTTCTCTCTTAAAATATATGACCTGGTAGAAGCCCCAAAGTGAAGTGTGTTATTTAACTGGACTTGCTGAGGTTTTTGTCTTTCGAGGCGAATGGATCCCAGGAAAGTGCCATGGGCTGGATTTAAAAGAAATTCAATGTACTGGATTGGAAGGTAAAAGTAACATGAAGATCCCTAGTAATATAAATAGACAGTTTCTGAATAGTACATCATTTAGTCCTGTTTTGAGGCAAGTATTGAAGGTACATAATCAATTTCTCTGACTAAAAGGAAACACAGTTCTGTTTCCATTCTCTATGGGTGGTCAGTACTTCTTAAACAAACTAGGGTTGTACCGGATTTCAAATCCGGCCGGAATTCCAGCCGGATTTGAGGATTTTTCCAAATCCGGCATCCGGCCGGATTTTTTGTTAAATCCGGCCGGATTTGCCGGATTTGTAGGTAAGCTATGCAATACAACTTACAACTTAATTTCCAGCAAGTCTTAACTAGATGTAATACAATGTATAGACCAGGATTGCAGTGTGCTTTAAATAATATTATTTAATGATAGGGTTTATTAACTTTACAAACTTTCAACATGCTCAAGGGCTTTGTCACCCCCAACTCAGTAAAGAGATGTAGGCATGCTGCATTAGATATAAAGTTACAAGTAGGAGTGATGTATTTTGCTGAACAGTTGAAAGTGTCAATGAATCAACCCAAAGCCTATCAAATTGAAATGTTTACCAAATAGAAGTATTGAAATCCTATGTGTTTTTATATTACTGGGTCAAACAGTCCTTGAATAATACAATAGTGAGTACATATCTTGAAAGTCCAGAAATGTAGCATCATGCAAAGTATAGCAAATTGAAGTGGTACTTTATCAAGCTTCAATGCATAAAGTATGTCTAATATATATATGGATACACATAAAATGATGTGAATATCTAAAATACATGTCTGTGTAACTGAATCAAAAAATGTAAGTTACCAAACCACATTAAATTACTGTAGTACCGTTTCTTGTAAACTAAAAGCAGTAAAAAAAATTAACCATAAAGCCAAGAGACCTACTATATTGATTCCTTGACTATTTAAAGCAGTTTTACAAATCAAGGATTCAAAACTGATGAAATGCAGTGCCAATGATTGATACAGTGAGAATATTTGACATTTACACAGCATAGTCCTATATTGTATGGTTTTTGGACAACTGTATAACTTCCTGAGATAATTCCTACCAATGAAATTGCTCATTAGCAAATTTCTGACCCCCACACTGTTACATGTTTTAGCATGGTTACCCCCACTTTGCATACCATAAATTTTGTAATGAAAATCTTCCTAACCAAAGTTTAAAACTTGCATTGAATGTCACCTTAAGAATTGCACGTACGGGGAAATAAAGGGTGCCTGTCCCCCCTCCCCCTGGAGATGTTGAATCCTAACTCAGCAGATCTGCCCAGAATTAAAGGAAACAAATAAAAGCATAGGGAAGTAAAGTGTGCCTATCCTTCCACCCACCCCCAGTAATATTGACACTTAGCTTAGCAGATCTGTACTAGAAGAAAAAATAAGTACAGTGTCAGTTTTTGTAAGGTGTAACAGGAATGAAGTTTAATGTCAATATAGCCCTGTAATAGAGTTGAAGAGTTGTACTGTTGAAGGCTTAATTGGTTCCATATTTTCAATTTCTAGCCCCCTTAGAATTTAGAGAATACATCAAGGTAAACATAAGAAATGTATTATTCATTAATGAACAATTTGTAACCCCCCCCCCCCTAAAAAAACAATGCCTCATCTATACTAGTAATAGCGTTGGTATAAACATTTTGTGATTTTGTTAATTAACCATGTAGACATGCCACCTTTCAATCACAGAATTCAAGACTTAAATTCCAGTTTCTGTGTGGGGAAATTACCAATAAAGCCTAATAATTGTAAAGATTTATAGGCTACTGCACCCGGTTCTATTACCAATACAAATGCCAAAATTCTACTCACATACAAACAAAAATAGACATAACCCCACCTAGTAGGTTCTGGTTCTTTCATTTGACTAAATCCGGCAAATCCGGCTGGAATTTTCGAATAAATCCGGCAAATCCGGTTCCGGCCGGATTTTAAAATTCCAAATCCGGTGCACCCCTAAAACAAACCCTATTAAAACCTTCCTAATAAAAATTCCATTTCTAGAGAATGATATGGTAGATTAACTTTTTTAGCAAACTGAACACAGGCAATGATTGAAAATTTCACCAGAATGGTTAGATTTGAATCTTCTTCATTAAAAGCAAATTTAGGTCTAGACTTCTCCTTTGACTGATATGCCATGAATGTTTACTGTACATCCCTTAACCAGAATATCCCTCATTCTCACCATGAATTGCTTAGTGCTACTGCACACTGCAATGACCCGACTGCAATGCAACAAAACTACTTGCGACTACTTGTCGCAAATGTGTCTTATGAGTTTGAGACAGTTGCATCATGTTTCAGTCGGGTTGCATGGTAGCCACACATTGAACCTACCAGACTCACACAAAACCGATATATAATCAGAATAAAATGGCAGACAAATCTTGGAGTGGGGGGGGGGGGTAGGCAGTTCACTATCTGATGTTACATGTCAGTGAACTGTTATATTTTTAAGGAAAAATATCCTAACATGTTATACATGATACAAGCAAAAGAATTCCACTCTTTTGGAGGAATGTGAGTCATTCTCAAATTGACATTTGGGTGGTTTTATGGAAACCAACTAGACCGGTTTCTGTTCTCTTGCTCTATATGGTGGAACTTCATCAGTAGCAGCCTTTAAAATAATGGCTGAGTTCGTAAAAAGATTTACAATACAGCTATTAGCCAGGGGTGCCAGGATTTGCCCGACAAGGGTACCAAGCCCCACGACAGTTGTGGAGTTGCGTAAAGGACGACAAACGCAAAATTTTCACCTTCTTTTCCAAAAATTTGAAAATTCAGGGGAGGGATATTGAAGAAAATTTGGTTTTTTTTTCAAAGAAAAGTGGAAAATTTGGGAGTCTTCATTGAGGAGTCTGCCCTTCCCATGAGCAAAATCAAGCAGGTCCTTGGGGCTACTGAAGGTCGTTGGGATTACATATAATATCGTGCATGAATTAAGCTCCCCGATGAAATTGGAAAATTCCCCAACGGGAAGGGGGGCAGCCTTTCCCGACTGGGGAATGGCCCTCTGCCCACGCTGGAGCCACCGCTGCTATAAGCGCATTCAATTACGTATCATCGTGCCCTCCTGTTTTATCCGACTGTGCAGTAAAACTTGATTACACAAGTAAATCTTTTATATTTGGTGTCCTCTCATAGCCAGAAAATGGTCAGGAAACAAACGGGATTGATGCCAATGTACATACACAAACAGAAACCAGTCTAGTTGGTTTGTACTTATAAAACCTCTTAATTGTCAATTTGAGAATGACTCACATTCCTCCAAAAGAGTGGAATTCTTAAAGCTTTTGTTTATATCATGTATAACATGATCGGGTATTTTTTCCTAAAACTATAACACTTCACTGACTTAGTAACGCCAGACTGTAAACCGCCTACCCTCCATTTCACTTAACATGGTAGTGCAGTTGCTATTTCAACATATGCCCAGGATTTTACTGTCTTAGTGTTATAATGTCTGTGGCTGGTGTCATATAAACAGGGCACCATTTGCTACAACTCAATAAGTTGGACCTCTTGGTCCTCAGTCCACATGGGGGCCACCATTGTGACATCCCGTACGGTCACCTGATTTCTAAATTGCCTCCTCATTGGCTATGAAATGCCAGTCTCGTTGCAGTCGGGTCGGTAACAGGCGCTCCCTGGCCTGACTCTTCTCGATTCAAATGCAACAGCTTAAAACTTAGTGATGAATATCAAACATGTTTGATACTTCCAATTTTCTTAAACTCCTTAAAACTGTTGCGAGTCGGGTTGCAAGCAAATCTTGCTGCACACTGCACCGATGCGCTTCAAACCCGACAGCCAGTCACCAGGAGTTTTGTTGCGAGTTGGGTCAGGGCAGTGTACGGTGCCTTTATCCCTCAACTGGCCAAGAAAGATAGCTTCTTGCTGGAATTTTTAAAGGGGCACTAAACAAATGATACCTGGAATGTACTTTTAGTGTTTATCTGTCAAAAAATTCAATATGTCTATAAAGCCAGGGAGAAAACATTCACCAAAAAATAAGGGCAAGAATTCCAGATTAAAGAAGATGAGACATCAATACACTGCACTTCCAGGACTTCATACAGCCAATGTCACCAAAGGTAAAATGCTGCTATGCCATTGCTGTTTGCCATGATGCCCCCAGAAGGGTAGCCTGGCAATAGCCTAACTTGCTGCTAGTGCCCTTTCAATTAAACCTGTTTTGTTATGCCCTTTTGCAGGTAATGTGATGCCCTAAAACTCCTCTATATAAAATTTTGTGACACTCATCTAAACCAAAGGATACATTACAGACTGGTGGGTTACATACAAAAGCATTCATATTACAACTACATGAAAAAGAGAGTTTCTTCATGACAGTTATGGCAATTGTTGATCATATTTGTAACAGGCACTTAAACATTCTTGAGAATATAAAAGTCTGTTCCTAATTCTGTAAACTCACTGCTTCCAAGATCCACAAGGAAAGATCTCTTAAGATGTTTGTGGTACAGCAGAGATGCATGAACTCTGGAACATGATGTATGGTCTAGGACAAAGTCACAAACTTGAGAGTTTCTGCCAAAGAGGTAGCAATTTTTGTCATCAATCATCATTTTCTGTAGAAGAAAAGAAAGGTTTGACACAATGTAACAAGATCTGCTTTCATGAGTATTTTTACTCCTTACTAGGGTCATAAGAAATGTAAAACAAGAGTTTCACCACTTTGCCTGTATTTCCATTGAACACTATTACTTTACCATGAACTTACTTCAAGCAGTAAAGCCACCTACCTACAACTTCTTTATATGCCTAGATGTGATATTTTACTGTACAATGCTACCTGTGTACTGTGTTGTCCAAACGGGTTGAGTGACTCCAATATTTTTTGAGTCAGGTATCCACAGCTCTATTAGTCATGACTCTGAAAACTGACATGAGAATACATTCCACACCTGAAAATGTACAGTATAAAATGTAAATTACTAGCCTCACCAGTTGGCCTGCACTAAAAGAATCTCAGCAGCTGATGTGCTGAACCGCCAATGTCAGAGATTTGTAGCAGTCAACCAAAAAAAGTTTGTGAGCAAAGAAAAAGACCAGAACCAAGAGTTTTGTTACAGTGCTTCAGTAAAACATGCAAATGAACATAGACTTTATGGTTAACTACAAGTTTTGTGCATATTTCTGACACTATTGAAAATATTCCCAGGAGTTGCACTTCCAAGGAAAGAGGAGTTGCTACTCGACTTCTGGCATACAGTCTTGACTCTGAAGTAGAGTCAGGGTTAGGGTTAGATGAGGTTTTACGGCTCAATTTCTAACCAACTGGTTTAAGTCGGGCTGGCCACAGCCTTTTTTCAAGTTGTGGCTCACTGGCTTTGTTTTCCCTACTCCATTGCTTAAACTGAGCACCAAGCACAATGGCAGTAGGTTCCATTTTTGAAGTCTTTGGTATGACCCGGCCAGGAGTTGAACCCCAGACCTTCCGGCTGCAAGTCAGATGCTCTAACCACTTGACCATGCAGTCGGTCTGAAGTAGAGTCAGGTAACCTGGCCAAGCCTAATCCAAAACATACGTTTGATAGCAAAATTTGGTAAAATTCAAGCGTCAACTTTGATGTATATAACTTATCCTACAGTATGAGAACTTGACAAGGGGTGGGGGCATTAGGTCAATACAGCTACAGATGACAATGTATACACAGCACATTAAGAATACCACCAGCTCAATATTACCATACAACTTTGCCCACCATGATTACAGAAGGTAAATTGTATAATTTGTAATCTACAAAATTTGCATGAAGGGGTGTTTTTTTTTTACCAGAGGGTTGTTAAATGACAAATGAAGTCATCTACCAAAGTCTGCTGCTTTGGAAGAGGTGTATGAATACTGTAGACACCTACATCAAAAACAGCAAAAAGATTTACGGTTTTCATCTTCCTTACAGCAAGAAGATTTACGGTTTTCATCTTCCTTGTAACTTTATTCAGTTATGGGTGTTTCTTATTTTTGTTCAAGTGGTCCATAATGACTTCATATTATTCCTAATCCCTTTTTCATACCAACTAGATAGTACATATTTATTATGCAATGTCTCCATACATTTCTTCTTTGTAATTATCTCTGCTACACATCATTACCTCAATCATTCTACCATCCTTCAAGACATCAAGATGAAGACCTGGTGGAGGTTTCCCAGCCCTAAAGAATGAATAAGAGAAATAAATCATATTACAAGCAACCACACAGGTAAATCCACTTATCCTTAAAAGAAACATACTGCATGACACTTCTCATACAGCATATTGGAAAGTGATTAAATCAAACTATGTATAGGACCTTACTAAAAGTTATGGAGACCATGAGAATAAAAGCTAGGGGTAAGAGGGGGTGCTAATCAAAATAATGCTGTTCCTTACAAGTGATCACACTGCTTATCTTTACAGTCCTTTCTGGTAGTTTGTTCAACTGTTAGTTGTTCTTGGGATGTACTGTACGTGTTAATACATGTTATGATAAATGTTATGTGTTAATGATGAAAATAATTCATTAATAATTAATTCATTCATTAATGGGTCCAGTATTTGCAATGGCATTAATGCTAGGCTGCTAATCGTTACACGGAACGAATGTGCAATTTTGGGGAATTCCCGTATGGGAACACAAGTACGATTAATAATCGCAAACATATGCAATTGAACGATTAATTCATTAATTGCAAATTCACTGCCCTAAGGCTAAGAAAGGTACAAATACAGAATACCCCGTCAATAATAAACCTCATCTCGCCTCCGGAGGCGCAGTCACAGTGAAGCATAGGCAAAGTAACAAAATAACTAACATTCATGGTCACTGTGACTGCAACTGCACCTCCACTCAAAACTGGAGGTCAGTGGACTTGGACATCTTTCAAAAAAACATTTACATAAAAACACATGTAGGTCTAATTATTGTGTTCCAATATAACATGAATTCATAAACAGCCACTGCGACTGCACCTCCACTCAAAACTGGGGACTCGGTGGAATTGGACATTTTCAAAAAAAAATTTCCATGAACATAAGGTGTAGCGGTATACTGATATCGATATTAGTCGATATTTGCTCCTTCGTAATATCGCTGATATGCGTTTTCAAAAATATCCATATATATGGTAAATTCTATATAGAACTTTCATCGATATTCTACTAGGCTACACACTTGGATACTGATTCTACTAAAATAGCAATACTCAACTGAAATATCGATATTTAACAGTCAGAGGCCATTTATTCAACAGCCACCAGGACTCCATTCTGGGGTGGAGTCACAGTCTCAGTCCTCGGTGGAATTATTTTAAGTCCACTGCGCCTCCATTCTAGAGTGGAGTTGCAGTTGTGGTCCCAGTGGCCATTTATTCAACAGCCACTGGGACTCCATTCTGGGGCGGAGTCCCAGTCCTCGGTGTTCTTACGATTTCCACTTCAACTGCGACCAGGACTCCAATCTTGAGTGGAGTCGCAGTCCCGGTCCTCAGTGAAGAGAAGACGTGACTCCCTGCAGTTTGTTACATCATCACTGTGCTGACTGCGACAGCGATTCCAGGAGTCTCGGCTGAGAAGGGTTTTGGGGCAGGGTATTCTGCAGTTGTGCCGGTATCCAGTCAAAACGTCCCTTTACCAAAACGTCCCCGCTTTTCAGCTACCAAAACGTCACTGCTTTTTACCAAAACGTCCCCGTGTTATTACATATGTAACACACATTCAGGGCATCTTATGGGGCCTTAGCCCTCCTTTGCCCTTTAACCTGTTATGCTATGTTATGTTAACACAAAAACATCCCCGCCTATGGATGACACATATAATAAACCTCTTTTAATTTTAATAAAGAGAAGTTTTAATTGTAAAATAATTTATTGCAGGTAGCCTAGGCCTACTTGGGAAATAATTTTGGTTCGGAACAGTAATATAACTTAAGTTAGTACCACGCTTACCGTATGAAGCTATACCCACTCACATTCTCACTGCAATACCTGCATGCAGGCTATGCACAACACGTAAAGTTTTTAAAGTATTGCGGCCATAAGTTGTAAAGTAAATTGCCATTAGTAGGCCTATTTCATTTTCCTTTAAGAAACAGAAAATAGCCTTCTTACATTAATAAAAACATTAAGGCCTACAATTAAAATTACAATTCAAACCCCGGACGTTTTGACCAATAGCTGGGACGTTTTGGCATGGGGACATTTTGGTCAATGGACGTTTTAACTGGTAAGCGTTGTGCTGAGGGGTGGCATGTCCAGGGCTGAAAACATCTACACTCTGACTTAAAAATTAAAGTCAATGGGGCAATAATAAGTAGGCTAAACGTAGTCCGCTACCTGCTACCATTGCTCCAGATTGGAAAGTTTGCCCTTCGCGGGGGATTTATCCCCCGCGCAACAATATGAATTTCGAAGTTGCCAGCTGTGCAAATTTTACAACTGACAACTGCAACCGCGCAAACTTGTTGGCAACAAGCACACAAGTTGCCTGGGAAAGGAAATTTCCTGCAATGTATAGGAGGTGGTTTAGGCCGAAATTTTCTCAGTACCCTCCGCGCCAACTGGTGGCGCTCCGCTTTGATAGTATCGGCCGCCCAATTCTCCTGGATAAAAATCCCCCGTGCACCATTACAAGCTTTCCAATCTGGCCGTAACTTAGCGGCGCCCGCACTCTTTAACTGTAAGGCTAGGCCTGACGTTAGGCTACATGTAGGCTAGGCCCTAGGCTATTTTTTAAGACTCCCGAGTCCTGTGTTCTACTTAGCCTACACCTGTCTACTGTTCTAGAGATAGCTAACTAGCCTAATAAGTCGAAGCTTATAAGATTAGATACACAAAAATACCATGATGGAACTTCGTAAGCGTTTTGAACGCTCTGATTGCTAGACTTTTTCGACATGTTTTCCTCAGTTTTAACCAATGAGCTCGCACTCACAGGTTAGCGTATGATAAGCATAATCACCTAGTGCTTCCACTTACAGAAGAATAAAATTCCTAATACTGTATGGGCCTATATGTATTTTCAAATTTCTTGACATTTCAAGTTGATGGGCGGTTTTCTCTTTCGTGAAATTAGCAAATGCTGTTTGTCGTTGTTTTCTGATATGAATGCAGCATTGGAACAAATTTGCATAACATGTAGCAAGAAAAGGAAACGGTGGCGTGTTTTAATAATTTTAATTAATAGTATTTACATAATGAACAGATTTGACTTTATCAATCATAATACTAAAAGATATAAATAGCTCATAGTCCGTTTGAGATTTTGTGCGCTTAAAAGATGTTTAGCGTAGCCAGTTTTCTCCGTATGGAGGGCTATAGGGGTGCTGGATCACCTGATCTCCAAATGGGAGCGCTTGGTGTATGCTTTTACTGATGGCTGTCATATTTTTTCA
Organism: Holothuria leucospilota; assembly: GCA_029531755.1. NCBI lineage: Eukaryota > Metazoa > Echinodermata > Holothuroidea > Aspidochirotida > Holothuriidae > Holothuria > Holothuria leucospilota. The sequence continues at coordinate 11,205,237 of CM055971.1, read as the reverse complement.
ACATATGTCATTGGGGGCTGCTAGGGCTCTGAGTGAGATTTCATGGGAGGGCTGGAGCCCCCCATAGGCTATGCCACTGAAAGGAAACCTGTGCTATCCTACATTAAGTTTGCCCATTTTTTCCAAAAATCTGCCCTAGAAAAAGGTTTCTCCCCATATCCAGGGTCTTCCCCAGTCTCCCTGGCACTGGCAGGTCGGTTCGTACACATGGACTTTATTTTTTCGAATAAAAAATTACTGGGGCGGGCTATAAAAGCACCACCCAATCATATTTAGGAATAAGATCATATCTCTGAATACAATGGGGCTGCCCGGCGTTTTCGTCTTACCGACAGAGGGCGCTCTCATATGGTTCCTACAAAGATATTATAAGCATAGATTCCAAACTCCTAAACCTACACTGTTACGCTCAGTGACTCCTCATGGAGACGCATATATCGGGGCGGAAGTGTAAATTTGACATGCGCGCCATTCTGTTCCGCGATCTGCGTACAAAAATAAGAACGCGTCACAGAAAATTTCATTGTTGAAGAGGTTAGCGTGTGTGCACTTTTACAACGCGTTCTATGCGCGCAGAATGCATTTCTCTGTGTATCATCCGGAATACTTGCGTTCATGTTCAAGTGTAAATACGTGGAATGCCGCGTTGAAGAAATAGTTATTCTTGTTTAAGTGGAATTTATTGAGGCGTCGTACTTCTTCAGTCAACAGCATTCCGAAATAACAAGTATGATGGCACAACCTAACAAGGCCACTCTAAGAAAGTTTTCGTTTTTAAAAAACAAGGCAAAAGAATGTGAATCTGTTTGTACCTGAAAAAGTTTTGGCAGACTTGACCTTATTTGAGAGCTATAAATCTTTACCACAGATTTTTCCTTTCAAGAGATACCATTACGACAAGTTCAGCGTTTCCAGCTCAAGCCTAAAATCAGAAGTAACCTAATAAGGCCAGCGGGCGCTGTTTACAATTTTTGTACAGAGCTGTATGTACAGGTTCAGTGTAGGCAGTTTGTGCGTTCAATTTGAGCTGCATATCTTAGCGTGCAAGTGCTTGAAAAACAGGTTCACGCGCATTAGCAAGGGAGTTTGCTATATGCGCGTGCTGCATCAAAAATTGACGCACTGATTGTGACAGCAGTTTTGACGCGCTTTGTTGAATGTATCGATGCACGACATTCGAAAGTGGCCTTATTAGGTCACGTCACTATACTAATACTTTTGTAAGACATTCATTTGCCTGTTTGTTTTCAAAACGACTGAACAGTGATCAGCACTTCCGCCCCGATATATTGGCCTCCATGGGGAGTCAGCGTGCCATTTTAACTTTGGAATCTATGCTTGTAATATCTTTGGGTTCCTACCAGAGCCGTATATTTAGAGAGTTTGGCCAATGGAGGACCAATTCTGATTGGTCAATTGCTGACACACCTCACAGGGCGCCATTTTAGGTCCAATTGCAGCACAAACAAGCGAGTCATCGTCGAGCGATGTACATCGTACCTTTTGCCACTTAAGATTCAGAATAAACAGTTTATTTTAATGAAAATACGTTGGTGTAGTACAGGAGGTTGCTGTATAAAGGCCGAAAAATCGTGTGTGCCATATTCGCTGTTCTTTTATGGAAGAAAATCAGTAAAAGCTAAATTTGAAGGTGCTGATGGGACATCAAGATCAGAAAACAGCTCGGAGTAGCACAAGTGTTATTGTTAGGCCACACTTAAGGTTGTTCGAAAACCTTTCATGCAGCTCTTCTCCATACATGCCTTCATCCAAAGTGGGGAAAATGTTAAGCAGATACCACTGGCATTTGCTCTGATGTCTCGACGTAGGAAGAAAGATTACAAAGCTGTTTTGAGGGCCATCAAGCGGGCCCTGCCAACAGAGGCAAAGTTGACCAGAGTACTCATGGATTTTGAGGTACCCATGTGGCGGGCATTTCAGAGACGTTTTCCGGGAGTGACAGTAATGGGATGCACATTTCACTGGAGACAAGCAGTTTGGAGGAAGGTTCGTACAAATTTAATGTAGTTCACTGAGTTGAAAATAATTATGTTTATGTATATGTATGTCTTCAGTGCATAAGTATAAGTACACATGTATGTATGTATGTTGTCTAGCATGTTATGTTATTTGTAATTATTCTTTCTTCTCATAGGTGCAAGATCTTGGTCTACGAACTGGGTACATGACGGACAACACGGTACAGGGGTACATCAGGAAGTTGATGGCATTGCCGATGCTCCCCGTTGATGCTATACGCCCCATGTTTCAGGTCCTACAGGCAGAGGCATCCAATGAACCTCTTCAGGCCCTCTGTTCATACATCAACGACACCTGGATGACTGACGGACTTTGGTCACCCGAAGCATGGTGTATGTACAGGAGGAATATCCGCACAAACAATGATGTCGAGGGTAAGTTACATTAAAGTGGAAATGAGTCATCGCAATTTGAATTAGTGTAGTAGTCTATCCTATTTCATGAATGGCTTATGAGAATCACGTGACAATATTTTTCTCACTGAATTGTGAAATTTATGAAGAGCAACTCATTGCTTTGCCTTGGACATGCAATATTTTTGTCCTGAAATGTAAAGAAAGGTACTTGGATGAGATGAAAAAGAATAAATTAATGGTAACTGAAACCTCTATTGTGGAAACGCGCATACTGAAGTGAAGCAACGTTGTGGCAAAGGATAAGACGACTATTTCACGTAAATCTGCCACGAGAAAATAACATCAGTATGTGCACTCCCATACAGTATGTTGGAGAACCCACTCATTGCTTAGCTATAGCAATAAACTGCAATACAGTAACTTTTTTGCCATCACTCGAATCCCACTTGCCTTGCCTGCTGTGTTCTGCATCAATTCTGAGCATTTTTCGTCCAAAGTCTCGGGACACTGAATGGAAGATTATATACTAACAATAAACTGAACAAAAAGAAAATCAGAACATCCCGCTGGTTAATCCCCATTGAATTTGAAAATTCACGCCCCCCCCCCCCCCCCCACATTTTGGTCCAGTTGGACAGTCATACAACTTGAATGCATTAAACAGCAATTTGTACCTCTGTACGTGTGCACGAACCCTATGTATGCCAAGGTACTTCGGAACAGTAAAATCTGATCCGGAACAGTAGTTTTGGAAAAAGCGCTGTTCCGTGGAACAGCGGCAAGAAAATTCAATTTCGACCCCTGTTGGTGTCTTCAACCAACTCAGTGGAGGATTAAATTAGTTTTTCTTCTTGTGGCATGTATTTTTAAGTTTCAGACTCATATGATAAAAGAGTGGCACTATCCCTTTCTTTACTCTTACTGTGAAATCGCATCAACTGATGGAAACTTAACCAGAGTTTTGATCAAATGCAGGCAGAGTGTTGGTGGCTTTTTAGACAATCTGCACTCACTTGCAATTGGTTTAAACACATGGTAATGATACATCACATCATTTTCGAAGGACACTTGTTTGTTGAAGCCTTGATGATAACTTTGGAAGTCACTGTTAACAACCTGAAGTATGTCAACCATACAAAACCAAACCGCATACTAAATGACAGGTACTGAAAACATTATTTTATATTAACTAACACTTTTATTAAATCTAACCCTGTGCAAAACATGACACTTTTGCAGAGCTAATGAGTTGACTTGAAAATGCCTTAAAAGTTTTCTCTTGAGTTGATACAATAAATTTAACTATTTCAAAGGATAAGGCATTAAAACTGTGGAATCTATATAATTGCTGAAGAAACACAGCCCCTACTTGTTACATATCGTATCCTCATACTGTTAAGATTCATCACTGTGTATAATTAAAAGCTGGCTTTTCATTATGTTGACATAACAAGATGAAATGCTCCATATGAATAAGTTTTTTTCTAAAACTATTACTTTCTACAATTTACATCTGATAAATTACTTAAAACCAGATTAATATCATTCTTACTGACCAAAGGTTCTAGTTGTAGCTTTAAGTGTTCTTGCAGACAACGGCTATTTCAGTTGAAAAGTCACTGGATTAAAAACCACATGAGGTTTGAATAAACAATGAAATAAATAAGTAAACACAGTTTCCCTGGTCATCCATATAGAATACTGTCTGTACCTTTTACATGATTGTGATGTGGCATCAAATGATAGCACTGGAATTACTCAAAACGATAGTGTGAATCATCTCCAACAAGACAGTTTAGGCTGACAGTTTGCTTTTTGGAAATTTGCAAGCAATGTTAAAATCAAAATCAAATACTGTATGAAGGAATAGAGTCACTGACGAACTAGATTTATCCAAATTAAAATTCACTTTGGAGGGATAAAAAGGGTTTACTGACTGGAAGAGACAAGCTCAAACTAACAGCAACTTTTTGTACCTCTTGCCTGAAACGCTGTTAGAGTTTACTGACCCCCCCCCCCCCCCTTAAAGGGTAATTGTCATCATCCCAGACAGTCCCAATTCTCGAAACTAAGCAAATTGTAGCTCCTTTCATAACTGTATAAATCTCCTCCTTGTGCAGACACAAACATATTTTATTGCTTCAGGACATGTCCTGGCGAGCACATAAGGTTGTAAGGTAATCCAAACATGTATCCTCTCTGCATTGTGTGGAATGTGAGTTACTCTGCATCATTTCAATTTTCAAACTTTGATGTCAATCAAAGAGTTGGAACCAACTGAGAATTTTGATACCCCTACACCAAAAATAAATATACTTTGGGGTGATGACTGCTTGTCTTTAGCCCCTACTGTTGTCATAGTAATTGAACTTATTCCATGAATCTGCTGAGCAACTTGGTAGAATATAAAGATTGAATCAAAATGTACTTCCTGGACAGTTACACCACAGTTCAGTTGCACACTAAACGTCACACTAGTAATCTTGGTTCCTTGCAAAGTAGATCCTATTTGTGGTTACAGGCAGCAGCTGACAATTTCTCCAAACATTATCATGATCTTGAATGGTTTTAGTATCAGTCACTCTCACCCCTGGCCTCATTGTAGAACCCACCATGATGAATGAAACAAGTTATTGACAACCACAGGCTAAGCACCCACACCAGGGTTTCATCCATTGCAAAGAGATCGATGAGGGTTTTCTACTTTTCTGTGAAGAGACTGCAGCACTAAGTTTTAATTGAGTGGCTGTCACATGGAATTCCTTTCCCCCACCCTTCTGAAGGAATAATATTACTCTGTTGAAGTAACATTCAGATGCAGAGCTAAGAACTTCTGTCTCACCACTAACGTTGCATGTCTTGCACAAGTTTTCTGTCAATGTCCAGTATCCACAGTTAACTACCTTTAAATATTCGATTTGGCTCTTCCTTCTTGTTGGCTGAAATAATAAAGAAAAGAAAAAAAAGAGAGAAGTCAGGTGGAGAAGTAGGATACAAGTGTATGGCAATGGTACAGATAGGATTGACATACAAAACAGAAAATATGAAAATGCAGATTTAAATTTTGCTAATGTTCCTTCCCAATAGAGATCTAATTTGCTCCAGCATCTACATTCAAGTGTTAATCGTAACAAACATAACTTTCAAGGGGAAATGTGCAGTCAACCACACTTCAGTGGCTTTGTAACTGTGTCATTATTCCTGCAAGCTTCTTTACAACCATTTAACAATACTGTTTATGATATACTGTGCTCAAACTGTTAAATTCATGCAACCAAAAGTTTTGAAACATAGCTATGTGTAGGGCACTAAGGGGGCATGCAAATGTGAAATGTCCTACAAAAGGGAAGGATGAAACATCTGACACAAATTTATTTTATTTATTTGTTTATTTTGTTTTTGCAAAACAAATAATTCTGCGGTTGACAGAATGTTGCACTGAAATCCTATTGATTTTCTATTTTGGCATCTATAGCACAAGGCAGCTATGGGTTGGATCCCTTTATATAGACCCTAAATGCCCATGAGATTGGCCTTGAAGTCTGGCAGTACATACCTCTGGCATCTTTTGGTTGTTGTACATGGTCTACATCCCCAAGAACCAATTCCTTTCAACAGATGCCACTTTCTGCAAGTAATCTTTGGACATTATGTAGCCTTTAAAGGAGCTATGGCATCCCCCAAATATATTTGGGCATATCCCCATTGTTCTAAATCCAGCTGGTGACTGTATTTTGATCGGCATTCATGCAGACAATAATAGCACCACTCTGGTTGGTAATGATGACTTAGACAGTCAGTTGTGTTCCTAATTAGGCTCACAGTCACATACAGTTTGTTTTTCAATATTGCCTTGAGCAATTGAAACTCAGTGCAGGTAGGCTACAGTGGCTACGTCTTGGAAGTGTTCTACAACTGGACAGTTGTTTATGTTTAAACTGGAGGCGGGGCTAGGAGTTAGGCTAGGTGGGTGAATTGCTACCATCTCTGGGTGAGCTTAGGGGGCCTTGTTACGAGAAAACCTGTCATAAACAACAGTCTACAGTGTAACTAATCCAACCCTAGGCTCAGCTACCTTCAGTTTTCATATGAATTTCCACATTTTTCTGAAGGAGGAGGGCACAGATTTGTGACACTTTTCTGAGGTTGATGGCAACTCCTTATTACTAGATGGTCAATGGAAATTGCCCCCACCCTTTCAATCCCCAGGTAGCTTGTCAGTGGTTACACTTGCTGAACTTGTATATTTACAACCTCAGTTCAGAAACTACTGAAGACAGAATAACACTGTGTACAGTCTGTATGTTATATGAGTCAAAGACTATTGGCCTCATCTGCAAATGTACAGTAGCAGTCTATGCCTTTCTGGTCCTAGCCCCTGAACAGCCAGTGTTTCCAATACAGGTGTAACATTGTATGGGGGCAAGGGCTGTATCAGAAGTGCTACACACAGGCTCTTTGAAGCCACTAAACATGGTGGCTTCTGCTACTGTATGACACATCACATTTCTGATATCACATAGATCTCTTACAATTATATTTATAATTGTGACAAAGCCTGCAGAAGGTGGCATCAGAGGTATTTAGTTGTTAAGGTTAAGGCTGGGAAACAATTTCAGAATTATGTCTAGGCCTAGCAACAAAATTAACATGTGCAAGGAACTTGATGACCAAGTTCAGCCTGAGAAAGCATTGTAGCTACAGTAGGCCAGCCTTATCTGAGAGGGTGCCTGGAAGTCTGACATTAAGATCAGCTAGGATCATAAAATTTGATGTTCTGTGCAGTGAAGGGCAATGATGGAGAATGGGGAAACATACAGGCTAGGCCTACGCCTGCAGTGGGTGCATTACATGCACTTGCAAAATTCAGAAGACCTTCAGAAAGGAACTGCAAGAACCTCAGTCTTGCATGGCAGCATGAGGCATCACTTGACTTGATGTAAGACTATTAATCTAAGTCCAATGTATTTTACAGTATATGTAAGTCTGCAATATAAAGCCTAAGCTACCACAGCTACAGAACTTACTGATGCAATGCCTTTCTGGACAATTCACATTTAATCTCACAAAAATTTTTCCTGCCAAATATGACATGAATGTCACTAAATGTGTGTTAACTTTTTGCTTCCAGTATGATGAGCCATGCCAGTAATTGAGATTGAGAAGATGAATAATAATCAGATGTACAGCAGGCATAGACTATAGACTATGTATTATATATTTTTGCAATTAATGAAACTGTAATCAATTGAAACCTCAGTAATTATTGAGACTTCATCTTGCAAATATTGTATATAATATGTATAAAAATTCCAGAATATTGAATGAATCCATGGAATGAAAAAAAAAGAAGATATAATAAACTGAGATGGAAAAGAAAAAAAAAAAAAAAGATGTACAGCAGGCAAAGTAATTTTGCAAAATAATTTTTATGTTATGCTGTAATTCAAACCTGTTTTGTGCTGGCATGTGAAATGCTGACATGGCAAACTTCAGCAATAGCTTTTAGGAATGCACCCTAATTGGGCCCCAGTCCTTGGTTTATAAGGGATGACAAGACAAAATTTCAACAGTACAAAAATTAGTGACTGACAGGCTGACATTAGCCTAGGGTACCTAGGCCTAGTTCTAACGTACACTTTGTTCCCTGAACCAGGCCTAGGCTATTGCAACACAAACTTTTGACCGCACGTTACTGTGACAGTAACATCGTCTGCGTGCGTTGCTGCAGTGATTGTTGCTATATAGGCATATGCGCGTGTATGAACGTAACTATAGCTATGGACTATGTCACAATTGAACAGTAATGCGTGCTATTTAGCGTACAATAGTGTGAAAGTCCTAGTTACACGATTTAGCAGTTTCATGGAATGTTTAAAAAACAAAACAGGATCGTTTGTGTAAATCAAAATTTTTGGTCCCTTTTTGGACACTATAAGTGCAAATAATCTTAGAATGAAGGGTCTTAAACATATAAAGGACCCGTAGAGGTCAATTATGTTATATGTAGGAGTATACGTGAATTTGAGAGAGATCGTGACCATTCAAAATTTTGAAGGTGCGGTAGCCCAATTTTGACAATGAGTATATTGCTGACCTAGTATGGGAAGCCCCAAAGCTTCCCAAATACTAGGTCAGCAGACTGCGGACTAGGCTGACATATGCACAGGTCAAAAGCAGTCGCCCCAAACTTATTTTGAAACAATAGCTAAATGTCACAAATTTCTTCTTATTTCTCTTCCAAGTAGCCTATCTTTCATAATATTTTAGGACATAGGCCTAAATATTGCATATTCAAGGTAAACCAAGCAGTTGCTCTATGTAAATTTTACAACTGAGTGAAAAAAATAATGTCACATGATTCTCAAGATACATTCAGGAAATAGGATAGTCTACTACTACTAGGCTATACAATTCTTTATTGGGGTGACTGCATTCTCCCTTTAATCTGGGTAGAAAAAGCATTCAAATATTTCCACAAATGACATTATTATTAACTTGTATTCGTACGCGTGTACTACACAGGTTAGGCTACGTCTACCTTAGACGTGAATGAAGGTCTGTAGCCTAGCCCATAACGTTAGTATTGCACTTTATATAACACCTTATTAATTTCTCTACATTTGATTGGAGGACTGGTGGTCACATGCCATTGGTGATTCGGCACTATCATCAAGATTGAGGTGCTCGACCGTTGGTTAGTATATACTAACCCACGGTCGTTGGTTAGTATATACTAACCAACGGCAATGACGTCACCGATCATTGCAGTACGTACAAGCTATGCCGCGACTCAAATTGGGGACCGTACATTGCATATCGTACGTAATAGGCACGTAAACGCGTATCGAGCAAACGACAAACCATGGAGCTGCGCTACACGGACAAACACGAACCATCGTGACTTCAAAACACAACTTTAACCAACGACTAGATCAAGGCAGATAGTTATAAGGTGTTATATAAAACAAATAATGAATGTTTTTCATTCGTGCGATAGTATGAATTATATTTCATTCGTTGAAAGATTTAACATTCTATTCAACTCGGCTTCGCCTCGTTGAATAGAACGTTCAATCTTTCAACTCATGAAATATAATTCATACTATCGCACTCATAAACATTCATTATTTGTATAATAAAGAGTGGTTTAATTTGGCTAAGACCTATGACCTGCCTACAGTACTCACGTTAGCAACACTTACGTTCATTTGAATGGACTTTTCTCTTCATACGGCCTGGATATCGGGATCAATCCGCAGTATTATATAATCTTCTGTGTATTAACAACCACCGAGTAGCAAAATTTACGAGTAGCTATCCAGGCTATTAATTAAGCATCAACTAGCCCACGCTTTGTCTTCCTTTTACTGACAATGACATCCATACACTGTTTTGTACATGTCGCGCAATTGGTATGCTCTGCAAATGGACCTAAAATGGCGCCCAGTGTTTACGTATGACGTCACAAATCGCAAGTTGGCCAAACTCTCTAAATATACGGCTCTGGTTCCTACTAGAGTCCCTTTATACGATATACCATATAGGAACCCTAGTTCCTAGAAAGATATTACAAAACATAGATCACCCAATCCGGACAGTATATCATGTAAAAAAAGTTATATTATGCATGACATGTAAGTCTCGAGACGCGAATGTGATACAAAACGGAACAAAACGTAAGGATTTAATGCACAGATACCATTAAACTCCTATACCTACACTGTAAGACGCGCTGACTCTGCTAACTCGGGGCAGAGGTGTGGATTTGATATGTGCGTCGTTCTGTTCGGTGATGTGCGTACAAAACTAAGGACGCGTTACAGTAAATTCCACTGTTAAAAGAGCTGACGTGTGTGCACATTAACAACGCGTTCTATACGCGCGTAATACATTTCTTGGAGATTTTCCAGAATTGACTCACAGTACTGCGCTTGTAGTGTCCTTTACTTTTACAAGTGTTTATATATGTTTATTCATTTACCTCATCAATATGCACCCTGAGCAAGCTGGTGATGAATATTGATGAGTGTACACACATGAGCTGGCCAGTTGGAATTTTCCACTGCTTTACCATGCCTCTCTATGTAATTATGTGTGCTTAGTTTTTAGCACATGGCTTCAGGAGCTGGAGGAGTGAAGAAGGCATGCTGGTTGTCTAGGGCTGGCCAACAAGGGCACATTTTATGGAATTCTACAACTAAGTATAATTTGTCAATCTTTACTGTACTATAGTATATCCTATCAATTATAGAAAAATTAAACAGGTCCTAGTCACCTCTCTTAATTACCAGTGAGCTCACTTGTAAGTTGTAGGAGTAGGCAGACTTAGCCCTTGAGCCTAGCTTGATGTATATAGCCTCGTGGCACATTGTATATACTATTTTCTACCTTCTACCAAGCTAAGGCCTAAATTATATTGCTCCGGCAAGCAGCGGAGCCGAATTCAGCCCCTGGCCTAGGCACGCTATTTTTACTTACTGAGCACAGACCCCTTGCACTTTGTCTCTCAGCTAGGGATGAGTCAATTGGTAGTGTTTGCTCCATAAGGACTCCACCCTTAGTCTGGGAGACCTGGTAGCGGGGATCTGGCCCTATTGCCTTCACAACCTATGCACCTGGATTCCAAACTCAGGGTAAGTTTGCATTTTTGTATCACTTACTCTAAACTGGTGACCCCGGCGTGATCCAGGTGCACTAGGATTGTTTCAAATTTTATCATCACAATACAATACAGTAACTAAGTTAGTATCATAGTTAGGCCTAGCATAGGTTAACCCTTTGTAGATGTCACAACAAGTCCGTTGCCTGTTTGTTGGAGACTCTAGGGCTCATAATTTTAATAACTATACTAAGCCACCTGACTACCCTTTTGAGGTTGACATTCATAGCCTACGTGGAGCTAAAATCTGCAGCCTAATCAACCCTACTATCAGAAAACTAGAAAGTTATTCAGCTTTAGACTTAGTTATAGTCAGACTAGCTGCAGGCATTAACGATTTAACCACATTCATTAGGGACGAGTCAGGGAAGGCCGTACTTAAGCCCTCTAGTCATACAGCCGACTCATTACTGTTAGAATTGAGCCATTTTAGGGAGGCAATTCTAGCGTCACGGCCTCATAATACCCTAGTGACCTTCACAACTATACCGCCAGCGTCGTTTAGGAAATTTCAAGCCAGTCGGAACTTGGCCACACCCATCATTGACGAGGAGAGTTTGGTCACCTATCAAAACGAACTCGATAGGAAGTTAGACACCATTAATGAACAAATTATTTACCTAAACTCGCAAACTCAGGGTGGTATCAAATTAAGAACCTTGTCCTGGCATAACACCATTAGGAAGTCCGCTAAAAGGAAACGAGGTGATACTACCGTTCAAGTTAAACGAAACCATTTCGTCCACCTCTATGATGGCCTACATGCCACATCGAAACTGAAGCAGCGCTGGTACAAACAAATGTATCAGGCCTTTCAAATTGACTTAAATGCAGTTAGACACCTGCAGGTTAACCCTTAGTATATTAGTAGCATATTGTAATTAATTGCAGTGTCACGCCCTCTTTACTGTATATCTATATCTAGGCTAGTACTTGATTTATTTTCACCATGTCAAAGGATGATGCCGCTACGGCAGATACTAAGCCAGACGATAAGTCATTGGCCGCTCTTGCCCTCAAATTACCTCCTTTTTGGCCAAAAGACCCAACCTTGTGGTTTGCTCAGGTAGAGGCCCAGTTTGAAACTAGAGGAATCACCTCCCAGAGTACAAAATATGCCTATGTTGTTGCTTCTTTGTCACCAGAATTTGCGCAAGAAATAAGAGAATTACTTATTAATCCCCCTCAACAACATCCATATGATACCATTAAGCAAGAGCTCATTAAAAGAACATCAGAGTCAGAGCAGAAGCGTTTGCAAAAGCTCTTAATTTCTGAAGAGTTAGGAGATAAGAAACCGTCCCAACTCCTTAGGCGGATGAAACAATTATTAGGTGACAGTACCATAGAAGATAATATCTTACGGCAGCTATTTCTGCAACGTATGCCTCAAAACGTACAACTTATTTTAGCCTCTACAGCTGACACTATTAACTTAGAGGAATTAGCCTTGATTGCCGATAGAATTATAGAGCAATCTAACGTACCAATGGTAGCTGGAACAACACATGCTCCTCCACCCCCAACTCCTTCAGGAGCAACTAGTGGTTTGGAACATAGGCTTTCCACTTTAGAAGCACAGCTGTCAGCACTAGTCAATCAATTGCAAGCGACCAATATAGGCCAGAGTCAACGTAGAGGTAGGCCCCGCTCTAAACGTGGCGGATACGGTCGTGGCAGATTTAGGAATAGGAGTAGAAGCCGTTCTCCATACCGAGAGGATTGTGGCCTATGTTTTTATCATTGGCGATATGGACTTAATGCACATAGGTGCGATAAGAAAGACTGTACATTTCCTGATGGAGGTGGCCCTTCTAAAACCACTCAGGCTAAAAATACTACTTCCTCAGGGCAGGCAAACTAAAGAGCCAGTCACCTACGACGACGGGTCTGTCTGGCAAGAATGAAAGTCGTCTATTTTATATTACCGATAAGTTAAGTGGTACCCAATTTTTAGTAGACACTGGTGCTGAAGTTAGTGTTTTACCTCCAACCTCTCTAGAGAAATGTCAAAATTGTACTTACTCCCTACAGGCTGTAAATAAAACACCTATTGCTACCTATGGTGAAAAGTCAGTCACTTTGAACCTTGGGTTACGACGTTCATTTAGGTGGATTTTTATCATTGCTGCAGTACCCAAGCCAATTATAGGTGCCGACTTTCTCAAACATTTTTCTTTATTAGTAGATGTCAAAAATCGTCGGCTTGTCGACCCATTGACGACTTTAACAGTCAAGGGATTTGAATCGCCTGTGACCTCGCCAAGTCCTGTATTAGCCATACCAGGCAATCAAGACAGATTCAGTGCATTACTGGGTCAATACCCTGAAATAACTAGACCTAATTATCAGGAATCATCCCTTGAGCACAATGTTACACATCATATCCATACCAAGGGACATCCAGTATGTGCCCGACCTAGACGTCTTGCACCAGACAAGTTAAAAATAGCAAAGGCTGAATTTAACCATATGCTGGAACTAGGAATTATACGACCCTCTGAAAGCAACTGGTCGTCACCATTACACATGGTCCCTAAGAAAAGTTCCAGTGATTGGAGACCATGTGGTGATTACCGTGCGCTCAATAACATAACCATACCAGACAGGTATCCTATTCCCCATATTCACGATTTTACATCGTCGTTACATGGGAAGAAAATTTTTAGTAAGATAGACCTTGTACGTGCCTACCACCAGATACCTATTGAGCCTGTTGATATTCCTAAGACGGCAATCACGACTCCCTTTGGCCTTTTTGAGTTTATTCGTATGCCTTTTGGGCTGAGAAATTCGGCTCAAAGCTTTCAAAGGTTTATCGATCAAGTTTTACACGGTTTTGACTTTGTTTATGCTTATATCGACGACCTTTTAGTCGCCAGCAAGGATATGGATGAGCATTACCAACATATCCAATTATTATTTGATCGGCTGAAAGAGTATGGTGTGGTAATTAATCCAAATAAGTGTCAATTTGGAGTAGAATCCTTACAATTCCTTGGTCACCACATTGACTGTAACGGTGTTCGACCAGTGGAAGAGAAAGTAAAGGATATTCAGGACTTTCCACCACCATCTTCACTTCGTAAGTTACGCGAGTTTCTAGGGTTAGTTAACTTCTATCGTCGTTTTATCCCTAATTGTGCCGATGTTTTACAACCACTTACTGATATTCTAGCAGACAAGAGTAAGCATAAGAAAATAGAATTATCCCAGGATCAGCTGGCATCTTTCAACTCAATTAAATCTGCATTAGCAAAAGCTGCTCTGTTAGCATACCCTCAGGCAGGTGCTCCACTTTGCCTAGTTACTGATGCCTCTAACGTAGCTGTAGGTGCTGTTCTTCAGCAAAGTGTAAATGGTGTAATGACACCTATATCATTCTTTTCAAAACGTTTACAGTCTGCAGAGACCAGATATAGCACATTTGGTCGCGAATTGTTGGCTGTCTATTTAGCAATCAAGCACTTTCGGCATATCTTGGAAGGCCAAGAATTTTACATTTTAACTGACCATAAGCCTCTTACACATGCATTTTTGGCAAAGCCTGATCGTTACTCTCCTAGAGAAATCCGTCACTTGGACTTTATTTCTCAGTATAGTACCGATATTAGGTATATCAAAGGTAGTGACAATGTGGTCGCTGATGCACTATCTCGCACTGATGTTAATCAACTGGATAAGATTTCTAGTAGTATTCCTGTGGACTTCGACCAAATCGCATCCTCACAGCAGTCTGATGAAGAGCTACAAAAGCTACGTCAATCATCAGGTCTTAAAATTGAGGAGTTGCCCTTATATACATCACATGGTACTATTACATGTGACACTTCAACTGGTCGACCACGTCCGTATATTCCAGAAAAATTTCGGCGTACCATTTTTAATTCATTGCATTCATTGTCACACCCAGGCATTCGTGCGACTCAAAAGCTTATTACTCAGCGTTTTATCTGGTCATCTATTAATAAGGACGTTAGAGCATGGACCCAATCTTGTATTCAGTGTCAACGTGCTAAGGTACATCGTCACACTGTGACACCGGTAGGTACCTTTGCCACACCTGACGTTCGTTTTGATCATGTTCATATTGATATTGTAGGTCCATTGCCTCCTTCTAACGGTTGTACTTATTTACTTACATGTGTAGACCGATTTACAAGATGGCCTGAGGCCATACCTATGCCAGATATTACTACCGAAACAGTTGTTAAAGCTTTTATAAGTGGATGGATAGCAATGTTTGGAGTTCCGTCGATAGTTACCACTGATAGGGGTAGTCAATTTGAGTCGTCACTTTTCAGACACCTTACCATCTTCTTAGGATGCAATCATATTCGAACTACAGCTTATCACCCAGCAGCAAATGGGTTGGTAGAACGTTTCCATAGGCATTTGAAAGCTGCTTTTAAGGCTCAATCGGAACCATACAGATGGACTGAAAATTTACCGATGATTATGTTAGGTATTCGTTCCACGGTTAAAAATGATCTCGGTTGCAGTTCAGCAGAATTAGTATTTGGTTGCCCCTTGCGTCTTCCTGGTGAATTTATAGTTCCAGTTGAGGACTTCAGCACTCTAGATCCTGGTAATTTCGTAGATCGCCTGAGAAGAAGAATGTCTAAATTAAAGGCTGTCCCACCTAGGACATCCAATAGGCCCAGTCAGCTAGACAAGACTTTAATGACAACACCATATGTCTTTATTCGAGTGGATGCTGTTAAGAAACCCTTACAGCCACCATATACAGGACCATACCGTGTTATTGATAGGAAAGACAAGTATTTTGTATTGGATGTAAATGGTAAACATAAGTCTGTTAGTGTAGATAGGCTTAAAGTAGCCCATACAGATTCAGGTCATGAGGTCATTCCTGAAACTCAACCTGTAAAGCCCGTGAAGCCTGCAAAAACTCAGCCAAGTGAACCTTCTAAGAAAAGTACTAGGTTAATGGATACTTCCGAGCCCAGAGTAACCCGCTCGGGACGACATGTACATTGGCCCAAGAGATTTTTGACTGTAGTATATGTACATAGATGAACATAGTTTGATTACTTATCAGGTTTTTCATTGTATCGATCACTTCCCCTGTTGTGATCTAGGGGGGAGCTAGATGTAGTGTCCTTTACTTTTACAAGTGTTTATATATGTTTATTCATTTACCTCATCAATATGCACCCTGAGCAAGCTGGTGATGAATATTGATGAGTGTACACACATGAGCTGGCCAGTTGGAATTTTCCACTGCTTTACCATGCCTCTCTATGTAATTATGTGTGCTTAGTTTTTAGCACATGGCTTCAGGAGCTGGAGGAGTGAAGAAGGCATGCTGGTTGTCTAGGGCTGGCCAACAAGGGCACATTTTATGGAATTCTACAACTAAGTATAATTTGTCAATCTTTACTGTACTATAGTATATCCTATCAATTATAGAAAAATTAAACAGGTCCTAGTCACCTCTCTTAATTACCAGTGAGCTCACTTGTAAGTTGTAGGAGTAGGCAGACTTAGCCCTTGAGCCTAGCTTGATGTATATAGCCTCGTGGCACATTGTATATACTATTTTCTACCTTCTACCAAGCTAAGGCCTAAATTATATTGCTCCGGCAAGCAGCGGAGCCGAATTCAGCCCCTGGCCTAGGCACGCTATTTTTACTTACTGAGCACAGACCCCTTGCACTTTGTCTCTCAGCTAGGGATGAGTCAATTGGTAGTGTTTGCTCCATAAGGACTCCACCCTTAGTCTGGGAGACCTGGTAGCGGGGATCTGGCCCTATTGCCTTCACAACCTATGCACCTGGATTCCAAACTCAGGGTAAGTTTGCATTTTTGTATCACTTACTCTAAACGCTCTTGGAAAGCGAACGCCTTGGTTGCTTTTCCGTTGTTAGCGCGTAAGAATTTAAATGCATGTAGTATGAAGTGCGCTAGTGAAGATACCATAGAAACAGACCAATCAGTGTGTGAACTTCAAACCAGTCACTGTGCGTTCATATTCAAAAGAACTGGAAGAAGAGAAAAGTGTTCCATGCCGTAAGTGGAATTTATTGAGGAATGATGCTTCTTAGTACAACTACCGGGCTATAGCCGAGCGACCTATCTTTGACTCTTGCTGCAGCGAGCTGGCTACTAGGCCGCTACTGATACTAGGTCCATATTAGGGATGTAGTCTTCTTTTCTTCTGGGTATGTTAACACTCCTGATAATTATCCCTTGTTTACCTTTGGGTACTGCCCAGGAACAATGCTTTGCGGCGTACTAAAACCGGGGAGCTCTTTAACATTCAGCGTCAACAGCAACTTATGAGAGAGTACGTAGGCCTAGACGTAATAAGCGATGTTTTTTTACAAACTTCGCCGTCGCGATTACGTTTCGCGCAACTGGTAGGAACCATATGAGACCGCCCTCTCTTAATTTTTACTCGGCCGGGCAGCCCCATTGGTGACTGCAAGTTTGATTAAAATTACACTGATTCACACTCAGTAATTATTCGAACAGTACGGTAGCTTCACCCTTTTGTCGCATTGGTCAATGCATGATGACCATGCAAACAGTTGTGTTCCCAGTTAAGCTCACACCATATAGGAACCTATATCCCGCTCTTTGCCTTACACATAGCATGCACAGCTAAGGGTGGTGCCAGCGGGGGTGCCAGCGGGGGAGGGAGCAGGGGACCATGGCCCCCCGTCGGGGGAGGCTTCCTCCACCCTCGGGGAAGTTTTCCAATTTCGTCGGGAATCCTTACTCCGGCCGTACAATAAAATATGTAATCCCAATGACCTTCAGTCGCCCCGACGATCTGCATGATTTTGCTCATAGGAACATATTCTTCAATAAAGACCCACATTTTCCAATTTTCCTTGAAAAAAACACAAATTTCTTCCATAAAAATCCATTTTTTTTTTTAAATTTCGTCAATGAAACTCCCGTATTTTCAAATTTTTGTAATTGAAAAAGCCAAATATTTTTCAGCGCTCTTCGCGGCTCCGCGAAACTTTCGTATAGTACCCTCATGATACTTCTGTCTACTGACAGCCTTTGTCGGGGCTTTGGGTTGCTGGCCCTCACCCCGTCGATGAGCTTGGTCCCCCTGTTGGGCAAATCCTGGCGCCACCCCTGTGCACATGCAGTGTGTTGATATTGCTTTGACCAGTTGTGACTCAAAATATAGGCAAGCTACTGTAGCTTTGGCAGGGGCTACATATATCATCATAATCATGCAAAATTAGAGAAAAGTGGAATCATAATCATGAGCTTCGTTTAGCTTATTGCTTCCACACCTTCACAAACTTTCCTCCAGTAGTATCCCAAATTTCCTGCAGTTGATGGTAATTTCCTGTAATTTTCACGAAATGTTAGTGCATGCTATTTTCCTCATGGGCTAACACAAAAATGGTGAATTAGAGAGCCGGTATGCACATTGTGGTTTTCGAAAAAAACCTAATTTCCCGAATTTTAGAATTGTGGAAAACTGAAAAAAAAAAGGATCGTGATGTTGAAAGCCATTCGAGCAAAAATTGTTGACTATTTAATTATGGCTTTCAAGCCAAATCAGTGACGTGGTTCTTTCGTTTAGTTTTCTCCACTATCATGGTATGTTGATCGGGTAATGATTTAAACGAAAATGAAATCTGAATACTTGATATTTTTGATTGATTGTTTGATGGTCAATTTTGGGTAGCGCGAATTTGGCTGTTCAACTGTTATACTAATTTATGTTGTCTATTGTTCTACAAAGCTTGCATGCAGACTACGAATTCCCTTGAAAATCACGTTAAATGCAGGCGCGGTTTTACGGGGGGGGGGGGACTTTGGGGACTCAAGCCCCCCCCGAAATTCGCTCAAGCCCCCCCCCCAAAAAAAAAAATTTCTGAGGTTGAGTGTTATCTTCATGCTTTATTTGCGTGTATTGAGAAAAACAAAATTGTCCGATACATTTGTGCACATCTTAGTCCAGTGGATTTAGTTTCTCAAATGTGTCATGCAAGATAGGCATGTGATCACGTTTCTTGTATCCACGTCCACGTACGTACACGGTTGTTTTGACTGCATGTAGTACGACAGCCACGCTTCGTCTTAGTACTGTATTACGACGGTAGGCACAGTGCGGGCGCCTACTAGCTTACCCAGCTGCATTCTTACGTTCGACGCCAGTCCCAGGGGCATAAATACAGGTGTGTGTGTGGGGGGGGGGGAGGGGGCGTGAAAATCAAAAGTCGGTCTCTGAGCGCCAAAAAGTCGGTCTCAAATCCAGTGATTGCTCAAATCCAGTTCAGTATGCCTTTGTAACAGTAGACCAGACATGAACAACATTTGACACCTTACTCAAACTGAAATTCCGGCAGAGATGAAGTAAAAGTGAAAAGATTGCCCTAATTTTCTACTGAGTTCCCGAATTTTTGATCGAATGCCCGAAAAATGTGCAAAAATTTTCGCGCGCTTCGCGCGCCTGTAGTGGTTTAGTGGTCTATTTCATGCACCTGAACTGCAACGGAATTCTGGCAACTTTTTGAGAAGTTCGGGCAAAAAATTTTCTGGACCCCAAACTGTAAGATTCCCATACGCCTATGATTATTACTATCAGTGGCGTACGCAGGGGGGCCATGCCCCCTCCCTGATGCTTTTTTTTAGTTCCTAAAATACGTAATTTTTTTTAACACAAATTCTGCTTCAAAATGTAGCGTATGTGGCACCAAATTGCATGTAAGTACATCTAATTTTTCAAAAATTTTCAAAGAGGAGGGACACCCCCTCCCCTTAGACCCTTCCCCAGGCCGGCGAGCACCCCCCACCCGGCAGGCCCCCCCCCCCCGTGAGAGAAATCCTGGGTACGCCACTGATGGAGTCCTCCTTAGCATCATTCCCCAATGTCGGTATTGATAATGACAGAAAATTTTATTCTTCCGTTTCAAGCCCCCCTAAGCCCCCCTAAAAATCTCGGTCTAGAACCGCGCCTGGTTAAATGATTCATTCTTTCAGTTTTTCTCGACTTATACATTGTACATTTGGGGTTGATGTTAACAGAGAGTTAAAAATTCAGACATGTAGTACTCGAGTAGGTAGGCTACTCGACGTACTCGAGTACATTCTGTACTCGTACCCATGGCTTTGTACTCGTATTCGTACTAAGCCTATGGGAATTTAAAAAAAAACACACTCGTACTCATGGCTATATAGTCGCCGTACTCGTACTCGGGTCGAGAATCTGAAAATCAAGTACTCGTACAGGTCTCTGTTCTCGTACTCGGAGATATGTACTCATGAAGACAGACATCCAGCATTTTAATATTTGTTGTCTTCATTGATTGTTCCTAATGCTAGTAGCATGTCACAGCCGAAGACGTGTGCCCGGTGCGGACCTTAATTTCCCTCTTAGTACCGCACTTCTTGGAGGGCCACCATGGGTTGATGCGTAGCGTAGGTCTATTTTTGTGCAAAGAAAAAAATGCCCCCAGGATGGCGGGGATGGCTCTTTCTAGACCTTTCAAACTTGGATCTACACATTTTGTTATGAAACTTCATGCTTTAGAAACTAAGATTTCAAGAAGAAAAGTTAAACTTGAAAAACTTATTCAGTAAAATAACCTTATAGGAGAAACAGGACTAAAATGTACTTTACAAGGTCATTGATTTAAGCATGTAGTTAAAGGGAATCACAGACTATGGGTGTGTGGCGTGAGAAACGGTACTAAAGAACTTTAACATATATTCTCAGATGTGTTGTATGCATCATGCATGAGGAAGGAGGTTCATTCGCCACTGCGAGTTTCCCGCGTAAAACTTCGTTCTTGACTGCTGTGTGAGCCCTGAGACCTCCCGGAAAAAAATGGGAAAAGGAAACCGTTATAGGCCTATTCAATTTCTCCTAGGTTGAGAGGGTCTTAAAA
The DNA here is from genome assembly GCA_029531755.1 of Holothuria leucospilota. NCBI lineage: Eukaryota > Metazoa > Echinodermata > Holothuroidea > Aspidochirotida > Holothuriidae > Holothuria > Holothuria leucospilota. Next base: position 11,184,292 of record CM055971.1, on the reverse strand, counting down.
GTGTAATTAGGACAACAGAGTTTTTGTCACTATTTTTAGAATTTTTCGAGTACGCCATGTTTCATTAATCGTTTGCATGGAAATCTGGGGGGGGGGGGGGCTTTCCGGGCCTCTTGCCCCCTCAGGCTAGGGCCCTGTCCAAAATTTATCTCAAGACATAAAGTAAAGTGTTCTGCTGAGAAAAACAACAAAGAATTAAAAAGCTGCGTGTTCTCGAACTTGAAGAAACTGAAGAAATTACTTCACTATCAATCCCATAGGTGCACTTTGTAATCGTTGAGTGTATGATCTCCTCCAGGCGTTTAGCCAAGGGGGGCGGCGAAGGGGGCAGCCGCCCCTCCCCCCCCCCCACCCCCGAGCATATTTTTGGTATTTTTTAATGTTTATTTTTACAATATTGCTCGTGTTTTTCCTATTTATATGCGGTAAATAGGCTTAGGAAGTGCCATTTCCAGCGATCTGGGAGGCATTTTGGGCCAACATTTTCTTACGCTTTGCACCAACCTATGGTGGTGCGAAGCGCTGAGAGTCTGTCTATGCCCCTCCCCCCCCCCTCCTTGTCAAATTCCTCTCTACGCCCCTACGTCTCTTAATGGATATGAGTACTTTGGCTCCTCCTCCAAAAAGAAAATATCCTGGCTTGGTGGTGCAGTCTTAAGCAACAGTGTTTGAAAGTAGCTTGGATCAGTGACGTAGTCAGAGTCTCCCTCTCGAAACTTAATGACCCAGTTGACATTACTTTAAGTAGCTGGCAAATGCACTCATCATCCACTTAAAAAGTTTTGACTGAGACTGGCTTGTGTGTCGAGAGCAATGCTCTAAGCCTTAGAAGTTGAAAACAAAATGACCAGTGTTCGGATAGCCAAATTGGATCTATGTTAAAGTCTGAGAAAACTGACAACACTACGAGGAAGAAACAAGCCAAAAGTCAAAAGGAAAGCCTGTGTAAGTCAGCTTTCTCATCAACAGGCTTGAATCAATCTAAATTGGTCTCTTTTGTTTATAAATGCAAACCCTTTATTTTTTGCCCTGTACTCAATTTGGAAAACTAAAGTTGTACTACTGAAGACAGCAGTATAGCTATATTGTCTTCTCATAAAAAATCAGGGCCGTAGTCTGCTGGGGCGGCAGGGAGGGCAACTGCCCCCTGAGATTTCCAAATCGTAAATGAAAGTTGGCCTACTTGTGAATAAAAAAATACTGAAATGCTGAAAATGTCACTATCCAAATTATGATTTCAAGGCCCGAAAAACATAAGAAATTGCATACAAGGGCTCCTTTCCTCCCACATTTTCCAGGTTCTCGGACCTCGCCGTGGACACGTTCTTACGTGAGTTTCTCTTCCTGGCGAATGATCTCTTTTCCTCCTATAAAATACACGCTTGGATACACTAGCATATATGCATGCTGGCTAAAGATAAAATAGCATATGATTACCTTAACTTATTAGCTAGACTCAATGAGCTTGTAAAGTAGTTTTCATTTAAAGGGTATAAGCAGTTGTGGCAATCTCATTTTGAAACAAAAGCTAAATCTTACAAATATCCTCTTATTTCACTTCAACAATTTTTCATATGTTAGAACATAAATATTGCATGATCAAGGTAAACAAAAGAGTTACTCTAAAAGTGAATTTCACAACTCAGTGAGAAACATACTGTTACATGATTCTCTAGAGCCATGCATATGCATGGCCTCCCCTAGTATACTCATTAAATCTGGGGTGGCTGCAATTTCCCTATAAATCAAATCTAACTTTTTTCTTCTTGAACACTAAATTTGTGTCTAAAGTACGAAATTTAAAAGTAAAGAATGTTTATATGCAACTTTAAGGCCTAAAATGTATCATTTACCCCCATCTGGGAGAAATTTCGACCGAACAATTTATTTGCAAGGCCTACGATACGACTACGCGCCAGTGGCTCCCCCAGTGGTATACTAAGCGTTGTGCTAGGGAGAAGCTCGCAACGGCCAGGGGTGCCATGCCACAGCCAAAAATTCAGTGTATAGCCTAATTAAAATTTCAGATCAAGTAATCAGTCAAAAGCTTTACCAAAGATAACGCCATTTTGGGCCTAGGAAAACTTAAAACAAGAAATTCTCAGTAGAGGTGTCATCCCTCCCCTTAGGCAACATGCCCTTCAATTCCACCCCACCAAAATAGAAAAAAATCACTACAAAATGAGGATTCCTAGACATGTAATCAATTCAACGGTTTACTATGTTTTACAAGGTGGGAAGAGTATCACTAAATATTGAAAATTTGTGAAGATATCAGTTTAAATCTTTGATAACGATAACACAATTTTGCACCTAAGCCAGGCCTTACATGTATCCCTCCCCCAGCACCCCCAGGGATGGCACCCCGACATACACAGACGAAAAAGAAAGGGTCCGCCCGGGTGTTCACTGTCTGTTGGCACCCCACTTGGTGCCCCTCTTAGACAGTGTCACGAACTGCCCCCCGCCCAGGCTACGGCCCTGAAAATAATTTTGAAGTAAAACACTTACTGTGGTAAAGGGTTTCAGCTTAATACAGGATGAGTTGGTGATAACTTTGAAACAACAAATGGACTAGTCTTAACTTTGCAAGCACCGTACCAGTGTACCACAGCATCCAAAGTTACATGGCAAGTTTTCACAATAAAACTTCTACAAATGGTGATCTGTACACTATAGTAAACGGCCTCTTAGACTTGTTCAATAGTTATTGACCCCAAGTAAATATATATTTCTATTGTCATTATCATATAGCACGTGTATTCATTTCACTCACTACTAGTCAGTATATAACATCTCTTTCTTTTTGAAAATGTAGTATAAATAGCAGTATAAAGAAATCAATGCGGTATTTATTTATAATAGTTTACTAATAAAACAACTGCCCCTTTTCAGACATGTGCAAATCACTGCTGTTATTTTACTTCAGCCTTCAATTCTATATACATGTACTCAGAAGAGTACACGTACTCGAGTACAACTTTATGTACTCGTACTCAAGCCTTTGTACGTATTCGTACTTGTACTAAGGAGTATGTACTCGCACTAAAAGTCTGGATTAAAATTCCCCTCATTAAGTCTATTTCTAGCGCCTTCTTCAATGTAAAGAAAAACACCTGTCTAGTACACCTCCCAGACAAAGCTACAGTAGCTTGTATTGTAGTTAAATTGCTCAAGGCCACATCTACACAGTACTGTGTGTGAACAATTTGGAACACAACTGACTGCACAAGTCATCATTGACCAACCAAAGCGAAGCTATCTAAATAATGTCAACCAGAGGTGCATTCACCTGTTGTATTGCGAGATGTGATCATATCCCTGAATATGTTTGGGATGAGATTTAAGGGCCTTTAATCTAAGCATTCTTTTAAATTTGCGTTGATTTAACTCCTGCTACGTGTGGTTCTCAAGATACAAGCAGATCAAGACATGACTCGTTTTCAATCCAAAGTGACGTCATAACCTCTCATTAGCCACATTAATGTATTTCTTTAAAGTTTACAAACCAATTTTTGTTTCGACAATCTCATGCTTCGTTTTGTTAATGCATGGGAGGCAAGGAAATTTTAACTTCACATTTCTCTTGGAAAACTCATACGTAATCTATTTCAAGGTCAAAACATAGATTGCAAAATAAACAAAGGAAACATTGTTCGTCAATGCGAGAGGCTCATATCACACTTCTACTTGCTTCAAGTTCACTTTAGATTACAAATATTGTAACTTCATGTGCTAATATCTGAAGAAGCACACATACTAGGAGTAGGGAGCTGTTCCGAGCACCACCTCTCCGCTAGGAGTTGAATGCAAATTTCACTAGAATGTTAATAATTTCCTCTTTCATCTGTAAAATGTTTTACGTAGATGCTTTCTTTAAGCTCATTGTGTCGGGTACTTATAGGGGAACGAAACTCGATCGTCACTTTTTGTCGGAGTTAAACTATAGAAATACTCTCATAAGTGCGGGCCCGTAGCCAGACATGGTACTGAAGGGGGGGGGGCGGAATATTTTCTAAGGGGCAATTAAGACAAACTAAAATGTATTGAGGCAATTTTAATTTTGAATTATCTAGGGGAGGGGAAAATTTTCAAGACTGGGGCCGCCACTGCCCCCCCCCCTTGGCTACGGGCTTGCATAAGTGCTAATTTTACTAATTGTGTTTTGTGATTTTTCACGGTAACCCTCATAACGCCATGGTATAATCCAAGTGTGCAAAGTGGAAGCAGTTCATTCGTCTTGCATGCAGTGCAACACTAGTTTTAATGAAAAGGAATCAGACGCGGTGTTCGAGTAGGATGCACTCACTACTGGCTTATATCAAGAAGTTTCTACTCGGAACGTGCAGTGAGCCTAGAGTACAATGTAAATAGATTGAGAAATTTAAGATACACATCATCTTGCAACCAATTACAATGTAGGTCAGTCTGTAAGCCTATGCATATTGTGTTTTATAACGTAGCCGACAAGCCTGACTTCGTACACAATCAAGGAAAGCAAACAGAGTATAAGAGAAGTCAGAAAGAAGAGGGCATAAATAGAAATCTCAGAGACAAATATCTGGAAATTTCCCCCAAAAGTTGAGAGATCACTTCACGTTAGATAGGCTTGCGAACTTTCCCTCTTTAATCTTCAACAGGTCTCATTTTATGATTCAAGGAAGAATAAATCTACAAAAGAAATTTTTAAGAGGAAAATGTCAATCAGCATGAAAGGTAAGTTGGCCCAATTTTCCCTTAGCAGACTCAGCAATAGGCTATAATGCTCCCTACATATGCCGACATGTCAAACTGACAAATTCATAAAAGTGACCCTAAACGCCCAGAGAGTAGCAAATGGTTTCCATTCAATGCCAGAACTAGCGTTTACATGCATATGGTCACTAGTCAAAACAGATTGAAAAATATGCTCCACTGCGGTAAAAATTAAAAAAGAAACTGCGCCACAGTTGGGATTCTTGCACTTCATGTTTCAGTTTGTTATATTTGGCACATAGTACTTTGTTATTCGGTTCATCTGAAAGTTGTAAACTTGAGGCAATCAAGAGTAATGTCATCTCCTCGTGTTAATGAGAAGTGCTTTGCTTCTGTGTTTTTCAGTCTATTGTTTTGCCCCAAGTTGAATTCATGAGATAGAATTGCGAGCTTCCCGAGGTGAGTAGAAAGATTGTATATACCTTTTTATGCATTCACATTAAAAACAGATTATGTAGGAGAAAGGTCATTTGCAAAATTAAAAGAGGACCAAAACGGTGTTGATTAATGGTAGGTTATGACGTCACATCGCCTGCTCAAAGTTTATACTTTTGTGTCAAACGTGATAACTTCGTCTGCTGGCTATTTCAAGCAGGGAAGTGATATCTAATACCACCCTCCTGTTTCAAGAACCAAAAATTTTACCCTTCCGAGAAAGAGATGTTAACAAGTGAATTACGCAATGCTTACTGAAATATATGGACGACATTTTAAAGTTCAGGAAAATGAAGGAAATCCTAGTCATCTGATTGGGAAAGGTGTCATTAATTCAAGTTGTTGTGAGAGAGAGGCAGGCCCGTAGTCAAGGGGGGCCAAGGGGCTAATTTTTCGCGCCCCCCAGATAAAAAATTACCATTGCCGTAATGCATTTTAGTATGTTCGCCCCCTCTGGAAAATTTTTCGCCCCCAGAAGCTTTTTCGCCCCCCCCCCCTTCAGCACCTTGTCTGGCTACGGGCCTGGGGAGGGGGATGTGAAGAATGGACACCGTATGAAGGACTGATTATGTCTCTACTGCTATACTCTACTACTATACTCTCTACTGCGTGCATTGTGGGGAACTTCTTCGGTGGGTTTTGCATCCAGCGCTAATTATCCTTCAGTCTACATCGTTTGCGTGTCGTTTGTATTACTTTTCAAAAATCGAATTTAATTTCTTAACTTGACAACTATTACGAAAGAAAAATGTGGAGGATCTAATAAAAGGAACGCTTTTATAAGGTAGACCCACCTGAATTTTTATTGATCCTACTCTGCTGCTCTCTAAATCGTCCTTTAAGTGGGTCTACCTTATGCCTCAGTCACATTACCGCCGGGCGCCGGCCGATGAGTAGAAATCGGCCGATGTCTGACATCGGCCGGGCGCCGGGGGATATTCATCCATTCTCAACGACGTCTTTGATGTGGTCACATTGCTCCGGTCACCGCTAGAGCGCCGCCAGATGACCGGAAGATGGTTTCTCGATCGAATCAAATTCGTTGGCCGATTATCTGCAGGACGCCTGCCGATGTCGCCGATATCCGGCCGATTTGGGTCCAACCGGCGCCCGGGCGGGCCCCTTTTCGGACATCGGCAGTAATGTGACTGTAGCATTATAATGGATCCTCATAGCTTTCTTCTGAAGTTGTATTCTATGACAACTACATAGCTTCTATGGGAAGTTTAAACTTTCCTTGGAATAAAAAATATCACACTGTTTGCATGGTGAACTGGATGATAACATAAAAAACATGAAGCAAATGGCCTGGCGCCTTGATGAGCTGACGGTGGAAAACCCAATAAAATGAAGAAAATAGTTTTGCGTAATACCGAAACTTACATATGTTAAGCAAATAGCTTACCTTCATTAGACGGAAGCGAGTGACGTATACAGTTTCACTTGTCCGTTTCATTGAAGTCTCGTCATCAGCACAAGGATAAGGAACCTAAGTTTATAATTTCCATGTTACCAGGAGAAGAAAGTAGGTTGAATCGACAATAGTCGAAGGCACTGATCAGCTAAGTGACAGTCTGCCAGGCCCCGTAGTCAAGGGGGCAAGGGGGGGGGGCGAAGCCCCCTTGGAAAATTCCCCTCCCCCCCCCCGCCCTAGAAGATCAAAATTTACTATTGCCGTTATGCATTTTAGTATGTTCAGCACCTTGTCTGGCTACGGGCCTGCAGTCTGCGTGGACCCGGACTTTGCTAGAAATGTGAAGCTGACAAAATCGCCCTTAAGAGTGCGCAAAACTCAAGTTTTTAAAGCTTTATGTTATGAAAAGTCATTTCTAATCTTCGAAACAGCATGATACATAATTTTATGCATATAAAATTTGTAAGGATTGATGAAGTATCTAGTTGTAAAGATATATTTGAAGTTTCACTTTTTTACTTTTGCCGTGACGTTGTCCCCCCCCCCCCTTCCACTGGCTCTGTTTCATCCCCATGGACTACAGTCTATACCTAATTTAAAGTTCATTTTTCAGTCAAAATTACTCATGCTCAATATACTACTTCCTTCTTCAAAATATTCCAGCATTGTTTGGTTATAGAGTTTGTTCCTAGGGCTTACTAATGGCTACGGGAAATAGAAACAGATTTCGGCAACAATCCAGCATATTGCGGCATCCGTATGTTATACTTGTCGACAATAACTGACTCTGAAGGGGAAAGTCCGGAAGTGTAACTTTGTCCTGAGGAAGGATAGTCACCGCGTTATTCAAGGTTTTGTCGTGTTGCTAGACTGAGAAAACGCAAAAGTGATTTACTTGGCAATAAACTGCTCAATAGAGAGGGTAACGTTTATCGTTCAACGTCTAGTGCGAAATTTATAATTTTGAACCATTAGTTATTACCTTACATCGTGATGTACCGGGAATCATTAAATTGTCTTTGGTTAGTTATTACAGTTCTTTGCGTCGGGCGTACCACCTGTCAGGAAGACGGTAAGATTACATTTATATTTCACAGTTTCTATTAATATTTCTATTGTTTCTCATCAGTTCATATCGTTACTTATGTCCTTCAGAGCAAGATTACTTGAGACCATCCTGGCTAAAAATCGTATCTCTGCTTTTTGGCTAAGACCATACGTAGTGTTTGTTCTTTCCAGCCTGTTAAGAACGACCCCAAATGACAGACCTATAATGTAGAGGTCTGAAGGTGAAGAGGTATAAGTCATATTCAGTCATGTCCCTTTTGGAAACATAGCTCCCCCCAGCAGTGCAGAACTCATTAGGGGAACACTTGATTAGTTTTGTACTTCTGCCTTGGCCGTTAGGACTTTTCAAAACACTTCAAAAATGGGTTACCCCTCCCCCGTTGTTGTCAGTGGCGTAGCTAGAATTCATAACTGGGGACCAGAGCACATTTGGGGGGGGGCGCCAAATTGTGCACGCGTGCAAGCCCAAAATGGGTGGGGTCCAGGGGCCCGCCTTAGTGCTCCTGGTGGGGTCCAGGGACAAAGCCCCTGTGGGGGTCAGGGGGCGAAGCCCCGGAAGCTCCTGGGTTTTAGTATTTCGAAGCCACAGGAAAACTGTTTCGAAAGGAAATTTTCCAGGTACAATTAGACTTGTAGGAAGTCCTAGTTTGAGCACAAAGTTAGTATTAACAGTTACTGATGTGCGTCCCTGGGTTAAAGTTTTGCAAGAGCTGCGATGTGTTTTAAATGTAAGAAAGGCAAGGGCAAAGTTTTATAGTTACCCGAGACGACCAGAAATTGGCTTGCTTAATTGATCTGGATCTGTCTGGATCTGGATAAATACTGCACAACACTCCTAGGTGGAGTCAAGCCTGCAGGGTTTGGTGTGCACAAGAAGAGTTAGCCCTCCCATCTGAGGAACCTCAAGGCGGAGACCTTAAATGCTTTTGCTTCAAGTTTTGATAATCAACTCTCAATGGTTCTTTTTAAAGAACATACAAAGAGTACAGATCTTTATTCCACTTAAGAGCAGCCGTGACTAGCCCGTGACTAGTTTTTGTTAGTTTGTGCTTTTGTCTAGAATTGTCAGCCCTACGTAATGGCTCAGCCTATAAACAGTAAAATCTATTTCTCGTTGTAAAAAATACTTCCGGTGTCAACGCATAAACATGATAAAGTTTGGAAACAGAAACCTGTTATAGACTGAGAGTTTTACTAACCAGTTTAGATCGGTAAATTTGACAATTTCAAATGCGTGAGAATTTAGAAAGATAGAATTTTAAATGATAGGCCTAATCCGTCAGTGATATTTAGACAATACATAACCTTCAAATTTCAGGGGGGGGGGGGGGGCTGGCGGAAGTTTTCGGGGCCTAGGCCCCCGAGGCCCCTCCCCGGTGGCTACTTCACTCGTTGTTGTTTCTAAATTTTAAAAGGCATCGTTGAACGGAGCACATTTTGTTACGTATATTTCACTATATTGCGTATCTATAGCAAACACGTCGTATATTCAATAGCAGCTGTCTTACAGGAGAGTTTCATATTTATATTTCAAGTAACCACTTACTGTTGGAATCAGGCAGAGCAGGATAATACATCCCCTGTTGCCATGGTAACGTAAACGTCGAACATTTTTCAAAGAAAAAGGCTCCCATGATGAAAAAGGTTTTTATCGTTTCCTTAAAATCATGGGCGTGTATAGTATATTTTTAGGGGCTGAGCCGTCTTTGCCCGAGAAAACCTCGGGCACACCGAGAAAATTGTCCGAGATTTCCCAGTACTCTGCCCGAGAAATTAGTTTTGCTGCAACTCCTGGGGATGCACCCTGGTTCGTATGGCTATGCGTAGAGTTGTATTGCTTACCTTTAAAATGTTTGTTTATTGCTTACCTTTAAAATGTTTGTTAAATTGCATTATTTTTTATGCTTCCCAGGATACCAATTGGAAAAGTGGCATTGCAAGGTAGCGTAAGCCTATAAGTATCCTACCACAAAACCCCTTGTTGATAAATACATACAAACAATAGATTAGATCAATAGTTGTCAATAACTACATCTCGGAATGGAAAATATTTAACAAATGTTTGAAAAATTCTGCGAGAAAATCATTTTTTCATCCTTATTTGTTTCGGCACGTCAAATTGGCCACACTTATTGTATACTATCCCAAGGGGCTCAGTGCTAAACAACGAAGTCGTTATAGGACTGAAGGGACCTAAGGGTGGAATCAATTCACCCAGACAAATTTTACTAGTTTATACTCATTCGTATTGCATTATACATAACCTACAATTTATATATGACCCAGAGAAGTATAAGCTGCTTAAGATTGCCCAAGTTCAGGTCGTTTGAGGTTTAAGTATAATGTCACACTGCTGAGCGAAGTTAAGTCTGTTACAACCTCTCTGACCTCAGTAATATAACACTGTTCAGGAGAGACCTGCTGACGGCAATGTAGGCACTTGTAACAGCTGAACTCTTATACTCAGGAAGAGTAACTTGCTTATTTTTCCTTTTGACAACGAAAACAGGAAATGGTTTTCGAAAGAATCGGTGTCAGACATAAAGCAATGGAACCACGAAGTTGAAGGTAATCGTGCATATAAAAAGTTCAAAGCTTTCTACAAGGATAGGGACCTACCATATGCGTGCGGGATATTTTTCGAGGGGGGGGGGGGATTGACTGCCGTTCTTGCTCGAGACAAACGCTGCGCTGCCCGAGAAAATTGAGCAATTTTTCAAAAATCTCCCCAATAAATAGGTTTTTCTCGAACACTGAAGGGGAGGGGGTTGCAGTTCCTAGGCCCCGGCTCTTACGCCTATTGGGGCCTACTAAAGAAATCTAGGTTACGTAACTCAAGGACCAAAGACAATACCAGAAGATTGTATGATAGAAGTCTGCAGCACGTTATGGCTGTAACGTTGTATACTCGAATAACAAAGTATAGATCGGTCACTTCTTTAAATTAACAATTGACCTTTGGTCTCAACATTATCTTTAGAAAGAAACCAACTCTATAAAATCGCCGATCAGTCGAAGATGTTCCTATCATAACTTTGTGGTGCGTTCTTATCGTAAGGTCAAGGTAGGGATTTACTCATCCAGTTGAAAATAATTGTCAGGCTGCCCTGCAGAGCTAAAAAGTGCCTCAAATCTTGGGTGTATGAAACGGGACAAGAAATTAGAAATACATATGTGTCCCCACGTAAAAGTAGGTATTTGGTACCTGGACGAACCTCGTCCACCCATAGAAAATTTCCTTGAAAAGGTGCAAATGAAAAAGGTCAGTTAAACAAGTGACAAAGTGACATTGTGTTAAGGATATGATATTTTTTATGGAAACCCATGCCGGCTTTGCCAACCAGATGTGGGGATGGGGGGAAGAGGAAATTTCCCCGTCAAACCCGTAGCCAAGGGGGGCAGGGGGCGAAGCTATTTCGCCCCTTCAGTACCTTGTCTGTCCGCGGGCCTTCTACCCTCCCAACCCCCTACAAAGGCTCCGAAGTGCTTGTTAGCAACAATTTTTGGCACTTAAATCAAATGCCTTTGCAACGTATGGCGTTGATTTGGGGGACGGGAGATGTGCGTTTTGAGTGGGGGATACCAATGCATTTCCCCTCCCCCTGTTTTTTTTTTTTTTTTTTTGGAAGAAAAGCTCTTACACAATTTAGAATCCCAACCATGGAAATTTGAATGATTATTAAATTTTGTGGGCAAGCTTCTTGTGAACCCAATGTACATAGATGTCTCATTATTTTGTTATCAGTATAACCAAAGGGTGTAATTGATTATCATTCATACGGGTGGGTTAGGGAAAGGTTGGGAAGGGATGAAGTAAATGGGAATGGTATTATAAGGTACTGAATGTTTTGGTTTTTCTAAATAAGCTTTTTATTTTACGGGAGTGATCTTCTTTGTTAAGCCCACAAGGGTTTTAAGTTCACTTCCATCCACACATTATTTTGTTTGATACTTCTGTCTGTATATTTTTGATAAGGTGGAAAAACAAATAAACGAATGAAAGAATTGTGGCCGCTTTCTGTAAAACAACTTGAGTGGAACTGCAGCCCCATTATTCCTTTCTAGGAAAGGTTGAGTTGAAACATTGTTTTTCCCCGCGAACATCCACCAGCTCATCAAATCAACAGACCGTTAGCCTGGTTACTCTGAGATCTTTGAAAGAACTATGCATTATGATCTTCAGTTTGAGGCCTGCTCATTGCGCATTCTATACCATTTGTAGACTTTAACGTGATAAAAAGGGACCTTTCCGTTCTAAAACTTCAATCAAGAAGAGGTTCCCGTCTTACCGTGGCCCATAATTTAAGGTTAGATCATTCAGGACAAATTAAGATTAGGTAAAATTTATGAAAGAACACTGCTTTGTTTATCCTCACAAGTCTTCATAAAAATTACTCGCAATTTTTAAAGAAAGGCAGAGCCACTTCCCGGAAAGATTGCAGACAGAACCCTGATACTATGGGATCACGTGATACTCACTTTGCAGCAAATAAAGGGGCATTTAACTAAATAATGTACGTGATCATCCTGGTACCGTTTGTTTTGTGGTTACTGTTTACCTAATAGTACTTTTAAATCATATATTTCACCTCAACTGTCTTCAAAAGGACAGGCGTTTGAAAATGATTTCTTTGCCGTAGGAACAAGGTATGAGCTAAGTGTAATAACCCGTCATTGGTGCCAGGGATTTTTCAGCATGACCAACAGTTCAAGTCCTTGCTTCCAAAGAAACCCACTGAATCATTTCCGCACTGTCAGCTTGGTTCACTTTCCACTGCACGTTGCCTTCAGCCTTATCCCATCTCAATAGCCTAGTTTAATAATCCGTATTGTACAGTAATTTCCTCCGTTCTATATGTTCAGTTCAGAGTCTGTTGAATGTATTAATTAAATCTCATTCACACTTGTACATATGGCGTATATACAATATGATGGGTCTTGTAATGAATTAAGAGATTAGACAAAGGGGAATCGGGAAATAGATCAGGGAACCCGGTTTATGGCTATCATATACACAGAGTTAGATAGGTGAGTCATCGTGTTGTTATACGTCTGTGGGTTAGCGTCTGGAAATCCCCTTAAATATTGATTCAAGATTCTACTGGCTCAACAACCTTAAAACTAAGTAAGTCGAAACAATGTCAATTAATCATTATGAGACATCACGTGCAATAACGCTAGCAGAACGATATACCATATGACTAGCTAACGCCTTTTGATTACAGTAATTTATTTTAAGAGTTAAATTAAGCTGGGAAACAATCCACCCTGCGACACTTGAAGTAATCAGTATTGTTGCTGAATCTTGTAGTTTCACCACCCGAGTATACTCATCTTACTGGTTTTCTAGGTTATGGGGGTAAGGCACGGGAGGGGTCAATAGTGATAGTTATGGCCGTACACCTAGACAAGGGACACTCCCAGTGCCTCCCAAATAAATTATGCCACTATACAGAATGATTACCTTTTCATAACCATGAATTGATTAGCAGTGATGATGATGACCCGGCCAGGCGGCAAGTGACCCCACCCCCAGCATTTTTACCCCTCTAATTTCAGCATGCAGGTGGCTATATTAGTCTGTTTCCTTCATCCATTTGATTGTCCCTCGGTTTTCGACCTTTTTCGGTGAACGAGCTTTTGCTGTGGCTGGTCCTCGACTTCTGGATAATCTTAGGCTGTGTTCCTTCATTAGTATTTTTAAATCAAATCTTAAGACGTACCTTTCTAGACAAGCTATTAACATATAGGTTTCTTACTTTCGTTTGTTTTTCCTTCTTATTCTTTTAAAAAAATTTTTGTACTCTACAGTGCAAAAGATTATATCTTTATAGTTGTGGCGTTTATATTTATTTGTTATAATAAAACAATGAGTAAGAAAAACGTCCAGCCTACACGGTTAGGCTAATTATAGTGATAACTATGGAGGTTCTCTAAGCTACTTTGTAACAGGTTCATGGTATAACATCACTGGTATATAGCATTCAACGTTTCATTGTGTTTGTTAAAGTCAAATTACATGATGTCTAGCTTCTTGGAGCCAAACTGCCTAAATCTGAATTACACAGTGAATGTATACCTCACTTTCTCACTAGGCTGTATTTCTTAGTGACTAAATTTGACTAATTTATTTAATGGCAGTTATAATTCTTTCAATGACTGCATGAATTGTCCTCTTCTTGGTTAAAATGGTTTATTTGTGGTAATATGAAAGTTTGCTCCAGATTTTTAATCCTATTGTATGCAAGTTATAGGTCCTAAGATTATCATTGACTGAATCAAAACTGGCCTCCAAACTGGGCGAAGTGATAGTGTAAAACTCGGAAAATTATGACAGTATATGCAGTTTTGGCACAAAATTGTTACTTATTCACTTTTTGCGATGACTCAAATGTAGCAAAGGTTGATTGTGCGAACTACGTGTAGGAATAAGCCAGTTTATAGAGTTGTTACAGCACATGTGCAGTCTGTTCGGGTCATAGGTCATAGGGGTATTGAAGGCAGTCATAAGTCACGCGCTGTGTATAGATTTGCACATCGTGCGTATGCGTTGCTAGTAGCATTCACTCACTGGAAGACCGGGTACCCTTATAACCTTTGACCTTTAAAACGTAACGGTAACTCTGAACTGGATTATTATATTCAAATACAACTACAGACTCGCAAAGGTGCAAAGAAGCAAGTTGATAATGAAAAGAAAAACTCTTAATTACACTAGTTTGTACAGTTAATTCTATTGTCTTTAAAGACACGGTACCTATGAATGTAGCTATTTAAAATCTTACAATGAGGGGACATTAAAGTGAATCATTTCATATTAAATTTGGTGAATTTTTATTCTAGGTAAAATTTCTGAGTGATACATGGTGATGTCGGTTGTCCAGGTCTGATTTACTTTGATTAACTTCCAGTTTGAAACTAGGAAACCTTACCATAGGATGCAACTCAGGACCAGGTTGCCCAACTTACACACCTATTCTCGGGCACGGCCATATTAGTAGCAAAGATCCCCTTAAAAAATAAGTGAGGTTCTGATTTACAATTTATAGTGGAAAATTACTTTTGTGGAAACACAATCCACCATTCTAAGTGTCTTAGAGGTCCGTTAATTCTTCCTTTGCGTTATGGTCTTCCACTGGGTGGCCGTGATGGCCTACATACATAGTCTTTAGGCCTCCTCAAATCCAGCCAAATGGACCAGACATGATCGTCTACCTTTTCTCTCCTGCGTTTTAATAGCCCACGTCCCTCATGAGATTCATAAACAATCGTGGGAACTTTCCCATTTCCCAAGGGGAAGTGATCAGCAATACAGTGATATTGACTCAGCATGTTTATTCACTCACCCATACACCGGTTATTTTGTATACGAACAACAACAACGACATGTTCGTAAAGAAAGGGGTTGTCCCAACAGGGGCGTTTTTGCAACTCAGGGGGCAATAAGAGCCAAGGGGCGGCGGAGGGGGTTTGCACAAATGAGATACTTAATTTAGTCCAGGCTTTAAAAGATATCAAGTACCCCTTTAGCTGGACTTTCAAATTAGTATGCAATAAACTGGAGATAAAATGGAGTCAACAAGTCGAGTAGGTATAACTTTTCCTCTTTAGTTTCACTACAAAGTTGTGAATTATCTCATCTGCTAGCTGCCGGGAAATTGCATCAAACAGTATTAAATTTTACAAAGACCCCATAACTTATTCAGTGGCGGTGAAGGAGGCGGGGGGGGGGGGGGGGCTACGGGGTCCATAGAACAAAGCTGTCCTGCCATTTTAATCTCAAATGTAATTCTTGCCTTACTGTTCATAGAAGCACATTCTGACATAATAGACAATTGTAGATAATTGAAAATAATAGAAAACGTTTGTAATGCAAGTAGGGTATTAAAATGTTTTTTTAAAATGCTATATTTTGGCGTGCGAATATGGGCTATTACAGTATCTGCAATGATTCCCGGTGTAGGACACCTTGAGTAGCATAGGCCTACGTCTTCCAAAGCCCCATGCAGCCAAAATCATCCTTCTTCCCATCCACAAGACAATCCAACCACGGAATCAAATAAACCTTCCATAGTTACTACTCAAGGACAAATGGCCAAAGAGTGATTTAAAATGCTTCATTAGTTCTCGTGCTGACAATTTCGTAAATACTGCAAAACTTCAGGGGGCTTCGCCCCTGGTGCCCCACCGGGACATTGCCCAATCAGGGGCAGCTAATGAGGGCTTCAAGACTCCTTTTCCGTGGGGAACACTTCACACCGTGGAATCCGCAACATTTTTCTCTCTTTTAGTAAAACGTTTCTTCACCCTTGACTCTGGTGAAGGCTTCACCCCTTGCTAGTCGCGAGTTTTGGTTTGCCATCACAGGAGGAAGACCCCGTACCGCTTTTGTCTGTTTGTACTACCCTGGGACAGGCCCATACCTCCCAAGGCTGTATGGGTACCTTTTATTTCAACATGAGTTTCAATTTTTTTTTCATTTTATAGTAGTACTTGGGAGGGACATGGAAGGGGGCGTTTGCCAACCCCATATGGTGAAAGGGGGCGATGGGCTGGAAAAGGTTAAGAACTAATGTCCTAGACGATCTAGGCCATTAGGGAAAATGAAACAAATGATAAGAAATGAATTTCATCACAGTTGTAGTGACACTTTTCAATTTGAAAGGAATAACTGGTTCATCCAGTCAGTAAGATTTTACTTCATAAGTTGTGCAAAATTTCTAGCGAAAACTTTCTTTATTTCCAACTAGGCATAGAAAATTGTGATTGCTCCCGGGACACATTCAGTGTAAACGGAACTTGTTATAGCGTCAACGAGGAGATGTCAACGTACGAAGATGCTAATAAACATTGCCAGCGATTAGGAGGACATTTACTCAAGTTTGAACCTTCTCATAACATAACAGTGAGTATCGATTAAGCTACTTCATACTTTAGTTTAGTGCAGTGGTTTTCAAACTTTTTAAGACTACCGCCCCATCTTGAACTGTCCCAATGCCCCCTCCCTTTCCCCCTTCCCTCGTCCTACCATTCATAGTCGGATGCTCAAAAATATTTTTCCCAGTTAACTTTTTCTATTAGCAATAACAACAAAAACTTGCAGAAGGCAGGCATACCGTGGAACTGGTATAGAAAGCCCAGATGTAGTTCAGTCAGTGTGAAGGCTGAGCTTGGTGTAACGCTGCGAGATTACGAATGTCTGGTTCCAATTTAGTGAGAAACGGAGGGGAACAGATCCCCTATGCCTTATTGTGCTCTAATCGCTGAAGCGATATGTCGTAATCGCCAGGGACACCCAAATCAGTGCCAACGGCCCTATTCTCCATGTACTCTGTCGACACCTGAGACTTCCCAACGCCCCCCGGGGGGCGGTAGGGACCACTTTGAGAACCACTGGTTTAGTGCAATTCGTGTTTTTCGTGAATCCGCCATTTTTACGACTTATTCCTGTGATCTCTCCTCTACTACCGGAGATTTTTGTGTGACCGTCAGAAACGTTCCCCTTCAAGTACAAGCTAGAGTAGTCAACGTTATTTGAGTGTGTTCGAGTGTTTGTGATGCCGTTCTCATACAATGTAGACGTAAATGTGCGGATGTGATGCAAGAGCGGCGATTTGTTCTCAATATTGGGGGGACATGACCAGAATTTCCAATAATTTACTGTGTGAAAAATCAAAGTCAATGGGCGATTTCTCAAATATTGGGGAGGGGGTACAAGTCCCCCCATCCCCCCGGGATGAAAATTGTGAATCTAGTTTATAGATACTTTAAAAGTGAGCAGTCCATCTCCAGTGAACATCGATAACAGTTGACAAGTCTAACGAAAACAATTGCATAGACGATGGCTACAATGCCGGCCATGTTAACGATAAGCAAAAGTGCAAAACTGTGTTCTGGTAACTGCTATAGGTAAGTTTGTAACGCAGTGTTATCCCAGACTCAGTCCTATAATGCGATAATTATGCAGTGCTTTACAAATTGCATATCTTTCATTAGGTATCCTCATTTGCTTCACAGAAATTCTTGGAGTACGCTTCGTCTAAGTTTTCTAACGTTTGGATTGGTCTTGACGACAAAGATGAAGAAGGGTCATTTCGATGGATAGCAGACGGAAGTGAGCTGAACTGGAATATGTCGTATGTATCAATGATACTCTGTAACTATATGATATATGGAAAAAACAATTTGGCGCCAGTCTTGTAGCTATAGTGATAGCTATAGTGATGTAGGGATGTTAAAGACAGGAAGAGAAAGTGAAAGTGGAATTTTCTTTCTTTTTTTCTTTTTTTCTTTCTTTTTTTTCTTTCTTTTTTTCTTTCTTTTTTTCTTTCTTTTTTTCTTTCTTTCTTTCTTTCTTTCTTTTTTCTTTCTTTTTTTCTTTCTTTCTTTCTTTCTTTCTTTCTTTCTTTCTTTCTTTCTTTCTTTCTTTCTTTCTTTTTTCTTTCATTCTTTCTCTCTCTTTCTTTCTTCCTTTCTCTCTCTCTTTCTTTCTTTCTTTCTTTTTTCTTTCTTTTTTGTTTCTTTCTTTTTTCTTTCTTTTTTCTTTCTTTCTTTCTTTCTTTCTTTCTTTCTTTCTTTCTTTCTTTCTTTCTTTCTTTCTTTCTTTCTTTCTTTCTTTCTTTCTTTCTTTCTTTCTTTCTTTCTTTCTTTCTTTCTTTCTATCTTTCTTTCTTTCTTTCTTTCTTTCTTTCTTTCTTTCTTTCTTACTTTCTTTCTTTCTTTCTTTCTTTCTTTCTTTCTTTCTTTCTTTCTTTCTTTCTTTCTTTCTTTCTTTCTTTCTTTCTTTCTTTCTTTCTTTCTTTCTTTCTTTCTTTCTTTCTTTCTTTCTTTCTTTCTTTCTTTCTTTCTTTCTTTCTTTCTTTCTTTCTTTCTTTCTTTCTTTCTTAATTATTAAGACACCGCTCTTTGTGATTTACGATAACCAAGTAAAAACTACAGTGAGTGATTTTCGAGCATCCAAAATTCTAGTCGGTTGTAAACCGATAAGATATAAGGCCAGAGTGGTGAAACAGTGCAAAATGTTCAGAAGATTTGACGGCTTTACTGTCTATCGATACATTATATAGGCTATTGAACCTCATTTACCGTACTCATGTCAATACATCATCAAAATGAATCCTTTCAGGACAATGTTAGTGTATCACTGTTAAGATATATCAACGCTTAAAATCTTTTTGTTGAAATATGGCTTTTGTAAACTTTCAAACAAAGTTGGATCTATGCTCTAATTGTAAAAATTCTGTCCTTTTTGTAGAAATTTTCGCTCAGAAAATGATGAAGATTTAGACTGCATTGGAATGGATTCTTCTGGTGACTTTCAGTTTTTGGATTGCAAGACAAATCATGCAGCAACATGTGACTTGAAAGTTTGTCCTGATGGTATGTGTACAGTGGCGTAGCTAGAGGGGGGGCAGGGGGCGGTCGCCCCCCCCCCCACAAAGCCTCCGAAGGCCTCTGTCGGAAATTTCTAGTCCCTGTCGGAAATAAGTTAAAAACAATTCATTTGAAACACTTACAACACTTGTTATGTTTTTAAGCAGAATTACACATCGAAATCTGAACGTGAAAATGAAAAGTCGGACCCAAATTGCCCGGAAAGCAAAAAAAAAAAAAAAAAGGTCCCCAGATAATAATCTGTCGGAAATTTTTTGCTTCTGCCCGCTCACAAAAATATCTAGCTACACTATATGTGTAGTGTGTGATGCGCAGATTTTAGAACACTTTGCCATGGCTTGGGTTTGGATACAAAGCTTGAAATTTGGTGTATTTAACCATGGTGATTGTGAAACTTAGTCCATCTTCTGCACAAAAATTACGACTGTACCATAGAGTCAGTTTGCCTAAAGAATATCTGGGATGTCTCATTATTAAATAAAGTTACGTTGACGAGACCTAATTCATCTAGTATCAATCCATCATGCCCAAGGGTGATAATATACTTTATTAAAAGAGAAGGTTTAAAATTGTGATGCAAATCATGAATCCCCCGCAAAGGCGAAAGGTTTTCGAAACTGTGTAAAAAGCAAACCTTTTGCGTTTCTGTTGAAGAGAATTTGAAAATTCATGGTTCTTATTAAATGAAATTTGAAAATTTGGTTGTTGTATAGGAAAACTGGAAAAATTTGGTTACTTTTACGAAAAGAATCTGTCCTACTTGAGAGCAAAATCAAGTAAGTCGTCGGAGCAACTGCAAGTCGTCGTTGCTTACATACGACATTGCACATATTAAGAATTCCCGACGGAAATGGAAAATTCCCACGGGGGTAGCCTTCCCCCGATGGGGGCCAGGGCCCCTTCCCTCACCTGGTGCCACCCTTGGTGTATAAAGGTACAATTATTCAACCGCTTGCAGGTGGATTTCTCTCCAGTGTATAGACTAGGGTAGTATATTATTGAAAACATCTTCACCCTCGTAGCTGACAGCACGTATATCGTTACTAACTCTGTGACAGGCTTTAGTATAACATTTATTTTATAACATTTAAGGGTGACCATAGTTACCAAAGATTAGACGAATGTTGAGACTGGACATAAATGCCTATTTTAATGTTCGCATGCGACTGGGAGAATCTATGTTTGTGACAATAGGCATTGAAATACTAATGACCCCTTCAAAGTTAATGTGTACTCTTTTGTAAAATTGCTTCGGGGGAGAATCTCTTTAAGAAAGGCAAAGTTGAAAGGAATAAAATCGTAATCATCATCGTATTGACTCTTCAAGTACAAATAAATACCAAACAATATCACTTATATTCTATAATTTCAATTTTTGACAGGCACATGTAATTGCTACAGATCTCTATTTGCCAAGAGCCCAATAAATCTTTACAACGGAGAGAGATGCATTCTTTCTTTACAAATAAAGGCACCGAATTTTTTCATGGAACAAGAGGCGACATGCGTAAAAATTGGATTTTATGTTAATAACCGTTTGAATGGGAGTCTTGTCATATTACAGCCGTGGTATGATATAAAGGTATACTCACAATTTTGTCATTAAGTACGTCTGTGTAATTATGATTAAAAGAGGGTAGGGGTAGGGGTGGGGTAGGAAAGGGTCACCTGATTGTCCATAGACTACAAGAAACTACGCAGGTACGTGATGATGAGTGATCAATCGGGGAGGTGGTATTTCTACCTCCCTGGATCAATGTCGGGACTCGGGACGTGGTATTCGTATAAATCACGGCCATGTCGTCATCACTCAGTTGAAGTACCGTAGCCAATTAAAGAGTTATTATGTGGTTACGTTGTAGCTACATGCTCAAGCATGAAACCACTTCATAAGATGACAAATATGTCATCACATCGCGGGGAAAGTGCTTATGAACAAACGATTGCGTGACGTTATTAGACCATCAACAATCATGATGATGTGTACGCTATCAAATACGCACGCAAGCAGTATATGTAGTGTGTGTAACTTATATGTAAGTATATGTCCCTTTGACTCAATCTTCTTTGCCGACTGGTTCGGAGCAAGCAGCAACAATGCGGATGTGACACTTGTGGTCGGCCAGAGTTTACGTGTAATATTTGTATACATGCAAATGAAAAATTTCAGAAACGAGGAAACAAAATTTCACATTACCTCAGCTAAGAGTTATGAGACCGATAAAAAAGATTGCTAGTAGTGTTCACGACTTTCCTGCATACAAAGTTTACCTCACGATTGCGTCACAATTTTTCCCCAGAATATCATCATGGAACAAATTCAAACTTTTCCAAGAGGCAAGTTTTTTTGGATAGGACTCACTGATATGGAGGTCGAAGGTCAAGTTAAATTCAGACACAGTGACTTGAATATCTTGAATGATACAGACAAGTAAGTATTATAATTATTATATCCCAAGTAATAATATTGTCCTCCAGGGCCTTCCATGCAGCGCTGCTTTCCATATATCATTACCAATTTGTTCAATTGGAATGGCGTATTATAAAGTATACAGGCTTAATTATAGGATTCACTTCACCTTGACATGTAAACGATGACCAGTGGGTGCACAGCACTTAAGTATCACATACTAAATACTTGCCAAGAAAGTTTTTTTCTGTGTGGTTGATCCATTTCCATGCAAAAAAATCCATAGATCTCGTATGGTATAGAGATAGAGACAGAAAGGTCCTCTTCCGATGTATGAAATGACCTAAAAGCCATTGAAGAACAGGACTGAAGATGGTCCCTTATTTGTACCTGTAGGGAAAGGTTATGGGCATACCGCGGTGCCTGTTGGCGATTTAAGTTCAACTTCGGAGTCGATAATATCGTAGCTTTAGATTATTATTGTTTCACAATTCTTTTATTTACAGTGTTCTTTTGGACAAAACGGCGTTTTTGACCCTTTATTGTAGGTTTTTGTTCTTAGATAACTTTTACAATGAGTTTTTTTTGTTTTATTCGGACTTTTAATCCACTTAACTTTTATACGTGTTCACCTGTCGTTCTCTGTTGTGTCACGAGTATTATCCTGTTTATAATTTCTTTTAGAAATATATATATATATATGTATATGTATAAATAATATATATATATATATATATATATACTGGAATAAAGATTGAATTGAAGAAATATTTAACACAGCCAATCATTGAAAAACACATGAATTGTTTTATACTACAGTGACTTTAACGCGGCCAATAGTGATTCCATGGACTGTGTGTCAATCAACACTAAATCTGGACAATGGAATTATGCTCTTTGTTCCAAAATGCTGCCCTCCATCTGTCAAACTGAACCGAGTTGTGAAGGTATAAATTCGTTTATTTTCAGCATACTCGTATTAGGAGACATTTCACAAGGGGAGGGGGGTGGAATTCGTTTGCCCTGTGGTTTTCCTAATTTGCAAACAATCGTGATAGAATTTGCCCTGAAAAGTGAGATTCTGGGCTCTGAAATAGAAATGGTTTTGCTCAGGTGGAGTGCTGCTCCAGACCTGCCCCCCATGTGCCTATGATATTCAATGGACTCATTTATGATGCTAATTAATGCTTGCATAGGATACTTACATATGAAGAAAGATCCATGTTCAATACGAAAAAGAAACTAATTTTACTTGGTGGGTAAAAATGAATCCTTTCTTTACACAAACCAGGGAGTTGCAACAGAATTTTGCCAGTATAGTTGTGGTATAAATATCGACGATCATACACTGACGTCATCGCCATACAAATTACAGAGTTGGATGTGATCGAAACTCAAAATCCACAAACAAAACTAAGATCAAACTTTACTCCAGATTTGAAAGGAAAAATGCAGTCCCCCAATATGAATTAGTGTACCCCGTCATCCTAATTCAGGAATGGCTCCTATCAATTATGTGCGGACAATATGTTTGTTACCTATTTGTTCAATTCATACAGAAGAACTCCTTTGTTTACCTTCAATGTTCAATGTGTTTATACAGATACATAATGAAAAATACTTGTGGGCGAAATGAGAGGAAATTTGTAAGATCTAAAATATTTTTGAAAATAAACTTGGGGTAACTGCTTTCTCCCCTTAAGCAAAAGTGCCCTCTTTTCACTTGTTGGAGTTCTTTCCAGTACATTGGTTCATAACATATGATAAAAATGTCACATATAAAATCGTAAAATATACAACCAATCAAAAACCACACATAGAATATAACATTTTTATCAAAAGTAGTGTTCTGGGTTGACTATGCATATACCATAGGTTGGCGGCCCGCGAGGCCCGAGCCATTTGCGGCTTGCGACGGGCGTTAAAAGGACCTGCAAGGATTCGGGGTGCTCGACACTGTTTAGGTAATTATTTGAATTGTGAGTAACTTAGAGATGCCACATTTTCTCTGGCATTCTATCACACGGCAGCTGTTCAACCGCAGTGACAAATTCAAGAGAATTTCCTGCAATACAGGGCATTCGGCAGTTCGGGATGCCAAATATTCTGACCTCAGTCTCTCATTCCCAGCCACTGTGAGACGGAGGTCGACTATAGGAAACACCATTCTCTTTAAAGAAGAGTAAATACATGCAAAAAGGGGCCCGCAGGCCAAAACAGTGTAAAAATCTTGATACAGTCTTTATGTTGAGATCAGGGTTTAACAACTTCCTGTTTAGATTAAGTTCCCTCGTGAACAGACAAACAAGAATATTACAAAAGAATTTGATTCGTTTTCTTTCGAACCTTTACAGAGTGGTTTGGGATCTAGTACTTCACCATTTTAAGTTTGAAGTTAGTCATATTGCATGGCTTCAAGTAAAGAAAACGATACATGAGCAAATGTATCCCTTTACTGCATCAATTAACGTAGTCACCAGGTGGAAGTAGAAACTTAGTTTGGAAATTGGAGGTGAACTCGAAACGTGAAAAGTACAAAAGGGGCCTGTGGTTCATGGTCTCCCTCCACCCTAAAAATTAATAACCTCACTAGAACTATATATTGCATACGGTACTTTTATAAGTCCTTCACATATTTTATCGTTTAGAAAAATGCAAGTCATTCAAAACATTTTGCCTTGCTGTGAAAATCATCCGAAGAACTTTTCTTACATTTTACCCTTATCAAAGGTACACGTGATGAAACCTCGACACCATCATACACAGAAGTCACTGAATCATCCTCCACAGGAACAAAAGGTAATTTACAGACTGTGACTGGTTCACAGTGTCCAAAGAAAAATTTAAAAAGAAATCATAATGCCAGATGAACTGATAAGGATGCATAATTATTATTTAAGAAAATCTATAACTTCATTGTTTTAGGGCCATCATTTTGATTGTGTCTGTTTCTTTTTTGTATGAAATGTATTCTTATAAACTTACCAACTGTTCTTTCTTCTGTACTTTTACATTTATTGTGGTCCTCTAAAGACGAAGTAATTTTCCTAGTCCCTCTACTTTCAAACACACCACACACACGTACACACATACCTCTAACATAATCAGAATTAAAAATACAAGAAGACAAGACATATTCAGAAAGTGTTATTTTGCTTTGTAGTATGTTTTGCAACATGTTGATTCAGTTTATGTCCGTATGCGAGCCACTGGCCATCGATTAAGAAAAGACCTCTTCCTGAATTCCACGAAGTTTCATATATAATAATAAAAATAAGCTCTTCCAAAATATCATTCTACGTTTTATGGCTTACACTCTAAGTAGATTAAATTTTTAACTTTCCTGAATATTAACTTCTCTCTTTTCAGATTTTCCTGAATCTCATGTTGTGATGGTTTCCATGGTAGCAGGGGTGATAGGATCCTCACTTACAATCCTTGCTGTGATTATAGTCATCTGTGTTATCTTAAAGTACTTCAAGGCATCCTTACAACGGTGAGAATTCTTATAAGTGGCTTTTTTTTAAATCCATATAAAAAATAACCTCTAAAAAAGTAAATACGATATTTTTTGAAAATGGTGATGCAGTGATCATTGAAACTGTTAGCACAGTGAATCATTAAACATGTTAGTTTTTGTTTCAGTTTATTCTCTTTTTATCCTCGTCTTGAGGTGTAAGAGACTGTGGTAAAAATAATTGCATGATGGAATGCGAAAAGAAAAAATGAAATGCATAAGGAGAATGAAGGAATAAAAAAAAGATAAATTACAAGACAAACTTGGAAATACCTTCACACTCAATGAAGCAGAGCAGAACGGACCATTGAGGTGAAACCATTTGTAGGCAGGGGGTATACATGATTTTAATTCGCCGTCGCCTTTCAGAAAAACTTTTTCTGAAAATCTTTCAGTAGCCTGAGAGATAGGAAAGGCAGATAAATGACAATCAGAAACGTAAAAGCCAGGAGAGGCGGGGAGGATGCCAAGAAGAATGGGATATTATACTTAAGAACAGTTTGTGCCGTGGTTACAGAGGTAGTTTTTTCTTACTTTCATTAGTGAAAACCTACAAGCCTTTAAAAGAATGCTTTTAGTAATTTTTGAAATCTTTTTCCCCTTCTTTTAATCTTAGCTTCAGAAGATACAAAATGTCAACTATCCATGGAACATCTTACACCGAAGTACAAAATGGTAACAATATAGAACCGTCCAACTCATTCGCAAATAGACCCCGGCGTAATCCCCGACCGCTGTCATTCGCAGAAAGTTATTCCATTACCACAGATGGCAACGAACATTTCTATGAAGACAGCGAGTCTAATGGTGAGACGGAACAGAGGAGAACAAGAGATCTACCTTCAATTTATAATGGCGGAGATAGTATAACTTATGAAGACTTAGATTCGCCGACAGACAGGCCTGTTGAATCAAAAGATAGTACATTTGGAGAACGAAGTTCGAGGACTTCTAACCGAAATGGTGTCAATACTGGGATAAAGGAAATAGTCTCTGAAAGTAGATCAAGTAGAATTATGTTATTGAATGACAGCTCCCATCATGAAGGTGGGGTCACGAATGCAGCAGAAGGCGTAACAAACTTAAATAATTGCTATTACGAGATTGACAGTAATATTTATCAAGAGGTGCACGAAATGAGGACTGCTGACAGTTCTTATGATGACGTCACTGTAGAGGAAAAAGAGGTGGCCACACCGGATATGACGTACAATGAATTTTATGACGGAGCTGGTGTCTCCGATAATGTGACATTGGACATGGTTTACAATGATTCTTACGATCATGGACATTTTGAAGGAAATACGGCAGCAGATTACGATGAGATATAGAATTTCA
Organism: Holothuria leucospilota; assembly: GCA_029531755.1. NCBI lineage: Eukaryota > Metazoa > Echinodermata > Holothuroidea > Aspidochirotida > Holothuriidae > Holothuria > Holothuria leucospilota. The sequence goes on along the minus strand of CM055971.1, from coordinate 11,157,961 downwards.
AATAATTGTAGTGGTTTGCAAGACGTCGTAGTCGATAACGTTTCATGAATATTCATACACATATTCTGTGTTATTTATTTACAGTATAGCTACTCAAGTAAAATCTTACATGAACTATTTATTACACGTGAAAAACATCAAGAAAGATAAAATGAATACAATGGAAAATGTGGAATTCCTCCATGGTTCGTAGATCCCAAACTTCACTCTTTACTTGATCCTGGGAGAGCTTGATACTACGACTGCAGTGGTCAAGTGGTTAGAGCATCCGACTTGCAGCCGGAAGGCCTAGGGTTCAAATCCTGGCCGGGTCATATACCAAAGACTTTAAAAATGGAACCTACTGCCTTTGTGCTTGGTGCTCAGCATAAACAATGGAGTAGGGAAAACAAGCCAGTGAGCCACAGTGAGCCACAACTGGTAAAAAGCCCGTGGGCGTCTCGACTTGAACCAATTGGTTGGAAACTGGGACGTTAAACCTCATCTAACCTAACCTAACCTGATAGTACGTTTATATTATGGAACAGATTGAAACAAACAACATGGAGAAATGGCTTCCTCAAACTAAATGGTTAGTAATAGGGCTTATTTTTCAAGAAAACTACAAAAAAAAAATTGTATGAAGGGTAGACCTGTATCCAGTATTATAATCAAGTGGATATAAAGGATGCTTGTGAAGACAAAATTGGAATCAGTTGCTAATTTCATTATGTGATAGGTGGCTGTTGTAAATTTTGCATACAATTTCAAAGTAATTCGATTATCATGACTGAAATTTGTCTTGAAGACTTCCTATTAAGTTTAAGTTGGTAAAATTCTGCTTGGAGGTATTTGACGATTTATTTATGCCAGGGTTTATTGATTTATTTTTTGATAATTTGATGTACATGCAAAAGTCACAGAATGTTGTCGACAGTGTGGTTCTGTGAACTGCTCTTGTATATCATGAATACTTTTTTTATTTGTTCGTAACTTCCTATGCTGTTGTGACTACTTCTTCTCTTATACGAAAAATCCCACGGAGGAGCTTCATTCAGTTGTGGGAGGAGCTAGAAGTTGCATAGTTGGGAGAATTGGAACTGTCTGGTATGATGAAAACTCCCCTTTAACTGGCAGGTGAGAGAATCACCCCCTTCAAAAAAATAACTGTTACTAGAGACTCTTACTACAGCCCCACTGCGGAGACTACTCTGTTCCGATGTCTCTTTGTTCCGACGTCTTTATATCCCGAAAGTCCACATGAAGGTCAGTGTTAGGATAAAGGTTAGTATTAGGGTGGGAGTGTTACGGGTACGTCTTTCGGAACATAGAGATGTCGGAACACTACAATTGAAATTAATTCCTACTCTCATAGAAGGTATGTAAAGATAACAATACAGAAAGATTTCTCACCAAAAATGGGGCAGGATTTCATCTCGATTGCGGGGGGATATCTCTATCATAAATTTCTGGTTAGATCGTCATCACACTACAGGGACTTAACTTACCCATGTAAGACCTACTGGTCTACCATCCATCTGAATCACGCAGGCTAAAGCCGCGGTCACACTACAACGAATTCGGATCGGATTCCGATCCGATTTTTGTGAGTTTTTATTAAAATCTTCTCCATTTCCGGTCGGAATGAACCCAAAATTTGCCAACCTGTGTAATTATATGATTTTTATCGCAGGACTACGAAAATTAAATTTATACGAATTATTTCGTGACGTCACATCGACAGTCAGCTTTTATCGGACTACGCGTGTCCGATAAAAGCTCTCTGTCGGTGTGACGTCACGAAAAAAAAATCAGTTACAGTTCATTTTCATAGACCTCTGATGCAAATCATATATTTACACTGGGTGGCAAATTTTGGGCTCTATTTGACCAGAGATGGAGAAGATTTTAATAAAAACTCACAAAAATCGGATCGGAATCCGATCCGAATTCGTTGTAGTGTGACCGCAGCTTAAGTGTGGTAAACATTAGTGACATCGCATCCGCACGAAACTGAAGACATAAAGGTAATCCATTACTCAGTTAAATCCTACAGTAATGGACTGTATTGTTTATATGTTTGCCATTACTCGTAGTTTATATAACTGGTGTGCAACAAAGAACTAGAAGATTACAACTGCCGATGGCAGCCCTGATAGGATGACTTGAATTAATGCGGTAATTATATCCCACGCCAATATAAAAGATAAGTTAAAAACATTTCACAGCACGTTCAGCGATAATCCCACAAAGATGGGTTTCTGTAACAGTTTACAATTATTGTAATTAAAGTCCATTTCTTAAGAATTCTGAGAAATGCACGATATGAGCTAACCACGTACCTGTTTTATGAATGTGAGGAAAGCAAACGAAAAAGATCTCACATTGTATGCATTATCTCTCTCGACTGTGACTCTGCGCATAAGCATCACTTGGTGCATAATGCCACACCAATCTCATAATGATATATAGTAAAGTATGTGTGCGTTACATTATATTCTTATTTGATGTTCTAACCCATACTCTCTTAATGTAAAAGAGTGAAAAATTCACTCTTCGACGATTGCCTACAGTGACCACTCTTTTTTCGAGTGGAAATAAACTGAAATTCCACTCTGCTCGGAGTGGTAACTAACTCTAAATGAGTGAAAATCCCACTCCGAGGAGAGTGGAATTCCACTCGAAACAGAGAGTGGTCACTGTAGTCAATCTTTTTGCTGGATTTTCACTCTTTTACATTTAGAGAGTACGCGTAGGAGCTGTTCTCGCCTAGGGGCTGAACATTATTTCCGATCGCCGTCCTGGAGAGGGGTGAAATTTGTGAATATTTGAGGCTTAGGTGCAATTTGGTGTAATATATTGGGCAAATTTTAAGGAGAATTATTGCACATTTTTGACATTTTTTATAGAGGGAACAAATAAGGGGTTTTCGTCCTCTGCTCCACCACATTTTCACCCCCAACCCCTGCTTTATACGCCTATGTTCTAATCGTGTCTAAATTAATGAAAATAGTTGTGAGCATTGTTCAATGATCATTGCTCACTAAGACTGGTCCTTTTTGATATCAAGTCAAAATTAGGACGGCTGTTTACAGACTTAGTCCTTTATTTCATAGATGAACTAGGTTTAAAGTCCACAACCGCGAAATTCACAACCAGGGTCAACCTGATATTGGTTAAAAAAACAAAAAAAAAAAAAACAACAAATAAGCAAACACTAAAAGACAACGGAGTATTGTCCAAATGTCATCTGATACAATTTGACGATTGACAAAAAAGATTTTATCTAATGTACAATCAGACATGAATTAAAAAGAAACGCTTTTCACGTAAATTATCCTTGCTGGTAATAAAAATGGCATCACTTCAGTTCTGATTGCATCACATGATCAGTTTATTAAAGTATATAAAATAACATCACTGATATCTCACAGATATGCACTTACAGGGACAGTATTCACAACATGTATAATATCTTTAGTATTTTTACAGTACACATGTAATACTTTACAGTTACAGAACAGCTATGACAATTTATTCCTATTTCCGAGGATAGAGAGCGCTTAACAATTTTACGAGTAAATTTGCTTGTTTTTGATTGCAAATGGGTTACCGTCACGAAGTTACCGTCTGCTTGAAAATATCAAGGAAGAGTACTTTTTTCGCTCTCTCTGTCTGTCTCCAGAAACTACTGAAGTAAACTATTTTTGAGGATCTCCAATTGGGCATGGTGCGGGGGTAAAAATGAAATTATTGCTTCTCCCAAAATCTATAGCTCTTTGTGAGCTGTATGTGTTATCTTCACATGGAAGAGGCGCCTTTTGCCCAAGTGTTCTTCTTTACTCATATGAAGTCGTACTTTCTTTACGGCCAAAGCTATTGTGGATTGGGATGGGGATGGGGGATTTAATAATTACTTCACGTTCTAAAACAAATGCGTAAGAAACTGTCCGAGACTGGGGAGGGGTCTGAAGGTTGTTTCTAACTGCCGTTTTGTGAGAGGGATCTGAGGAGGGGTCCCCCTCCCCTCCCCTCTAGAAAATTTTGGGTAAATGAGGGTCCTAAGATGCCATTTGGTGTAACATATTGGGCAAGTTTTAACGAAAATAATTGCAAAATGTTGACATTGCTTACAGAGGGAACAAATAATTGAGTTGGGGAGGGGGCCTTAGCCCCAGGCCCCCCGTTCCCCAAGTGTATGTTCTAAAAGTATTATTCTAAAAGTATTTCAAAACCTCGCCTCACTTTGTAAAGTCTCTTCAGAGAATTGATTTTATCCCTTTTGACTCTGTTCTCTTAAACAACTCCCACAGTTTGACCTAACCTCGGATATACACGGTTGGTGATCTGCGTCCACCTCCCAAACGTCTGAAAGAGGGAGTGACCACTGTATAGAAGAATTACTTCATTAGAGATGTCACTTTGACAGAAGCAGGATTTTTTATAGACTGATCAAAGAGTATGAAAACTCTGTTGTGAAAAGTACATACTTTATTTATTTTAAAGACAAAAACATGTCCAACATATATTTAATGGAAGGTATAAAGTTAATGTGTTTAATAGAGTATAAAGGCAAATTCCTCTTAGGCTGTAGAACCACGTGACTTTACTGTAAGGATTATAGCCTTTACTTTAACAACACTACCATACATCTATTTCACTCTACTATGAAACATTCGAGTACCTGAATACATGCAAATAATACTGCATATTGTTTTTATATGTAAATACACCTATTTTGTACTTTTATTTGGAAGCCAGTTTAAGGGTTCTATTGTAACTACTTAGCAACGTAATTTTTTTTTACCTGTACTATTCATGTGAAAATAGAATTAATTTCCATTGTATATGTAAACATTACGAGTCTATTCAAAGAAGACATACCAATAAAAAGTTAGAAATTCTGTAAAAGTGTAAGATAATTAATTCTGTTACCAAATCACATGAAAATTGAAGTTTATTCATTTACATAATTCCACTGTCGGCCACCCTCGCCCTGGAACGGTTAAATCAAGGTCAATAAACTACCAAGCTAAGCACGCTGAGACTGACCTTTTCGCTTTAAATGTAGTACAATTTGGTTATTTAGTCTACTGTGGGCGTATGAGGAACATTAAACAATGCTCTCCCAATTTAGATCATACGTAAACAAACGAAGGTTTCAGTCCCCTTTTAATTACACCAATGCTTGTCTATTCGATATTCTAAAGGACTTCGTAACACAATTAGTGGCCCCAGTTTGGTCAGATCAGTTTAACTGCTCCCTGGTCAGATTGAGGTAAAAGAAGACCCAATGCCACTCTGGACAACAGTACACAGTATTCTCAAAACACAATTGATAATACTGTTTACAGTACTCTTTTATTATGTTTCCTTAGTCTACACCTATGATCTTATCAAGCCATAGGCCAGTCCTTCCACAGCGCCCCCTTCGAATGTATTTTTGACTTCAAGTGAATATGCTGGTATTCGTCTAAATTCGGGAAGAAGTATAATCCGGTCAATTTTTCGATATCTTTAATGGTTGCCCGATTATTCTCCAGATAAACGGAAGAGGACTGAAAAGATAAGTAAAACGTTACATATATCTTTATACACAGGTATAAGTCAGTGACATACTCAAGACATACTAGATGAGGAAGGGCCAAGGGGAAGCAAGGGAGAGCGCCCCAGAAAACTTGCGCCCCTAGAAAATTAAAAATTACTATCGCCTTAATGCATTTTTGCATATAGCCGGCCCCTAAAAATAGTTTTTGCTCCTAGAACTTACCCCACCCCTTTCAGTACCTTGCCTGCCTGCGGGCCGAGGAGGGGGGGAGGGGTTCCAATTTCCTTTCGGCTGGATGTCATATATTACTATTGCTTCAAAAATTTTCAACAATGGTTGCAAAACTATGCAATATGATACATTTGACGAGTTCTCTTCAACATAAGCGTACGAGGCGGGGAGGGGGGGGGGCAGGGGGGCATATGCCCTCCCAATTCAGGCAAAAATAGTGGATCCATTCGGGCAAATGAGACAGCCGAGAAAACAATTATGCCTTTTTGGAACCGACACAACGGTATCAAAATTCGGGCAACTTGGTCCAAAATTCTAAATTCGGGCAAAAATTTTCCCTGACCCCCCAGAAATATTGACCCCCCGTACGCCTATGCTCTTCAAGTGCCCTCAAAGCAATTGACGATTTGTTTCCAATTTGTAACAAGGATACAAAACAAAGTGTTCCCTGATGGGACACCACCTTAGGGCCCACAGGTATGTTACTTGTTCTGAGAAAGAACTTTTTATTTGTTCCATATGTTCATGATTGTCATTATGTAGTAGCATGATCATTTTTTTCATCATTTTATGATTGGAATAATTTTTGACAAAGTAACAATATTACCTCGCAGGAATAAATTCCGTCAATATTTGGCAGGATAAATGCTACCGATTCCAGGTCCGTACACGCCGAACTCATGGCGACACCGCCTTTACATCTCGTGAATATTGCAAACATGTGAGTCGGAACGAGAGAAACGCCTATCCTGCAAGAGATACAACACAAAAAATCAAAAATATGCATGACCTATAGTGGACGTGTTGATGACGTCACGGAGAGATTTGAAGTTACGTTAGAGAGCAAAGTGTACATAAATAGTCCAGGCCGTTTCGTAGCTTTTTGGGGGTTTGCATTTTTTCTTGCTATATTTGGTAAAACTTTGACAAAATGTAGAGTAGACATCAGACAATCAGAAAAGTATGTGCTCCATTTTTTTTTCATGTGCAAGGGGGGTAGCCAGCCAATTCAAAATGGCCGCCATTTTGACCATTTTGGCTGATTTGGCTCAAGAAAGGCTCTGCTGCGCCAAGATTTGAGGTCTAAAACTTTTTTAGGAGTAAAGGTGGTAAAATATACACAGTCTCTCAAAATATACTGAAAGTTTTCCCCAAAATATTTTCGCCAAAAATCGGCAATTTTGGCAAGTTTGGTGCCGGGGGACAAATTTGAGTACCAGATTCTCTTAAAGTGTGTATACCAACGACCTTACCTTTTGTAAATGGGTAGTCCTATAACCAGGCAGTACGTGTGGAAAATTTGGACTCCCAGATTCAAACCTACATGAAATGAGTGGTACTGAAAATTCGCAATTTCTTTGTATTTCGTCGGGAAATTTTGGCCTCTGGGATCATTTTTTATGCCCAATATTTCCTTCAATTGAATAACTAAGTCTACTGATCTCTCTGCTATTAAAAGAAAAGTGGATTGTTAAGACACAGATCAATTTTGAAAATTTTAAAAGCAGACAAATTTTCCATTGGTATAGACTCTAAACGGCTAAAACATCAATATTTTCATGTTTCATTAATAAAAAATACAAATTTTGGCACAACAAGACAAGTTTGAACAATGATGATCTCTTTTAGAGCCACACAAGATATTCCATCTTCACAAAATTGGTACTCAAGTGCCTCAGTGGTACACAGAAAAAATACACTGGTAGGTGAAAACGGAATATTGAATAAAGGAAACCCAAATATTGAAATTTATTCATTTTTAGTAAAAAATATGGGTAAAAGGGCATTTTTGAGCAGTAATATCTCTGATACTGTGCCATAAGATGCTCCCATCTTCATGAAATGGGCAGTCTAGTGCCTTGCTAGTTCACAGAAAGAATTTCGACTCTGAACTAAGAATGGGCATAAAATAACGGAAACCCAAATTCTGCAATTCTTCACTTTTCCTTGCAAAATATGGGTTTAGGGGCACTTTTGTGCCGTAATATCTCTAAAGGTATCATACAAGATGCTCTCATCTTCCTGTTATGGGCAGTCTAGTGCCTTGTTAGTACACAGAAAGAATTTCGACTCTCAAATGAGAATGGGCATAAAATAACGGAAACCCAAATTCTGCAATTCTTCACTTTTCCTTGCAAAATATGGGTTTAGGGGCACCTTTGTGCCGTAATATCTCTAAAGGTATCATACAAGATGCTCTCATCTTCCTGATATGGGCAGTCTAGTGCCTTGTTAGTACACAAAGGGGAGGTTGGATCATAAACTCAAACTACAGACCATAGAACAAGTTTATGATGCAGTTGTACAATAGAAAAGTCGGCAGGTACCTGAACCTTAATGGCCTTCCAGGTGTGAGGGGGGAGAGAGGATTGCGTAAATCGAGTGAACATCCTCCCCCCACCCACACACACACACTTGGGTAAGAGAGCCTGCTTTAAAGGGAATATGCAGTCACCCCAATCAGAGTTAGTATGCCCGTCACTTTAGTCCATGAATGGACTACTTTGATCATGTGACAATGTTTTTGTTAGTGAATTGTGAAAATCAAGGAGAGTTTCTCCTTGCTTTACCTATTGTTTGTAATAGTTATGTTCAAAATGTCTTCAGAGGTGCTTGTAATGCAATAAGAGGAGATTTGATGAGAGGTGATTTTGCTGATTTTTCAAAGCAAATTTTGGGGTGACTGCCTACTGCCTTTAAATACTACAACTAGGTGTATCCACGTTCCTGCACTTTGACGTACATCACATATTCCCTTATTTCAACAAGATTTGTACAAAAGGTTAACAGATTTGTTGAAATGTCAAATCTTTTCATTGGTTTTTGAAGCATAGTACATGTGCAAACTCCGTAGAAAAAACATCATCGGAAGTAATATACGAATTTCTCACAGTCTCTCTTAATAGCATGGTGACATGCAAAGGGGCATTAAACTAGGAAAAGGAACGCCCAAGTTGTTTAAAAATAATGCTGACGTCATACCTGGCGTTTTCTCGGACTTCTTCCGAGTCTATTAGACCATCCGTATCGAAATCATATATTGGTCCACTAATAATGTTAATGCCATTACTAGTGTCTGCCCATGAAGGAACCTGTTTCCACAGATACTCCCGCCACATGTCTGAAATGAAGACAGGTTTACAAACTTTTTAAGTTAAAAATAACAGCCACCACTTTTCTTGACTTTCATATAAAAAAGGCTCAAATCAGGACTCTGATGGATAAATGTAGTATAATGTACGTATTGAGTCTTCACATATTTATCTGGTTTGTGACTGCAAGTGAAGAAGTGTGCCTGAGTTCTTATATGGGAGGGGGTGAATAAAATCGGCTAGAAAGTTCGTAAAATCACCTGAGTTGCCCAGGGAGTACGACACATTTATAGCCTACTGTGGTGCTATGTAAAAAAGAGAAAGAAATATCAAAATCGCTTAACAGACCCTCCAGTCCTGCACAACACTGATCTTAATGGCAATCCAGGCTACATGGAAGGAAGGACAAAGCACAGGGGGAAGACATGCGTACCTCAGGCGTGGTGGAACTTGTTGATGCACGGAAGCTCCGGCGTACACATATACTGCCGCGCTGGGAGTTTACCAAAAATCTTACATTTGAATTTGAACTACGCTTTGGTCTGCATTTTAGAATGGCGGACTCTGGTATATATGTGGCGTTCAAAGAAATACATTGTTATATAGGACAATATTTTACCTGCATTGAAACCCTTAAACTGAGGTACAGTGTTGGACGTTATCAAGCCATCCATCATCTCGTCAGTGTTTTGACCAAAAACTACAAGAAAGACGAAAGAAAACAATAATTGAGCATAGGCTTATTAGGCAGGACGGGAAGCAGGGGGTGCACTGTGCCCAACTATTTGGACAAACCCAAAATTAGCCTAGAATGTGAAGAAAGTCGGGATAAATTCTTTTAAAAATTCTCAAATATTCGGGGAAAAATTGTCCCCCAATTTAACCCACGTGTTAAATACCACGTGTTATCATACTCACAGTGAGGATTTAAAATTAAGACATAACTTACCAGAATCAATTAACTCATTTAATCTTTAGGTATAAAATATAACGTCATGTTTGGTTCACATAGTCCATGTAAAGATGTCTCCGGTTTGTACAGAAACATACAGTAAACAACCTCGCTTGCGTCAGAGACGTCACCACAATTTTTTCTTAAAAATATGAAAGAACGATTGGGAGGCTTTTATGCAAGAAAGGAGAGCATGGGCGGAGACCAAGGGGGAACAAGGGGACATGTACCCTCAATATTTTTAGTGGGGGACATAATATCAAATGTCCCCCTAATATTTAGATGTATGCAGAAAAATAAATGTTGTTACACACATTTTCGATATGAATAATTGTGATATTAGCCCATTAATGGCATCTAGGGAGAACTTTAGATCAGAAATATATGATCTGTGTCCTGCAGAATGCAGGAAATCGCTTGGCTTCTACGTGCTTTGCCCCTGGACCCCAACAGGGGACCTATGGTGTCCCCCTGTATACCCCCGGCAGGAGGCGCAAAGTGTTCACTCTAGCAGGTGTCCCACCAATAATTTTAACAGATCGCCGCCCCTGAAAGAGATTCTTATCATCCAAAGGTAAACATGGTGTAAGTGAAAAATTGTGCAGTAAAACTGACCTGAAATTTCTCACCGGGATAGAAGAGAATGGAATGTACCTGTAGGCCACACCCCTCCCCCTCTCATGGAGACACTTACCCCTTTCATGGATACACAGGGCCGCCGACAGAGAGGGACAGGGGGACAAATGTCCCCGGGCCCGGGGCAATTTGGGGGACCGGGGAAATTAGTCATAAAATATATCATATCATATCGAATTATTTCCTCGTGAATACCACACTTACTTTGGTGAGAGGGGGCCCGCATTGAAATTTTGTACCGGGGACCGGGTCGGCTGTCGGCAGCTCTATGGATACACTTTCGGCATGAAACAAGGCTCTACAAGACTTGTAGGGCCTTGTCTCTACAAGTCTAACAATACTCTACCAATGTCTCTACAAGACTTTCTTCAGTTTTAATATTAAGACAAGACGTAATCCATGTCCTAGTCCTAGACAGCAGTGTGACGTTTGACTTACACGGTGGATATACGTAACCAACTTCTATATTCGTCATTTCACCGGTTGCATTGTTATTTATGTGGGTACAATTGAATGTAGATATATCAGCACCAATTCGTACATCCGGACGAACTAAACAGTCGGAATTTATCGAGCCAATGTTTGCCAGCTAAATAAAGGAAATAAAATCATTAGAATCATAATCTTTAAGAAAGAAAACGATGCCTTTGTAATTTTACTGGCATGCAAGGTATCTTAAGCTACTTCTGGTGATGTATATTTTACAACGCAATGTCTTAGAACTGATTTAAATTTGAAATATGTACAAAACTGTTTTCTAATTTATGTTTACTAAGAATCTTCTAAACGAAGAGATTATTACCACCAAACTAATTGCAACGAATTGAGAAAAATCTTCAATGGTTGGACAACTACGAAGAAACACTAGGCTAACACCAGAGACAAGCCGACAAGCCCAATAAAATTAGATCTGCAAAAGCCTTCCGTTAAAATGTATCAAATCTTTTTTACGAAGCATCCAGAACCCTAACGGTAGGCGCATATTTGATTACATAGATTGCAGTAAAGCCGATTCAATGAAATAAACTAAGATATGGTGAAAACAGTCATGTAATTGCTTAAAATCTTAGGTAAATGCCGATCAGTTTCGCCACAGATCATCTGCTCTCCAAATTTTTCCAGGGTCCTTAAGGGAGCTTTTAGAGTTTTGCTGTTCGCGCTTCAGACATTTCTGTTCCAGGTCATGCCCCCCAATTTTGAGAAGCTGTTAACGCTCTTGATTGGAACATGGAAGTCCTCATGGGAGTCAATCCTGGGGGGGGGCAAGGGAACACGCCCCCCACATTTGAGAAATACACCCATTGACTTTTACACAGTAAATTTTTGACAGAACTGGCCATGTCCCCCCACATTCGAGTAAAGATTGACGCCCATGGAAGTCCTACCTCCTAGGTAGTACTCCCATGATTGGAGTATATAAATAGGAAAACGTTAATCGATTTCGTTGCAATGCTATCGAAAAGCCCCTTACCTGATCTTTAGCGACCGTGAATGTAGCGTAAATAGGAGCTCCAATATCATGGCTGTACATTGTAAAGTAATTCTGCTGCCGCAACTCACAGACATCTCCTTGAAACTGTGTGACGGGCAATCCAAACGGTGCATGGAGGTCGATATTGTCGGTTACTACACAGAGAGATACATAAATACATATTTAATACTATAAATAACTAAAAGCGATGTACTTTTGGAAACAGGAAATCAGATAACAGTGGCAGTCGGGAAATAATTGCCATTCTGTGGTAATCAGTTAAATATACCATATTTTAACAATAATTTAGACGTATTAATTTACTGTAATACCAATTTGAATATTGAGCTACCTTCAAAGTAAATGACCATGGGCAGCACTTACATCCCTAGATACCTGGTTAAGCTGGGGGAATCACTCAACTTACAAACAACGCTGGGTCCATGGAATTGCTGCTAAAGCTCCTATATAGGTGGAAGTTTTCCCAGACGATGGTCTGTCTTTATAACCAAGTAGTGGTTAAATAACCAAAACGCCCCAGACGGGGTAAGCGTATTTCCTGATGATGGTTAAAATTAAGAATTAGAATATTTTAAATCAAGAAATATAAATTTCACCCACCTGAATCCAAGCGAGAATCGTACTCATCCTTAATTTTGCTTTCCTGGGTGTAAAAAATGAGGATGGTAGATTTGACATTTGTAGGTGAAGGCCATGCCATACAGTCAATAATTTGATTCAGGGGAAGGGTAAATATCAGTCAGTGTTGTCAAATAAATTGGAGGCAATTACATATTTCATTTAAATGACCAAAGTATACCTGTAAATTCATTGTAGTAATACTAACATTAACGTTTATAACTCAAAGTTATAGTCACTGTAATAGCTTTATCATTTGTTAATGGTGTTTTAAGAAGAAGTTAATTTCTCCTTTCTGCGAACAACGAAACACGGGTTCGGGGTAATACCTTCCCATCATTACATATCGTATTCATAAGAACTGTATACTTTGAAGTAAATATATAACATGTTGTTTCAGGTGAATCTGTAAAAATTGTATTCAGGCGCGTAGCTACGGGGGCCGGGGGACTGGCCCCCAGATGCTTGCTAGGCCCCCCAGAAATGGTGTGTGTCCTAATAAAATGTGCAAGAATTAAGGACGGCGATTAATGCCGTCACCCCCCCCCCCATATGATACCTAACCCCCAAGTAATTTCATCTTAGCTATTCCCCTGATTGTATTTGGTTACAGCTTCTAGATTTTAGTTATGTTTCTACTTTGAAAGGAAAAATAAACCTAACTAAAGGTGTATAAACGACACACGTCATCATACGCATTTGAAAAGATAACCCTATATCTTAGTTCTAGGTTTCTTTATTATCAAGTGACAGGTCGCCGAATAGATAAATACATACACGATACTTTGTTGGTTTATTTTCAGTCTGGAAGACTGAAAGTTTTGCTCGAAAACATTAAGATGCATGGGGAACAAAATTAAGGGGTAAGATTTACAGATGTGTCAAAGTAAGTTTGGGACGACTGATTGTCACTGTAAAAATAAATTAGTCATTTTAAGAGTGAGTTGAATTTTATTTGAATTAAATTTTATTTACTTCATATTGTGTACAGGTGCATTCTGTTGTATCATCTGTGAGCCTCTGGTCGTATGTTTCATCACTGGCAGGGAAATCACAGGCCAACATGTTGGTTGTGTCAGTCACGACTGACGGTGTCAGTGGCACTGGGTTCTTCAACATATGGTGAAGAGCACCTCGTGTTCCGTTGTTAGGAGCTGGTGTTATTTCGAGAATTTCTGTGTTTGCGAAACAAGAGATAAATGGTAAGACACTTGAGCGATCATGTTTTTGAAGTTTAATTAAATTCTAGAAAATATGCCATTTTTGGGACCTGGACTACTAAGGAATATTTCATGTTTTCATGCTGACGGTTTAAGCTCAAAAAATACTTTGTGAATAATATAACTTGACGTAAGGGTTTGCATACTACCAAAGCTGTTATCTACTAAGCTCACTGATTACACACCTCTCCACTGTGCATACAACTCACTGTGTACAGGTGTGCAATCATGTACTGGTCAAACCCTTCATTTCCACATACGTAAACACACCTCCCATACTTGTTCATTGGATATGCTTTTCTATCGTTTGAATGCATGAAAGGTTCATTCGATCATTCCTTTTTTTTTAATTACTTGTATATTAAAAGTACACATGGCACCCATTAGAGGAGAGTTTGAGCGAGGGAGAGGGGAGTCCCTATGTCACAGACATTAAGTTGGTTTAATACCCAATTCGATCGGTCACGGTGATTACTTGGTTATGTGCCATAGGAAATAAACAATAGATAGTACACCATTTCACCTAGGTGGCCTTGGAAAATCCTGGTATTCCCTCTAATCATACCTCTCCTCCAGGGCCCTTTATTAAAAATACCATGATCCAGACAACCATTTAGTGCACGTTCTTAAAAACTTATTGCAGTATGCTCACTAAATAATTGCTTCATCAACGATCAAATCAACGGCACTCAATAAATGTACTGGTCTCATTCAAACTCAAAATAGCAAGAAGAAAAAAGGCTTATTTAGCAGAGAGTAGTCAAGTCGCTGTTTTTCAAGAAGTCAGTTACAATAATTTTAATGACTCCCAGTCAAGTCATAAACTCGAGTTACTGTATTTTTCAATAAGGGCAAATTATCTTTAATTTTTCAGGTCAGGTAGTCAGGTCGTGTTTGGAAGGTTCTCACTCGAGTTTCGACTTGATTATAATTCTGTGATTTAGCTTTGTCTTTAATTCTATCGTACGACAGTTTCTTACCACACATTAGTTCATACAGCTCAATGTTGTCGAATGGTTCCGATACAACCCCAGCCTTAAATGCAGGCCCTTGAGCTGCGAACAATGCCTGCCGAAAAGGAAAAAAGTCCGTTTGATGCTTTACAAAGATGAGTTAATATCCTGCTAATCAACAGCTCGTTAGTTATTATATTGATTTAACATTAAAAAAAACCTGTTTGGATTTTTCACATTGCTTAATATGAAATTTACTAAGTGATAGAAGTAACAGTGAGTTTATATAATAATGAAATGATTTATGTGGTCAAGGCAATGAAAAGAATTCCATGAAATATATAGAAATAAGTTCCTGTCAGTAAGCACATAAAGGAACTGTTTTTAATTAAAAGATATGAGCTGTCGGAGGGAAAATTCTATTATTGGTAATAATTTTGCTATTTACAACAGATAAATATTAATTTGTATTTGTATTAGAATATCCCTGAGTTCCATCATTATGAAGTTTAGTTCAACTATTAGAAAATCCTAAAACTGCCAAATCCAGAAATAAATTGAAAGTACTTTCTTCTCTCCCAAAGAATGGATTTTTTCATCTCTCTTCTTCATTTTCAGTGTACAAATGGGCGTGAGTTACAATAGGCACACGTCATTTTCATAAGAACGATCGCAAAATTTTGTATTTGCACTGATGCTTAGCTTTTAAAATTTTTGAGTACGAGAATTCCCACTCTCACGAGTGCAGAGCACAGAAAAATATCCGTTAGCAGGACAATGAGTATGAACTTGCTACAAGTCTGCTTGAACCTCTTAATGGGTCCCTGGATATGTCAAGGAGTATCTTATTACTCATATGCAGGATACCCAACAATGTTTGAGAGTGTCTTATCCTAATGTAGGCTACCCAGGCATATAGACCTTATGCATTGACGTCGCGATAAGCCATTCTGGAGGGTAAACAATGAAGCTCACTGCACGCACTATGCACGCCCGCGTAGTAGACTTCCAGGCATGTCCGACCGGTACACAAATCAGCTGTCTGCATTTGTTGGTGTAACTTACAATGATACGCGCTTCCCTCCGGCGGGAGCTCACTTTCTGTTCTGTGACGCCATATGCACAAGGTCTATTTGAGATTACTATGCCCTCGTGAAGGGTGAACCATGCTTTAGAGTGTCATACCCTCATGTCGGGTGTCTGGTTACAATTGCGAGTATCTTACTCTCGTGCAGCACGCCCAACCATGTTTGAGAGGTACTTTTTCATAACGTAGGGCACCATACCATGTTTAAAATAATCTGGCCCTCATATAGGGTCCTCAAGTATGTTTTAGGGTATCATACCATAATGGAGGGTACCTGGGCCACATTAGCGAGTATCTTACTCTATTGCAGGGTCCCGATTATATTTGAGAGTACCTTACCCTCATGTAAGGTCCAAGATTGTCGTATCCATGAGTACCTCCATCACACCAATTAGATGGTCCGCTGTGGTGACACAAAAAGTAAGTTTTTTGTCAATATTATAAATTAAATATTCTTACATATGTATCTTTTATCATTCCTTTCAACTGTTTGAATTACATTTTATTGAATCCTTAGATGGGCGTGATCCGAATAAAATTCATTTCAGATCATTCAAATTAATATGTCTAATTTAATTTAAAGAATGTCAAATTAATTTTGATATTTTGGGACTTCCTGTATTGGAGATAAACTAGTTTGGATTTATTTCAGGTAACAGGACGGCCAAGGCCTTTTTTGTCAATTTGTTTTGTTTTTTGTTCGACATGGCACACTCTCTAAGCGAGGCGCCACCAGAAGTTGGCGGTAGCGTACCAAGAAAATATTTTGCAGAAACGTCACTTTCCAGCCATTGCAAGATGCGTATAAACCTTCTTCATTTTGATATTTGATGTTTTGGAAATTATAATTCAAAATATACATTACATTGCTCTTCGGTAGATTAAGTCTTTAGGGGAAGAATGTACCATTGTGTTTTGAATTAAAAAGTAAATGCAACAAGTTTGCAATTATACATGTCAATTACATGAGGTCATATGGTGTTATGTCAATACAATGTAGATTTTCATTTGCCGACAAAAATTACAGCCTGAGCATGCCTTTGCAGAGAAATTTCATTTAAAAAGTGAAGTCTCATATAATTTTGTAATAGGTTTTATTCTTAACTGGTTGCAGGGCTCTTTACTGCATACATGCAGTTATAAAGGCAGACGCCTGTACATATTAGTAAAATTTAGTTGATTTAAACAGAAATAATTTTCAGAACCGGTAAATTGACCACAGCTGATATCAATCTATGAATACACACTTCCTTAAGAGGGACGCTGCACAAGTATGATCAAAGACAAAACCAGTTCTAAAATGATAGGGACTGAGGTCGAAAAATCTGTCGTTCAAGGGACCTTAGGTAAAAGAAACGCGTTCAACTACATACGGTAGGGAATGGTAGAAATGGGCACCCGAGTGAAGCTCATGGGAGAGGGGGTGAGACCCCCCCCCTCCACCTCCTGAGTGCGTCTTTGGTGGGAAAAAGGAAGGAATGTATAACCACGACAATTTTCTTTAGTAACTTCGCATCAGACAATTAGATTCGTAATTCGAATGATGAGGCTGAGTATATTAACGTTTTAAAGCAAAGTAAAATACAGTAACGGTATGGCCGGTCAAGCGCAGATAATCTTGAGGTTTTGGGAATGAGTATATATGACTTAATTATGGGGAATATGAATGAATTGCTAATATTCAGAAAAAATCACCCAACCCTTCAAAATTTGCAAGTCAAACGCAGTTCCAGACGATTCTTAATTCTGGCCGCTATGAAGGGGGACTTGTCCACCCCCCCATTCTCCCCCCGTCGCACCGCCTCTGGTAAGTACAACATTTCATGTCTCTACTCCTGCTTTAATTCCCTAGCGAGGATAAAATTGGTTTTATCGCACTAAAATGATTCACATAACATGACATAACATTAGAATTATCATTTCGGAAAAAGGAAAAGCAAGTCCACAAATTGATATGTTGCAGAATAGAATCAGAAAGCAAAATGAGAAAAAGTCTTACTCCGAGGCCGTCCATCCTTCTGGGACAGTTACAAGGATGTCCTCAATACGTACGTTGTTCATGTAGTGCCATCTCTTTGGTGTGTTCCATTTCACGTAAGGTATGGCCACTTCGTGTTGGCACTGGTGTAAATTACAAAGTATTTACGTGAGTACACGAGAAAGCGCCATCTGACCTCAACTTTTTAGGGCCAACTTTCTGTCTTAGCCCAATTATCAGTGTCAATAATAAATTTATTTACCAATTAAAATATAAATTTACGTATTTTTAGACCATCATTGCATAGATTTAAAGCTTCACCTACCAATCCTAGCAACAGAAAGATGAACAAAGGGTTGAATGAGGCATATAAACAAAATGCAGATGACAACTTCATATTTGAGAAGTCAATAATATTGACATCCGCATATTATTATGTAATACGAATCGATTTACATTCTAAGTTCACCCTATGTCGCGAAACAGATGTTTGACAATGAGGATCCATTATAATTTAGTCAATGGAATAATTTATGTTCTTTTACAAGTATTTTCGGTTTCACTATAAAAATATCCAAATACCAAAGGAAAAAATGTTTCCCTCTTAACTTTAAAAGAGATTAATGTTGTGATAAATATTGTAAATTTTAATTAGAAAACTAATTGTTAAACACTTGTTTATTCTTATTACACACCATTACTTGCTATCTGCTAGCCTACGATAAAGAAAAACTCAATAAGTGGGACGAAGAGGAATTATCAACCTACTCTAATATTTTGAAGAATGATATTTGAAGCTAAGTATGAAGGGTACCTTTAACTGGTCGACGATATCTTGAGGGACCACGGCTGCAGAAGGAAAATAAAAGAAGGGAAACAATTCAAGCATAAATTGCTGCGATTTTTCGTAATTCAGATGTTTACCACGGGTAGTTTGGGAGGTTCTAGAAAAGGAAAGGTTATTTTCTCTTTATGAGGACACGAGGACAATGGGACATTAATTACTTCTGGTAAGTAACATTTGAAGGAATAAGAAAAGGTGTGGCCATCTCATTAAGGTAATATTTTTCAATGCACGTTGGTGAATTGTACTTTCGTAACTTGTGGACGTTTTTGAGAAACATTATAGCAGTCCTTGAAGAAAAGTACTGATAATATACGAATAAGTATTAGTTTTCAAGTTTTTCATTTATTTAATGTTAAATCATTTCTCCAAACTGCAAAAGTGGAAACAGAAAGTATTGCTCTACCCACACACTCGCATAGAAGGTAACGTTCTGATTCTATATACTTACAGCTGGATTTAGGGTCCATACGAAGCATAGTTCCAGCAGTGCTTCTGGTGTAAAAGTCATCCTTATCTAAATACTAGAAATATGAAATAAACAAACACTAAGACTTATGATTAATATGGATAAATACTAGAAACGTAAGAAAGCAAACACTGTTACAGGTGATATACATTGATAGACAAGGGCGTGGATCCATCTCCAAAGGTGGGGGGGGGGGGACTTTTCACCATTTGCGAATTGCCGTCCTGGGGGAGGGGTCTACTTCCCCTTTAAAAAAATGGAAATTTGAAGGTGTCTATATGGCAAATGGTACCATATTTGGGTTCAATTTAGCTTTTAATATGTAGTGTCAGTTCGTAATCTATGTTATATTATCGTAATCTATGTAATATTATTGAAAAAGTGGGGGGACTTATTGGAGATGTCTCCCCTTCCAAAAATGTGAGGGGGACGCGTCCCCCCGTCCCCCCATGATTCACGCCCATGTTGATAGATGCTAGAAATGTTAAGAAGCAAACACTTTGTAGTCACTTATATTATAAACATTGATAAATACTTGCAAAGAAAGCAAACACTGTCATACTTGTAACAAATCTCATAAATAGAAACGACAATTTTTTTTCTTCTTTTAGAAGTCCCAACGATTTGTCACTTTGACAGAAATGTACAGAAGCCAGGAATGAGACGGTTCCAAACAAATATTAGGTCTACTATGGTCAATACTTATAAAATACATTGATGAATAACATAAAAACAAGTAAAAATACTGAAGTACCCTAACGTTAAATATTACTGTATATATATTTACAACTGTCAAAAACGTGACCTAAAAACATTGTACCACCTATATTACACATTATTCATATAAAACTGAGCTATCGTGATAAATCTTACATTCTTCAACACCAATGGTTCTTTAAAAGTTCCTCAATACTTACTTTTTAAATTAGTAGCATTTTCTATCATTTTCAACATTGTATTTTACTCCACCGTCGTAAATTTTCAATAAATCCCGTTTTCTTTAAAACAACATCATATTTAGCACAAATATTTAATTGGCCCTTATAAGCAGTGGCGTCACTAGACTTTTCGAAGGGGGTTCGGGAGCCAAGCGTTCCGCCGAAGGGGTACTTCAGAATGAAGGACTGAGTGCCTCTAGAGGCTTTGTAGTAACGCGCAGTGCTCCCCTGTAGACGCTGGGGCCCAGGTGCCCACTGTAGTGCCAAAGGCTGGTAGGGTCCAGGAGAACGTTCCATTGGTAGTCCAGGAGGTGAAGCCCACCGAGGCTCTAGGGTAAAATTGTGACCATTAGAATGAAGCTAAAGCTATTGACTGTCTCCAAAATGGCATTGAGTGTGCACTAAACAGGACACCGAAATAGAAATCACAATTTGACCATTTTTGTTAGCCTTACTCGCACTAACGATTTAATGATTGGGAAGGGGGTGAGTGGGGACGACGGATCATGTTAAGGTTTGCATTGAGCTTTACAAATAAATCCACTCATGCTGCCCAATCGTAATAAATGTTGAGACAACTGGCTTATCAGGTATGTATGTCACTGAGGGAATGCCTTCACATCGTGGAACTACTACCTGGTCCATGTATTAGCTCCATGTTCACGTTATAGCATCGACGGTGCATATACGGCTGCGGATCCCGGACAAACCGGGGAAATTTGAAAAAAGAAACTATTGAATGTGAGTGTGGTCCAATGGGCTCGGGGTGTCTTGAAATCATAATTATGACTTCTATGTTTCCTGCATTTTTTTCAGCAATAAATAAAAGGGGGGGGGGGGGCTAGCGCCCGCTGAGACATCCCTAGTGCTCGCAAGAAGCGAGCAGATAATCTGGTATTAAGTATCTATGAAAATTTTGCGCAGGTCCTTAAACTCTTTTCGAAGGTATCACCACTTTTTGATCCCTGGTGTGGTGTGGGTCCGCCTCGGCGAGAAATCAGGATAGCACAGTTCCCCTTGCAAATTTGAAGGCACCGATATTTCAAATAAAGTGATATTAACCAGAGAGTGAAACGATTTAATCCTCATACTTATTGCATACAAGTTGAAAAAGGCAACGTAAATCTCAATTTTTACGGTTTTCAAACATAAAATCTACTAAAAGATAATCACTGTGGGAATTGTATTGAAGGGGAGGACTCACGGCCGCAGTAGTCCCATAGCTGTTGAAAATAAATGTTGAAACAATAGCAGTGAAGTAAATCTCCCAACATGGAAGTCCTTCACAAAGTTCAGCAAAAAGGTGCTCGCAAAGCGCGCAGCAAAAGTGTAGTTTTGAGAACATTTTGTGCAATTTTAACCGCATGATTGACTGATAAAATGGCAGTGGGTCTTATATCGATGTTTGCCTGAATGGTGTGTTTTTGCGTAATTTTTTTCATACCCAAAATCTCATTTGGCTCACGGGGAGGGGCACAGCCAAAGTTTGGGGGCACGTCCCCTCCCCTTGGCAACGCCACTGCTTACAAAAAGGTTATAAGTGCTAACTGAGATAAAAAAGACAATAAAACGTAACTAAAAAAAGTCTTTTTAACTCATAATTTTATAATTACGGCTATAATATGATATCGTTTTATACCCCAACTTTAAATATACTTACATCATCAAGTACATAAAGTTGGTCACATGTTCTGTTCGCCATACCGTGGTCAGCTACAACTATCACATTTATACACTCGTGCATACCGATACGCATAAGCTCGTCCATTAAATAGCCAATAATACCGTCCATTCTCAGGATTTGCTCATCTTCCTGTCAAAATCAAGCCGTAAAATAAATTGCATTTCTTGATTGACTGCTTGGTTCAATACATGTCACATATTCGCTGGGCATTATGTCGGATTTTCCCATTTTAAAACATTTCTGCTTGCTCAGTACGGTATATTTGATAACAAACAAGGAATGGGAATTTTTCGTTTGCATTGCATTTATTCTGTTGTTTTGTTTTTATCAACTTTTCGCCCAGTAGAAGGTTTTTCCTATTTTGCATATTACGGTACTTTATAAACTTATAAAATGCCAAGGGATTGGACTCTTTGTACGGACGCAGTTCGATGGGTTGGTATACTTTACAGCTTTTTCGTTACTTAATTTTGTTAATTTATGGAAACACACAGCTCTAAGTGTATCAATGCTGTTAAGGTATTGGCGTAAAAAACCAGTATTAACATGAAACACCAGAGAACATAGCAAACGTCCTTAACTTGAACTAGTATCATATCCACGTATGCTCAATAGCTACATACGGGCATTATTTATGTTCAAGTTTATTTTCTTAAATCTGTCTCAAAACAACGAAGTTCATTTGTGGTAAATGAACAAGGAAATGTAAACCATTTCGTATGAGACCGTTTTGATGCGAATTTTTAGAAAACATATAAAACGACGTCAGTCTAAACAGAAAAGAAATTACAAAATGAAAAAATAAACCATTACCGATACTGCTAAGACTATTTTACCTCTGGAGTGTCCGGACCAGGATCGTGTCCGGTATGATCAGGTTCGTCGTAGTACAAGGTTAAAAAGTCTGGCCTGTGAAGATGATAATGATCAGAAAGAAGAAATAATAAAAAACAAACGTCAAGTGTTGCCTAATAAATTTTTAACCTCATACTACGTGACATCTTAAAGGAAAAATGCAGTCACCCCATTTAGAATTAGTATACCCAGGCCTCCTAATTTATGAGTGGCTATTTTTAATCATGTGAAAATATTTTTGTCTGAATTACTAAATTCAAGGAAAATTACTCCTTGCTTCACCTTTTGTTTGTAATGTTTAAAATAAATATATATCGTCAGAGGTACTGAGGAGGCAAATAAGAGGACTTTTTAAAACAAATTTTGGGTGACTGCTTATTCCCTTTAAGTAAAATAATTTTGAAGAGGGAGGTTAATAAGTCATGCACACAACCCCATACTTCTGCCTTCCCACTTCCATATTCTTTCCGACGGCCCTGCTTGTGTGCACTACCCGACTTATTTATCGATGCATCGTTTTTAAGTCTTTACCTGCGTTCCTCTGGTTGTGACAGGAGTGAAACCAGAACATCGACTCTGGAATAATATTCTGTATCTCTGAGACAAAATAAAACAAACAAAATGTGAGAAACTTAATTGACAAAAATTAACATCCTACACAGAATGAAGTCTAAAACTGAAAGGTAAGTGGAAGCAGCCCCCCCCCAAGTTGAATTCACACATCCCGTCAGGTTTAATCGATTAAGGGTTGCTTCTGCCATAAAGAATCTTTTTAACATTGTTCCCCTTTGACTGTATTAGTATCTCATTTGTTTACCCTTTGCTCACGGTGGTACTCAATGGTACTGTGGTACTCAATGTCACTGTGGTACTCAACGGTACTGAGGTATTCAATGGTAATGTGGTACTCTATGGTAATGTGGTTTTCAATGTTACTGTGGTACTCGATGTTACTGTGAGGTACACAGTATTCGTGATGTAAGTCATCATGGAAGCTACTATAACTGGATTTCAAAATGAATATGAAGGATTCCTTTGAAGTCTCAAAGCCTTGAAGATGGTTGTACATTTTCCTAAAGGTGCAACTCTCTCTCTTTTACGAGCACGTGTATCTACTGTCTTATTGTTTGGACCAAGCCTTTAAGCTATCAGTCAGCTATTCGTTAATCTAAGTCGGTAATATTCCATCTATACACTTAAATCTTGTGCTTCGGCAGGTGGGAGACGGGGGACAGCCCCCACACATGCCCCACATTTGAAGGTGGAGGGCATTGCCTCACAATTTTTTCCAGAACCCTAACTAAAATAGTAGAATATTTTATACAATAGCTTGCAATATAAATATAGCTGATTCCATGGAATCAAACTCAGAAATAGTGGAAACAGCTACTTAATGGATAAAAATCGCGGGCAAATGCCTCAAATTACACCACAGATCATCAACCCTCCAAAGTTTTCCAGGGCCCCTGAATAAGCCCCGGATCCCTTACTTCTAGGGCCTCGTCATTCGTGCTTGTAGAAGTTTAGGTCAAGGTCATGCTCCCTTTCCACTTTTGAAAAGCTTTTGAAGCTCTTTCGTGAATGGAATTTTGTCCTGGACCTATAAAAATGAAGAATTTTGCATCTTACGTAAGCTCTTGTGAAAGACATGGCCTTGATAATGCCATTTAATCGTGTGACTGAACATGAGTGTAACTTGTAACCGGGCATTTGTAAGCTACACCGTCGATAACGCTGTCCGTGATACTTCAATTGTGTCTATAAATGTTTTTGTTGTTTAGGATGTTCTTATCTCATGTGTTAACAGACAAACAGGGAATATCTTTTAAATGAAACGTTGCTCAAACAAAATTATAAGGGAATAGCTGAGACACTAACAACGACAAACCGTAAACTTTGTACTCACGTTCTGACACGTACAGTACACTAACGTTTAATAGTGTGGCCCACATTATACTTCACAGTTCATAGTTTTGACATATGGACGATACAAGGTTTACTTACGCGTACAGAAACCAGTAATCTGGCCGCATTTCTGGTAAAACAAATGTATTGAAAGGATAGCATATCATTCAATTTTACGATGTCTTAATCGGATGCAAAAACGAGTAAATTTATGTTTTGATTTGCAAAGTTACAGGAAATGCTAAATCATACACTGTCAGATGTCTGGGGAGTGGGGCAGTAGCGTGTTCAAAGGGGGGGGGGGGCCGGGGGGCACAGGCCCCCCCACTTCCGAAGTCAGTCGGGGGAAAATCCCTTAGTCGGGGGATTTAAGGGCTAGGGGAAGAGGGAAAGATTGAAGAGACACACTGAGCACTGGGGATGGCGCCAGGTGGGGACAGGGGACCCCATCGGGGAGTCTTAATCGATGCGATAGAGTACGCAGTCCCCGACGGCGCCTGAGAGAGGACAATTTGTCTAATAAGAATCCAAAATTTTCGGCGCGCTACGCGCGCTGTACAGTCACTCCAGGATCTTCAGTAGTTCCATTCCACATGTCTAGATAGCACAGGGCCTGCCAACCTTACCACGAAATATGTAGGCAGAGTACACTGTTTATGTGGAGGTCGAAAATTCCATCCCATGTCGCTAAGCCTAGTTGCTGTTCTCTTGTGTGTGTCATGCGGTACGGTCAGTTTGTGAGTGACTCACGGACCAAAGTTTGGCTATTTCATAGGGTAGTCCAGGTGTTTCGATAAAATGCATGTTATCCCCGATATGGTCTAGAACCCCTACAGTTTTTTTCTTTTTGTTCTTAATGATCACATATCTTTTTTGTGTAAGCCTACCAAAAATTTTAGCACGCTTAAAGTTTCAGATTCAAAGGAACACTATATAAAGTGCGCAACTCGGCTCATGAAGTATTAAATGATGTTATGCAAAATATGCCCTGAAAAGGCATGGGGTAGTAAGTCAAATCCCCTTGTCACCACCTCTTCGACAGAGGGTGTCGGAGCTTGGGGTCGCTGGCATGGCCCAGCCCTCTGTCGGGAATATTCTGTCTCCACCCATGATCGGTTTACTTATTTTGGCTTTCAAATGGTCATTTTTGCAATGAAACCCAAGATTTTCGGTACGCTTTGCCGGCCCACTCTTCCTCAGTTCTGTTACTTATAGCTAAATATAGTACAAACCATTTCCACCCTCCAAGTAACCGAAGAAGTAGAATAAATACAAGAATTTATGTAAATGTTGGGAATTTCACCTCATTTAGTCTATGTTCTCTTGGGTCTGTCGTGCGGTACGGTTATAGTGACACGAAGTACAATGTAAGTTATGCCCGATAGGGACAAACTGCCCGGACAATTGACTTTTGTTAGCTTTTAATAAGTACCGATTCTTTTTAGTGTAGGATCAGGGAGTCTTTAGCAACTCTCTGGTAGGATAACCCAAAAAATTTCCCCGCGTCGCGCTTTGCAATTTCACACTTTAGATTCTGGGGAAAACATTAAATCAGCCCCGAAACTACGTTCCTCTAGAATATATACATTTTATGAAATATTTGCTACCGCAATGGCATGGTTTAGTACACAGGTTTTCTTCAGATCCCTCCTCACCATCCCCCTGACGGCATCGGGGCTGTCGGGGCTTCGGGTCGTTGCCTCCGCCCGTCTGACCACCCGTCGGGCAAATCCTGGTGCCATGCCTGGCACTCAAAACTTAGAAGAGCCCACAGAATGGGATTAGGAGAAAATTTTTCATTATTCGATCGTTTTCCAAAGGATAGAGTTCTTCCAATCGCCCTTCAGTGAATAATCAGACAGGATGCAATCAATATCAATATCTGGCCCATGATGCAGGTAGGCCTACTATCATTAAGTTTGCTTCACGCTTCGCACTAGTCACTTTAAACCATCTGTAATGGTAAAACTATATAGGTTTAAGGATGAAACAGTGCTGATAACTTTGCGATCATTTCAAGCAGCCTTCTTGACTGGCCTCGTGATCTTAAACGTACAGTCATGTCAATGTATGTAACAAATACTGTAGCACACTGCAGCTTACAACGCATAGATGATAACCTGAACTCTCCGTCATTAACATCGAATTTTACAAAATCTGAAACAAACGAAACCTGATCAATAAGGCCTCTATAACCAATTTACGGCGGTCTTATTACCTTATATTGCAGGATCTCCCGGGGGCTTCGCCCCCTGGACCCCCACAAGAGCTCTGCCCCTGGACCCCGTCAGGGGCCCTAGCGAGGACCCCTGGACCCCACGCGTGGAAACTCGCGCTTCGCGCTCGTGGTGCACCTTCGGTGCACTTGTGACACTCCTCCATGTCAGTCGGGGGAATCACAGGTTGTGCCCCCACCTCCGAAATCCTGCACACGCCACTGGAGTGGGGTTGGGGTGAAGGAGGGCAAAGGGATGATTGTTCATCACAGAGGCAATGGCGTGTACTATCTATGCACAAAGTTCATTATTTTAACTTTCCATTGGGAACCGGTATTGCAAATTGTATCCCCGATTACGTCACTCCACCCGCGTGTTTCAAAATTTCATACTGACAACTTGAAATATCAACTGTGTGTATTTTAAGGCATAGGCAGAAATCTGGGGGATATATTCCCCCACATTTTGGAGAAACTTCCATTGGTTTTCACATTTTTACACGTACTTTGACTCAAGGGCCCATTATTCCCTCCCCTCACCTTTTCACACAACTCTCCGATACCCAGCTATAAAAATAAATCGGTAAACTAGACACTAAGATCAGGCCCTACTTAGATCGCCATGACTAGCAATCCGATATGCCTGATAAGGCTATATTACTGATCTTTAGGGGTTGCTATTCACTAACTTAAGACACGGTATGGAATTATATAAACATAAGTGTTTTTTTTCACATTGTAATGTTACTGTACAATACAACGTCACTATAAAATATAAAAGAAAGACATGGTCAAAATAGGCTGTCTGTCTGCTGCGCTAATGTCATATTTGATTTGTCTATGTATGCGGCTAAATATATATATATATATATATATATATATATATATATATATATATATATATATATATATATATATATATAGGTCATATATATAGGTCATATATATAGGTCATATATATATAAAGTACCTTTACCGTTCTTCATAATGTTTTAAGACGATTTTGATAATTGGTATATACTTCAACTACATTTTTAAATCACGTGATGGGTCAACTCGAGCTAGGTTGTACATTTAGTGCAGGCTCCCGATATTGCCCAGGGTTCCTTAGACCAAAGATCTGAAAGTTGGAAGAGGAGGTTGGTTGCTGGGAGAGGGGGTGGTGAAAGGAATTTTTAGGGTGTGGGTTGGAGGCTGCAATATGGTCGATGTGCTTGATGCTTGGGGTCTTCAACTAAAATGTTCCGGGACCGCTGGCGTAAACCGTAGAACGGGTGTAAAGATCACTGAAGCAAAATTAAATATACGGACCGTTTGATTTAATTCAAGTCAATGATAATACATGGTATCGTAACTCTATGAGACAAAATTGCCCAAGTTATAATTCTCTAGCTTTTAACTTGACGTACATTCTGTGACTAATGTACCCTACGTTATCTAAAAACAAAACACTTACCCTGAATTTCAACATCTGAACCGACCCAAAAATAAGTGGCAGTTCTCAGGCCTTGCTTCTTAGCTGTGTTCCAAAGCTGATGGAGTGAATAATTTAAAATATGCTCACCTCTGCGTCTAGCAATATAGAGCAAACGGCTTTATGAGAGAAATGGTCAGGGTATAGAGAGGATAACAGATGTGTGTGTGTACCCACTTACTTTCCATTCAGACTGAGGACCTAAACAATAGATTTCAGGTCCTTAGAAGGAAATACAACAGATTCCTTATGTCCTCAGAAGTTTAACAATTGAGAGTCTATTGTTAAAGTTAGGGTTAAGGAAGCAAACATAATAGAGAGAACAATGAGGTCCTCAAACAGTATGAAAAGCACAACTGTGCGTGTGTGTGTGTGGAGGGGGGTTCATTTCTAATATATATGTAATATGCAGGGATGTATACATGAATTCGCAAGGGGGTGTGAACTTTTTCGGACCAACTACATTTCTTGGAGACCGACTCCTGCTGTCACAGTTGTATGACCCAAGTCTTCAAAGACCTTGTTTTGTTTTTGTTTTTTATTTTTTGTTTTTGTTTTGTTTTGTTTTTGTTTTGTTTTTTGTTTTTTTGCTTTTTTTTTTTTTTTTGCTTTTTTGCACTTCAAATGTTGGTCCGAATTTTCGAGGACCTTTTTTCGCACTTCAAACGTTCTTCATGTCTGGTCTACTGTTTGTTACAAAGACACACTGAACTGGGTTTGGGACGGACGTTTTGGGGCTCAGAGACCGACTTTTGATTTTCGCTGGGGGGTGTGAACCCCCCACAACCCCGTATTTACGCCCCTGGTAATATACTTGAGTGGCAAATGTGTAAAAAGGTGTCCCGAGGAAGTGCGACCGGGTTTTAGTTCTCTATATGTATACAGACCAGATCGTGAACTCTTCAGATGATTTGTCATAATTCTGTCTGAAAAATTCTGCTTCAGCAGTTTTACTGCACAGGTGTCTTGTCTTCCTCCAATGGGGGGGGGGCTATCCGAATTGGCACCCAAGGTAAGTTAAACAAATAATTGCCACGACATATTTTGCAATGCTATACTTCGATCTGTTGGGTGGAGGTACTTACCGGCTCACCTCCCCACCACTCCGGGTTGAATTTATTCGATGATGAAATAGAGAAAGTTGATCTCATTACAGGATCATACATACTGTTTTCAATAATGCCATGCGACTCTGGATAAAGACCCTGGAAAAAAATGAAACGATAAATCTTGTCCCTCAACAGGAACAAAAATAAATAAATTTCAAGGTTATATTGAAAAAAATAAATTAATTTCAGGCTAAATTGACAAAACTATTACACTTATTGGTCTTTTACTTGATCTAGTGGGCTTAGAAAACCACAGCCTTCTAAATGTATAAGCACACAGGGTAGGTGCCCGGGCGCCACGAGCTTAGGGGCCATATGCTTAAACTGCATTGTCATTCATGTGAGGCTGTGAGTAGTTGTGTTGGAAGGTAGGGTGTAGGTAGGGGGGTAGTGCACTGCTTTGCCCAGGGAGGAGGGTTTAATACTGTGTTAAGACTGACCTGATAATAACTAAAATAGAACTTACTGTTATCATGGAGTAGTGGTTGGTAAAAGTAACAGTTGGAAACGATGGAATCATGTATTCTGCTGTGGCACCACAGTTTTCTGAGGGAACGAGAACAAAATAGTCGTTTGTGTTCCATTATAGTGAAGAATTAGTTATAGTTTCGGCCTTCGACTGTTTGACAGGGATATAGCCAGGGGATGAGAAGTGGTAGCGACCTCTCCCCCTTATATTTCAAAAAGGTGTTTTTGCTTGGGAAACAGATCAAGCAAGTACGCAAATGGTGCAGAGGACCTCTTTCCTCAGTCTCCGGGTTAGATACATTCATTCAGGAAAGGTAACATAATTTATACTTACGCAGTTTTTCAATATTTGGAGTTAAACCTCTGTTCATAAAATTAGTTCTGAATCCGTCCAAAGAGATTATGATGAGGGGTGGTTTTGAAATACTGGAAGAAGAAATGAGTAATATTACCTTCTTATTAACGGTAATAATTATGAAGAAACCTAGTTATAGAGGGATTTCATGTGACGTCACGCGCAATGGATTCCCAGGCACTGAAGGGCAAAACAAACACGCAGTAAGCGTATTTACAGCACACGCGCACGGCATAACCATAGCTACTACTGTGACACAATGGACGCGTGCTCGTCAAAACAAAAAAGACGCGCGATCTTGCCCTTCAAAATTGCGTCTAGTTGCGTAAAGTCACGTGACCGAAATCCCTCTTTTAGACCATTCACGGTTACTTCACTGTAGGCACTGGTTGGCGTAGAGCATGCGCAAAAACGAGCGTGAATGTTAGGTTTTGCGCGTGTTCATGCTGGCGCGATTGCAAGCAGAAAGCAGACGAATTAATATCTAATTTTCTTTGTGACGACATTGTAAGCGCACCTTATCTACTTTTTCGCCAACCAGCCGTGACGTCGTTTGTTTGTAAACGTGAATGAGTCTATTGTTAGTCAAAACAGTAGGGCTGATTGGGTGATACAACAAAAATAAGGCAAACTAAGAAAGTAGACCAATTATATCTAGCCGCTACGCCAATCCAATCAGTGAGTCAGAACTTTTGTAAACATTTAACCTCACAAGTTCCCGTACTTATGGATCTGCTACTACTTTTCCATGAGGAAATCTTGTATGTTATTGTTATCAACAGACCCCCTCCTCCAACTTATCTACGGCCCCCTCTCCCATCTTCGCAACTTTCCATCGACATAACGTAACCGTTCACCAATATATTTCAAAGCTCATGTTCTTAGAAACACAAAAGCTATTAGTATCTAGAACTTCTTTCATGTCACGGTAAGGCAATGAAGTCAGAGAAATTCGGCATATGAGGGGGTGGGGGGATAGAACGCGAAGTTTGATCCCAAAGTGCACGAACATAAATTTGCTGCACTTTCTATTATCATTGGAGAAGCTCGTGTGAATTTTCCCACCTTCACGTATAATTTCTAGACATCGTTCCCTTTGCATGTTTTTGTACATTAAACTTTAGACAAGAAAATTCAAAACAAGAAGAAAAGAAAATCACCCTGCCGGGCACTTTTGTTCCGTCATACACGGTAGGTCCAACCAATGACCAGGTAAAGGTGCTTCAGTAGTAGAGTGGGGGCGCTCTGTAAACTTTGGAGATGTTGGTTCTTGTGATCCTAGATCAGTCAAATATAAAAAGAGATGTTCCAGTGGTGGCACCAGGTGGTTAGTTACTTTCTCTTTTTTTGTGCACGATTAGAATCTAAATTTGAAATAATGTGATTTCTTACTTTCTCTAACCAATTTTTCATTTTGCGTAGGCTATATGCAACAAGACAAAAGATTTATAGCCATACAGCTAGTCAGTAAAGTTAAGATGTTGTCGCTTAATGAAGTTACACGTTTTCTACGAAGTTAAGGAATGACTTGAAAATAAATTTTGTACCTTTTATCGGTTCTTTGACAGTTTCCTCTTGGTTCTTGCCTATAGCCACACCACAGCCGATACCGACCCCCAGGGCAACGCAAAATGCGATAACCTGTACATAAAAACATACTGATGTCATGCATTAGCCACCATACCTTTAGTAAACACGTGAATGGGGCTATAGAGAGGGCTTAGTTGTATTTTGTGTGGCGAGATTACCAGAACACTGTAATTTTTAACAATTACCGGTCCACTAGAGTTCATTCTGCCCGGGGAGGGGGGTAAGGGGGAAATGACTCTCACAGGTGGTAACCCTTCCGCTGGCTAAGCCCTGACAACCTACATTGTGTGTACGTAACTTAAGTTGCAGTTTCGTTTGTATTAATGGCAAGAGTAGTTTGACTGCAAATAGAATATCGTACAGGCTTTACTGGGGCCCGTGCTGGATGTATGCTCCATGGATTGCTACACACCATACGTTTTAAACAATGGTAGGATGCTACGCATCCAGCAATTTACTGCCAAGTGGGATTGATATGAAAATGGTGGTCACGTGATCGATTTTTGTTTCACTCTACCTGTTATCAGTTGTGCAAGTAAGTATGACGTAACTTTGCGTTGTATTAAACTTTCATCCACCTTAAGGGCGTAAGCAGGGGAGTGCCGGATGTGGCCATACCCAAGGGTCCGCTACCTATCTTCATACCCCAAAGACTTTGATATGACAAACAGTGCTACCCACTCAAGCAAATCACAGTACACCAAGGGAGATGTAAGGTCACAGCTCCCTGGTAAACCCATGGTTTATAACATAGTTTTGTACAATAAAGGATACAGAAACTAGCAAGTGTCCACAGTTCTTAAAAAGCCCCTTTCGTGCAGTTTTACACTCTAACAACGTACTTTGGAACTCAATAAAGTAATATAACAAACACAGATGAACAAACATCATTTCCGAAATGGCTCACTTAAATTGGTTCCAGTGAGAGCCTAGTGATTAAAGAAAAGCCTAGCTCTACCTCCGCTTTGTAGACTTAAAGAACGGTTACAGGTATTGTGTCAATCCATGCCCTCAGACGATCCATTAAAAAACTTTCTGCACCTGACTCACCCACACCACCCCAAATAATCCTCAGGCTGCTCACGACCCTGGTTCAACAGACAGTGAAATACAATGTCAAGCAATAGAATGACCTTGTCATAATTATTTCCCTAAAATAATAACAACAATCATTTAAAAAAATCTGCTGAAGCGTAACGTAGCCTACAGAATTGAGACTTCCATAGAATTACGTCAACGGTGACAGATGCAGCCTGGCTAACGAAACAAACACGAGTTTCAGGATACTAGGTATGTAATACATGTAGGTATAGGTTGTGTTAGGCTACGTCTATGGAGTTAAGACCCAGCATTATGCATTAATGTGTTTTAAACGTTTCTGCTCGTTGGATGTTACTCCTTGAAGATCAAGTGTAGCAGAGGGCGCCACAGCCATCTATTAGCTTTTTAAGGTGAGGATTTTTGAAAATAATATATAAAGACACTTAGTGCAACAGGTGTTTCCGTACGATGTAACTGCTGATTATCCGACATAGGCTGATAGGATGTACTGCTGATAAAACTGAAATAACTTTGCAATGCCTATTAATAATAAATTTATTCTCTTACCCCCACCCGTCATAAGAAATGTGCTCAAAAAGTAGTTTTACGGCACTGACGTTGCTCTTTCGCGGAAGACATCTCCTTGTTTCTGCCATAGAGTTTCTATAAGTGTAGTACCTCCATGGGCCTACAATCACTTGCTTCTTTTACGTCAGATTACAAAACATGTTTTGTTTTCTAAATAATTTTTGTCCGAGTGTGTACTTGCATGACTTCAAGGACAAATGGAGTCACCCAGTTTTAAGTGGTATACCCCGATTTCCTAATTTATGACTGGGCCCATTTAATCATGTGACAACATTTTTGATGGACTGATGAATTCATGCCGAATAACGTGAAGCAGAGAGCAATATACTTTTAATGGAGATGAAAAGATACTTGAAAAATTTTACTGATGTTTTAAAATAAAGGTGCGCGAACTGCTTATTTCAAGTTGAGTATCCAAATCAGTTATCAGTTACGAAAAGAGAGCGTGCCGTTCTTCACTGGGACAAGTACGCAGCATAAGTGATAATTTTTCCTAGCTTTTAAAGAGGTCAAACCCTCTCACACACAAATGGGGAGGGAAAGATCAGAAACCATATCAAACCATATCTTTTGTAATGTAAGGGCATGTACCTTACACTTAGGGCTGATCTGATTGTGGAATCTAAATCAGGTACCTATCTAATAGCAGTCTCCTTCCAAGGGGTCGGCCACAAGAGGGCGGAGTGGAAAATACATCTTGAACAGATGGAGACCCCCAAAAGATGAAATATTCTCCGTTTCACATTCCAATGTTTTACTAGCTTCGCCTGACTGCGCGGACTAAACCCCTACATCTGTTCATACTCTGCCAACATGTGCACTTTGCAGTTATTATTACAACGCAAAAGATATGATGAAGCTGTCAACACAGGCGCATGAAGCGGGGGCTGGGGGAGCTTTAGCCCTCAGTCAAAAATGTGGTGGGCGAAAGTATTTTTCCACCCTCAATCCAAGGACGAAAACCCCTTATTAATTAGCAGACAGTAATTTTCCTTAACATTTACCCAATATGTTGCACCAAATTGCATCTAAGGACCCTCAAATAATCCATTTTTTCTAAAGGGGAGGGGTTGTCCCATTCTCCATCCGCTTAGGCCCCTCCCCAAACAACTTTCAGCTCCCCCCCCCCAGTCTCGACCAGATTCATACGCCTATGGCTGTCAACTTTTAAAAATACTGTACTACAAACACTCCAAGAAAATAGAGGTACCCTTAAAATTGAAAAGACTGAGATTCAATCATCGACGATTGACTGCAGTGGCCACTCTTCTATCGAGTGGAAATCGACTGAAAGAGTCCACTGTTTTCAGAGTGGAAATCAACTCTAATTGAGTGAAATACCACTCAATGGAAAGTGGAATGTCACTCGACACAGAGTGTGGTCACTATAGTCACTGTTTTTGGTATATAATTTCAGTAAGATTTACGACTCATAAGGCGATATGTGTTGGGCATCGGAGCGGGACCTGTTCACTATTATATATACGGAAACGTTTGCATATAAGCACATGTACAAATTTGTCTGTGAATGTATAATTGCCACTGTACTTTGTAAAAGATGCGCACGAAGGGCGTCGGATTTTGTTCAAAGTCTCGGACTCAAAACTGCACTCGAAATGTACTCCAAATATTCCGTACTTTGATCCACTTATTCGGAAATTTGAAAGGTTCTCCTTCCAAATATTCCGTACTTTGATCCACTTATTTGGAAACTTTGAAAGGTTCTCCTTCCAAACAACCAAACTACCTGGGACTATGTTCCCCATTCGTGCCCTACGTTATTGTCGCCTTTAATGGTCCACTTAAACTGAGAATTGAAGAACAAGTTTTGTAGCCCCAACACACTCATTATAACAGGGATACCATAGTCTATGATCAGACCGTGTATCATGTGTATGTTTGGACAATTTGAAATAGGAATCCTTATTTCGGCAACAGGGAAGGGAATGTGAAGGAGGGCCGAGAAATTGTAAAGGGTTGGGGATTGGAAGGACTTTCCGATCTGACCTTCAACTGTCCACTAAACTAAATAAAAACATTAACTTAAGATAAATCAGCTACTTACCACAGCAACCAAGTACATTGAATTACTGGAAGAAGTTATCTGAAAGAAACCAGCGCAAATGATGATCATATCAAACTTTTCTAAGCAAACATTATGTATGAAGATTTTTAGCCTATGACGCAAAACTAAGACATGAAAACCTGCGGTTACTCCTTACCCCTGTTCCCTTACTAACTTGCTAAGTTAAATAAACTTTTTCTCAATAGCTTATGCCCGGAGATATAGGGGCCGTTTTGGGATCTAACACCCCACCCCTTCACTGACTATTAGAGCGAGCTCACTCCCAGCCTTAAGTCGAGACGTCCCTGTACTTGTCATATGTTATAAGAAGTGAGGGCGCTGGTCAACTGAACTGTATAAGCTCGATTGTTCATGCGTGGAGGCGCATTGCTGTAAGTTTCCCCGCTAACGTTGAACTCTAGCTCTCTGCACAGAACAAGGTACCTTGTACAACCACCTTACTTAGAGTTACCGTGGTAACCGAACGAGACAAAGTTTTCTCCAGACAAGACTTAGGATCTCCTAAACAAATAAAAAAAATTTCGTATGGTGCAAACATGGTAATCAAGAAGGACTATTTACAACTGGTACCTCATCTAAATTGACACCTATGTATCACTGTACAGTGTGCACAGTAAACCAGCTGAGATAGGAACTTTGAACCTACAAACGGATGAGGTTCGTAACGGTTGTTACAAGGTTGGTAAAGTACTGTAGCTTTGTTAAGCAAACGATATAGGGGTAAAAACGTTTTGGGGACAGGCAATTGTGTTGATCGGCTACCTTAAGCGTAGTTTCAACAGTGGCGGAGGAATGCTTTGGGAAGTGTGATGGGCAGATACTAGGGAGTTTCAGGCTAGAATATTAAATCCAGCGACACTAAGGCTGTAAGGCGGAGAGAAGGAGCGCAGAACCAGGGGCGTAGCTAGGATGAAATTTTTAGGGGGCCTAGGTATCAAATGGGGATCACGGTATTGGTCGCCGTTCTTAATTCTTGCACATGTTATTAGGACACAAACAATTTTGGGGGGGCCTAGCGAACATCTGGAGGTCAGGCCCCCCAGGTCCCGCGTGGCTACGCGCCTGCGCAGAACCCACACGACTGGGAAGCACCGAAGGGATTGGGGTCCAGAGGCGCACCTTAAGGCCCCTGATCAGGGTACAAGCATAACTTTCCTGGGGCAATGAGACCGAGGGTAACTCTCCCTGATGTCGGTTATTTACAAAATTGTGGGCACTTAATAGGGCATTTAACTATCTAGTAATAGGACTGAATGCGTACTTGACAAGTCACAGAATTCAAGTTGGTCATTTTTTCAATATAGCCTCGCTCAGGCTAGCCTGTGGATTTGATGATGCAGGGGGCTTGAATTTGGGAGGATGGATGATGGCAGGGGTTGCATAGGGGTATGAACTGATGGAGCATCTGACCGAGATGAAGGTTAAAATGAAAGACGGTCCAGTTCGTGTGAGATAGGTATGTCAGACATTTCGGTATAATATGACCGCCTTTTAAATGTTACCGTTAGGGGGGGGGGGGGTTACTCATCACCACATACCCCGTGCGTACGCTGTCTTTGATCATGCAATTTATATAGGTAATATCTCTGTAACAAGATTATTAGTAAAACAAAGACCTCGCTTAAAAGAGAAACACCCGAAAGATGCTTTAATTTATTAACAAACTTCTCCGTACAAGGATTGTGTTCTATCCATACATGTGATAATGCATAACACTCACGTGAACGCCATTTGTAAACACTATAAGGCTAATCTGCGATTCGCAAACACTTAAATTTAGCAGTAGATTGTTGGTTTTATCTGTCACCTTTGCGTCCCTATTTTACCAAACCGATAACCCAAGTAAAAACCGTCAGTCACAATTTGCGTTCTGTCCTTCATACCAATAAATGATACGATTGAATTATGACGCCAGGAACGTGAACTTTCAACTCGATAAGTCCATGTAAATGGTTTTATCGCTTTGACATACCAGTTGCTTTGCCGCACTGATATTTCCACAATTATTAATTGATAGAGTAAACATGTTTACAGTCATTTGAAACAGTGGAGCCTATGAACACTGTATAAGCTTGTGCAAGCTTCAAGCTTGTGCAGGCAGAGAATACAGTTCCACAAGGGTCACGGAAGAAATTTTGGAAAGACACAAAACGTCGATACTAGACGTTAAGTCGCTCTTCTGACCAGAAGCAACTTGGGTGGGAGAAAGGAGGGGGAGGGGCGTTGTGGCTCCGCCAGGATTTCAAAAGTTGAGGACAAGCGGGGGCAGGGGGGCAAACAGAAATGTTGGGAGCAAAAAGCTGTGTGGAACTGAGCCTGTAAACTGTTCCTTTGTACAGGAGTGGACTGAAGGCAATTCGAACGACAAAGGTATTGACGGGGGAGAACCCCCCCCCCTGGCGGTGTCACGGGGGCATCGGAGCCGGTTCCCCAAAATTTCGATTATGCTTCTCAAGTGAGTTCACATGTATGATTTCAATAACACCCGCGACCTCCATGTTAAATCTATGTAAATGCTCAGTAAAGCAAAATTTCCGCCACAAGCAAGAAGTCTGCATGCTCTTCAAAATTGACAAGCCTAGGCTGTTGAAGGTCCGGTTTATACTTCTTTGCAATGATACTATTCTCTCGCTTCAATTAGATCAAGTCATACTGTGCTGATAAGAAATGGAATAAAATAACTTTATCTACAATGGTTTTCGTACGAGATAGTATCCTATAGCTAATACAGCACCCCCTTAGCCCAATACTACATATAGGCTACTGCCCTTACATACCACGGATATGATTATTTGTCGGCCTTTTTGACGGAAGGTTAATTGCATTGTAGTACAAACATGATAGCAACATGATTATTTTCATAGCTTAGTCACTTTCATTGTTTTCGTGCTATATAGCTGAACTATTTGGACTAAACTCCCAAAGTGTATGACCCCGTCTCCTTACCGTGCCTTTCTTTGGCTCTTCTTCAGGGTCGTAGCTAACGTTGTATTTCGTCATATTTTTCTAATTTGGGAAGAATTAAAAAAACAAATGTTATGAATTTAATACAAAAATAGGTCTTGTAACGCAGGTTTATATCTAAACAGCCTGGTAGCCGAAACAGGTTGCTTACTAGTATCATGAAGATAAGACTGATCTTCAGCTGAATTGCTTCCGTTTGATTAACAAAACTTTGTTGTCCCATCATACGTCAAGCATGCCGCTAGTACGGTACGTAATGTTACGTCAGTACAGAAACCTTATCCATTGCAACATATGGTACTGATGATTGGCGACGTTCACATTATACTTCATACCGTAGCATCGCAATGAGAGCGTGCTGGCCGTCCTAAGCTTCACCGGCCCAGGAAAAAAGTATATTTCCGGGGCCCACTGCATGTAGAAGACATTGACTGTAGTGGCAAACCGATTTGTATTACGCCTATTCGACTCAAACATCCACCAGCCCTGCCCTTCCCTGCCCTGCTCTCTGCTAGTTACGTCCCGCCGTATACAGCCCTGGCAGGATATGTTTCTCTAAGGGAGAGAAGTCTGTATTCCTACATGCTCTACATGTTAGCTATTACTTTTGAAAGGAACTGGACTGTATGTTGATCAAGTAAAGCCTCCCCTTTCTAGCTCTTTCTTGAAAGGCCTGTTCATTCTTCAGTATAGCGCTATAAAGCTTAAAGAGAGAATGCAGTCACCCCAATAAAGAATTGTATAGTAGACTATCCTATTTCCTGAATGGATCTTGAGAATCATGCGACAGTATTTTTCTCACTCAATTGTAAAATTTACAAGGAGCAACTGCTTGGTTTACCTTGAATACTCAATATCTGTGTCCTAAAACATTATGAAAGATTCTTAGAAGAGAAATAAGAAGAAATTTGTGACATTTGGCTATTGTTTCCAAGTAAGTTTGGGGCGACTACTTTTGACCTTTAAATCACCGTATGATTCGGCTAAACTAATATATCTAAGCTTGATACTTTCAACAATCAATATTTGGCCATGGGCCGTCTGATGCTGTCTACCAGATATTTTGCACAATATCCTTTTCTTTAAAGCCCCAATATTTTAATTCCGGGGCTGTAGCTATAACTGGTATAGGCATCACTTCCATTGCACGTGCCTCACAATCAATGATCCTTCCACTAAAGTTAAACGAGCAGCACCGTTTGCATCAGATTATTGTAAGATAATTCAGGGAATGTCTTTTTAACGATTTCAACAAATATTTACAAAGCGTTTAGTATGTGAAGTTCCCCGTCAGTATACCGTACTCGGTGTTATGCCAGTTTCTTCTCAGTAAGTTTTCTTGTGACTTATTTTCGACGTTGAACAAAGATTTCTTTGTAAGTAATTTTTATTTACAATGAATGATATTTAATTTGGCTACAGTGATTTTTATGCCACCCATGTAACTTTCTTATTCTTCATCTTAAAGGGAGAATGCAGTCACCCCAAGAAAGAATTGTATAGTAGACTATCCTATTTCCTGAATGGATCTTGAGAATCATGTGACAGTATTTTCTCACTCAATTGTAAAATTTACAAGGAGCAACTGCTTGGTTTACCTTGAATATGCAATATTTATGTCCTAAAATATTATGAAAGATACTTGGAAGAGAAATATGAAGAAATTTATGACATTTAGCTATTGTTTCAAAATAAGTTTCGGGCGACTGCTTTTGACCTTTAAACACTTCATGTTTAATTGCAAGCGCCAGGGGACTGTTACCTAGCATTGAAACTTCTTTCATAAGTTTAAATTTGCTTTACAAGTTGAAAAGTGTGTATACTGACTTGAGGGATTTATTCAGTTCGACTTGTTATGAACTGTTTATGTGACGTTTTTCGGGAAAAGTTATGATTTACAAAAAATTATTTCCTTAACGCCTTCACTTTTATATTGATTATTAAGCATAGGCCCATATGTATCACTGCAGTATTGTTTAAGACCTAGGAAGGTCATTTTCAATCTAAGTTGATTGTTTTTTGTAAACGACTCACTCATTACAAAATAAAGGGAGAAAAAAGTTTTCTGGTGACAATGTTTAGGCTGACAGCTATAACTATTCCTACGGTTGCCCGCTTGGCGGACGTGTATTACTCCTGCACCTATGTTGGCTGCACCCGTAATACCAATAAAGTGTGAACTTCATAAGAGAAGTACATATTCGACACCTGCTATGAAGGTCATTCCTCAGTACCAAGGAGGTTTTACAA
Organism: Holothuria leucospilota; assembly: GCA_029531755.1. Classification (NCBI taxonomy): domain Eukaryota; kingdom Metazoa; phylum Echinodermata; class Holothuroidea; order Aspidochirotida; family Holothuriidae; genus Holothuria; species Holothuria leucospilota. The sequence continues at coordinate 11,117,340 of CM055971.1, read as the reverse complement.
GGCTTGTAGAACCTCCTTGCTGTAGGTAGCAGACCATTAATTCAGAGGGAATCCCAGCGGAGGATATTACCCTTCGAATTAAACACCCGAGAAAATTTTTTAGGGGACAGTTTAGACCATGTTGCTGAAGTGATGTGTTCTATTTGTGATGTTACTGTGGTAGAAAAGGAATTGAAGTACTCATCCTGCAAAAATAAAGAAAAGTGAAGGTATTTCAGGCACTTTTGTGCAATATATCCTTCCGCAATGCAAAATGGCATTTTGAATGAAGTAAAAAATCAGGAACCACCACCCTATTATATACAAGCTCTTCTAGCTCAAAATTTCAATGGTCACGGTACACAACTTTGGAATTATTGTGAAAGGCCTACTCGTGAGCTTTCATATGAGGGGTAGCTTGTGCTCGTTAAAAACTTCTACAAGGGTTGAGAGGCCACGAAATGGACCAAAATTAGTGTGTAAGTCAATGGAGAAATAATTAGTGGTACGCTACCTGTAACTTAACTGAGCGGCAAAGACGCTTACCTTCGTAGCCGGTGGTGTCGAATCCGTCGGCTTTTATTTCACGCATACACACGAGTACAACGAGGGTGCAGGAGTTAATAAACGTCCGCCGGGCGGTCAACAAAGACGTTTACTGCCAAATAATTTGTTTGGCTTATTTGAAAAGTAAGAATCCTCCTGCGACCATAGACAGTTACTATGCTCTAAATGGAAGACCGTTCCATGATCTCTCGTCCATTGACTCTCGAAAGAGAATGAAACCTCCTAGTAGGTCAGTGTTGAATTGTGATAGTTTTACTTAGCTTGCAACTCCCGGCTGATCAACTCTACAAGCTCCAAGCCTTTGTTAACATCTCTGCTTGTAATATACACCATTACCGTTCTGTTTTCTCGGTACACAGGTGCATGTAGACTCTGCACAGTCGTGCCGCGCGATGTCTCGTTTCACATTACTATTTTGAAGCTGGTGATCACTATTTGCACATAAGAAAGTAAACGTGTTTCTCTCACAGGCCCACATACCTGACCGTAATTAAAGGGAGGGAACAAACTGACCTCTGATCCGCTCGATAGCCGACGGTTTGGACGAAGTTAACATGTTTGTCGACCCTTTTTGAAACCGTATTTTGGTCTCCACGGTTCCTAAATCAAGTTGAACAAAATCTTCCGAATAGATCAAATAAATGAATAACAAGTGTATGAAGCAAATTTGATCTGTAAATTCACCTTTTTTGTTTGCGTGAAGAGCATTTCCTTTTCACCCGGCACGGTTACCGGTAATTAAAGATCCACAATTGCCGGCTAAACCATAGTATTTCATGCTCTCGATTATTTCAACACAACTATTAGGCTACGCATGATTAACCTGTGGGCAACTGTACAAAGTTTCGAGCACACATATCAAAATCTTTAGGAAGAGAAGGATACATTAGATGAAATTTGGAAAGAGAACTCTTACGACTCCAAATTTATTGATCCGAGCCAAATTTTACCTGAAAATGCGTGACACATTCCATATCCTCACAAAATTTCAGACCTGCTTGTCGTTTTTAAGATCGCCGACACAAAGCAATGGAAACGCAAAATATCTCGAAGCGCAGTCGCGCTGCCACTTGTTACGATTGAATATCTTCGACCATGAGTCGATCAAGTCGAAGTTAAAATTCTGCCTCGGTTACGCAAGACATAAGAAACCATAGAAGATAAAGCAACACAAACCCTCTCCATGCTGTTATAGCGTTTTTCAACCGTACTGAACAGGGAGGTTTTCTCAAATGAGATTCGAACTTGATACAGGACTGCAGTGGCCAAGTGGTTAGAGAATCCGACTTGCAGCCGGAAGGTCTAGGGTTCAAATCCTGGCCGGGTCATACCAAAGACTTTAAAAATGGAACCTACTGCCTTTGTGCTTGGTGCTCAGCATAAGCAATGGAGTAGGGAAAATAAGCCAGTGAGCCACAACTGGAAAAACGGCCGTGGTCGTCTCGACTTGAACCAATTGGTTGGAAACTGGGACGTTAAACGTCATCTAACTAACTAACTAACTAACTAATTGATACAGGACGTTTCCATCCCTGGTGTTGGGAGAAAAGGGGACCTGATGGACCTGTTGAAGTCTGTTGGAGTCTGTTGAAGTCTGTTGGAGTCTGTACTTGATCCTTATTCAAATAGCGATTACAATGAGCACTTGAGTTAACTTGCTTCAATATACACAGATTGAGCATATCCCTCCAACAACATGGTATAAACTGCGGCCTGCAAATATTTTAGGTATTTAATTTGTCAGTCAATATTTAGGCGGGGAAGGAATATCTTGAACTAACGTTATGCAACAATTATTACCGTCGGTGAAAAATCAGGAAAGTGGGAAGCTCCTTGCAGGGAAATTTCTGTCCTTGGAAGGAAATTTTGGCTAGTTTCGTACATGGAAATAACTATGTAACAGTTGTGGGAAATTTGACTTCCCTGCCGGAAAATAAATATTTTTCCGCCCTGATTAATACGATTCTTTACATGGCAGAGAAAACGCCAAGGGAGACTTGGTCAAGTCTAAAGGAACCACTGTCTTCCTTTGACAAATACAGCGCACCATAAAACGAGAACAATAGTCACCAATTGATGGCAGAATCTTATGGGCTTAAGCGACTTAATCCATAACGATGATACAAGGAATGTATTTTGAAATCGGCAATGTCATCAATATTCATGCAAGAACGGCTTTCGAACAGAAAGCAGAGTTACTTTGGGAAGGTAGGCAAATTCGGTATCAATAAAAACAATGGCCCCGGCTACTTAAGTAGCAGGGGTCATTGTTTTTATTGAGACCTTTCGTGTCAAATGCTAAATACATGGAATATGGAATCTGTTTCTTCTAAAAATTAGAACATATCCACAAACATCATTACCAAATCGAACCGAAAGAAAGTAAAAGGCAAGGGAGGGGAGGGGGAGGGGGTAGTGCACGACCTGATTATGTGGGCTATCGCAATAGCGTCTAGTGACCTGATTAGGAAATTTACAGTTAGACATGATTAACAGAACGGAGCCTTGTCAAGACAAGAAAAAGTGTGAACGCAGAAGAGTCGATAAAAGTTAGAATAAAGAAATAAAAAGAGAAAAGGCGTCTACTGAGGGGGGATGCTACACCCCCAGACATTTTCAAAGTGCTGTGTGTCGGCGGCTAAATTTTGCGGTTCGTCGGGAAATACTTGCTACTTTCTGTTGCAACTAAAACTCTGTTAACATGTAATCATGGATAGTGCAAAAGTAACGGACATATTTTCAATGGATTGCCATTCATGCCGTTTAAAAAAAGATCATTCTAAAAGCCTGTTTCCGGTTTTATGCACAATAATGGTTTTAACCCGAAGCAATTATAGTTCAATGATCCAAAAAAAAAAAATCCAAAGAAATTAAATATTCTCTGAGGGGATTAAATATTTTAAAAGTGTGGAGTTCTTTCACTTAGGAAGAAAACATTCTTTTTCCGAAAACTTGACCGAAACCTTTCTTTGAAGTCAAACAACCTTATGACATTTGAAGAGATTTTAATTGAATAGCATATCATGATAAACTTAAACCTTGTATAGCTTGGGGTCACAGACTTTTTTAAAGCGTCTGCGAACTTCGTGTTTTTCTGCCCTCTTAAGTGTAATTGTGTAAACGTATGTCTTTTTAGAAATAGATTACTTACAAAGTAGTGATAAATTATACTTTGTTGACGCCATAGGCAGAAATCCCCGGGGAATGGGGATATACCCCACTTTTTGGAAACGCGGCATTGACTTTCACTTTTTCACACTGTATCTTTTTCCTCAGGGCCCATTAATTCTCACCCCTCCACTATTTTACACAAGTCTCGGCTACTGGTTTAAAGGGGCTCGTTGAGTTGATATCCATTATTTTGTGACGAGTTTGAATGAAATCATTGCATGACAATGTTTCTAATTAGCCTAAATACTAATGTCTCACTTCCTATAATAAATAAAATTGTAAGAAATTGTAGTTTTTGTGGAAATGGGTTGTATATGATTAATACCTAATGGCAAAAAGTGTCTGGTCACGAATTTGTAATAAATGATTTTAATCATAAAGTATCCTATCTATTGCTATTTCAGTCAGTGTGTCGGGTGTGCAGAATCTCTGAGTTGGACCATTTACCATCAAGATGTGAGTAAAATTCAACAAGTGTGAAAAAAATCATGAATTTTGAGAACCAACTCAATAAGCCCCTTTAAGTTGTAGAAGACGATTCTTGTTGGCACAATACCAGGGTTGTGTGATGACTTCTTACCCGATGTGTCCCTTCGGGGTAATAAATCCTTCAGGGAATTAAGTTTGGTTTTCACCAGCAGCTCGTGCACGCCCGTTGTAGTGTGTAACCTACATTCTTCGTTCTTATCACCTCCCTGGCACCCAGGTGAAACTAAGGTATGCAGTGGCGTCATGTGCTCTGTGTTTAGGTGAATGTTTGAATGAAGTTCCTAGCACCACAAAAAAATGTTTGCATGGGATGAGAACATACTACCAGCAGATTTGTGCCAAACAGCTGTGCTTATAAAATCGTTGTATCCTAATAGCTGAACCAGTGAATAAGCTAAGGGGTGTGACTGGGGAATGACGCTCTCTCAAAAGTCTCCCAGCAGCTCCCACTGTGAAACTATGAAAAGTGTACCATTAATGAATTTGCAGCCCTCATAAAATGGCGGATCCCCCTTGTCCCAGAAGAAAAATTTCTGGCTACCCCTGTTCGTAACTATGTGTTCGTCCATGCCACCTTATAAAACTACAATGTCATGATCCACGTGTATGGCAGTATGACTACCTTAATGTTATATTTAAATATGTATATATATATATATATATATATATATATATATATATATATATATATATATATATATATATATATAAATATATATATATATATATATATATATATATATATATATATATATACTATTGTCAATGTAACAAGTTTTTTTTTGTATGGAAAGTAGAAATAAACTTGAACTTGAACTAATTAACTGTGTTAAACGATGAATAAAGTAAAATTGATTTGCAAAGGTACACAACACAGTCTATGTTTCCAATTCATAGGCATACAAGGCGGGAGGGTCCCGAGGAGTAAAACCCTCTATGTGGACAGTATATTTGCTATTTTAGTAGAAAAGCTATTATATTACAAACTTGTGATAAATTTCGGCAGAAGAACTTAGAATATTTTCCTTCTAGATAAAGGCATACCCCTTCTTTCCGAAAGGGTAAGTTTCTGGAACATAATATATTAAAGCTGAACCCCTCGAGAGAATTCTCATGTCCCTAAAAATGTGATTTTGGCTACGTCACTGGTGGGAGTCCATTCGTCTTTCTCGTACTTTGCCATGCAATCTCCTGGAGCTGCTGGAAGTATGGCTCTCCATCGGTAAAACTGGGGTAGTTCTGTATCCTAAATATTTTACTGATCAACTGAAACTGACAGATGTCACATTTGTGCATGATCTACCCATAGAAATAAAAGTAAGGGAGAACGCTGACACAATGCATCACCTGCATATTTAACCGGTGAAGCCACGAAAATTGTGAGGGCGCTTTCGTTGTACGGGTTGATTGGTGTGTCTCCGTACGTACAGTGTACATTCTGCTGCAGAAGTTATAGCTTATTTTATCCCTTTTTCGAAAGATTAGGAGTAATTTTCACAACAGGAATAAGTCATGGTACCTTAAGTATTTTGTTTTATACTCCTAACTTGAAAACTTGTAGTTTCTTTGCCAATACTTGAGGCAAAAGCAATGACGTGATATTTGTATTACGCGCCGGTGCTCTGTTGCCGTACAGCCTAGCCATATCAATGGCTTCAGTCCAGATCGGCAGACGTCATTCTCCCTTTCTTTTATTTCTATGGATCTACCCAACAAACTATAGAGGTTTTACAGTGACGCCACGGATGTCCACAGAGACGTACGTTGTCCGTAGAGTGATATACAGTAACTCAGTCACTTCACTCCATCTGTCCATACGCACAGTACAGTAACAAATGGTGTTTTGCGTCTTGCTTGACTTGTAACGTAAAAATGTGCAAAAAATTTTATCAATGGCAAAAACTTTGATAAGTTTCATAAGACACCGGTATTTTGAAAAGCTAATGCTCGCAGGACTTTTTCGTACTTGTTTTCCGAAACTAGGCATGGACCGACTAGGGCCTGGCCTACATAGGTGTAACACTTACGTTAGTATGTACCTTATACTACTGGGTAAGGCCTGATACCAATTTGATTTTTTATAGCATTACCCTAAAGAAATTTGTGTTCGGCCTTGGTTGTAGGGACTTTTGAAAGAAAAGATTTAAAAGAGTGATAGCTTTGTAAAAAATTAAGTGAATAGTTGAATTACACTACATACTGACAAAATGTTCACCCAGTTGTAACTGTTTGCTGCTGGACACCATGAGTTCGAACCCGTAGAACCAGTGCCGATGCTGTGCATACGTTTAAAGACAGATACTCATCACCTCAAGTATGACTTTCACTTGGGGGAAAGCAAAACTCTCAACTGGTGACTTCTCTTTGATTGACATCAGAGTTACAAAATTTAAAAAAAAAAATGCACAGTATCTCATATTACACAGCATGCACAGAGAGTGTTCTGATTACACATTACTCCTTGTGTGCTCACCAGGATATCGCCTTAAGTAATAAACTAGGTTTGTGTCTGCATAAGGAGAAGCATAATTGTAGGCGGATCCAAAAGTAACGGGAGAATTGGAACTGTCTGGGATGAAGAGTATCTGCCTTTAACTGGAGCTATGCCGTTTTTTCTCCTGTTGGCGTGGGCCGGAAATGTATGAAATGTCAACCGTGATGTTTGTCACCTTCAATTTGTACAGCCCAGTTTCAGCCACACATTTCATGATCATGATTATCCATCTATTAGCAGATTTGTAGTAAAAAACATGGCTACATTGTACCAATTCCATTTTAGTAATATCCCACTATACGGGCTTGTATCGCACTTACCCGAAAACCCGTTCACTCCAACACCCAAGTACTCGTTGCTACGGAGTGACGTCAAGTACAAAACTTCTATAAATGCGAGTTGTTTTACAGAACTGAAGATTGCATTATTTAATTACTCGTGCTATACTGTTTAAGCAAGTCATTTTGTAAACAGGGGTGAAGGACGGAGAGTTCCGAGCCAATTAGCCTAGTCCGTCTTTCAAAAAGATTGTAAGCAGTAGCTCACGCTCTCTTGATGTGTGCACCATATAACAGAAGGGGGCACTGCGAAATGCTCTCCCTGGCAGGTGGAGAAGGCACCAGGGGCCTGCCTTCAAGGACCCTGGTGGGAGTCATGGTATAACCCCCAGATAGTTTAGGTCTAATTCATTTTTAAAGTTGTGGTTAAAATGAAGCTTTTAACTGTATTCTAATAGCAGTAGGTGGATGCGTGCTCATCAGGCTGGCCAAAAAACAGGCAACTTACAGACTTATTGACGTCATTTTGACAGAAGCGATTTCAGTGATTCCGATTTGAGTTTCCTCAGCGTTTGAAATCAAAAGTTCAGACAGTAGAAGATCAATTAAAGATTGCACTTCATAGGACATCCTCGCATTAAGCTGTTCAACTTCCGGCGTTTGCTTCCCACGAAAATGGCCTTTAAACATCAGCAACAATACATTAGGCTTACGACAAGTCGGCATGGGAAAGGGAAGGTTTTAAATGGGAAGGCAGAACGACCGGAAGGCTATCCCGGGTTTTCAGAGAATAATTTCTGAGTAATAATTCTATAGGTTATCATAATCATGCTTTATATCAAAAGTCGATACGGGAGACAAATTGTGCATTTATAGCAGCACAAAGACATTTCTCAACGTTATCTACGCACCAATACGCTTTTACGAGGCTTCATGATCCTAGAGTTCCTGCTAAGGTTTCCTTAGTCAACCCCCGGTGGGTCTAGAGAAGACAAAATCCCCTGAAACCTTTTTAGTATTTACAATCAAAATTTTCAGATTAAACTTTTAACTAGTCTTTTTTATAATTGGTTGTGCGTTAAAAAAGCTTCAAAATATCACGTTGTATACAGTTTTGGACAATTTTAACTTAAACAGATTTTTATTTTAGGGGAAGGGGTACGAATGGTAAGGATTTATGGCCAGAGTGATCCCCAGCTCTCATAGAACAGTTCTAGGAACAATATGTCCATAGAACACTTTCAAGTTATGATGCCCTGCACAACAAAAATAGGAGCGAGAGGAGTTCACGAAAAAAGTGCATTCTGTACTTTTTGGCAATTAATGAATGTGACTGTTATCATACAGAATCTAGGCTACTTCAGGAGTATAGGACAGACAAAGGCTGCTTGTCATCTCTTGCCACCTTTCGTTTAAATACCGGATTGTACTGATAAATGTATTGGATACCAAACGTATCCGAAAAGTATGACAATATATCCTGTAGTAAAAGTCAAAATGATTGCTTAAAAACATTAGAAACACTTCAAAAGGGGTTACTTACTTTTTCCAGGTCGATTGCTGAATTATCATAGCCTGAAGACATCTTGCAACAGAAAATTTGAACAATAGACAAGGAGTGTAAAATGGTCGCCTCAACAGGACGAACGCTCGAAGAAGACTAGGTTTACACTAGTCTCTTTTTCGATTGCTTAAATAGTAACCTTCTGTAAATAATGATGTTGGTGTAACAAAGTTAAGTTATCAATGGATGGGGCTAAATTCCAAATTGGCTGTCTTTTCTGAGCATGCGCCTATGTCACAAGTTATTACAAAATGAGCGCTTGATGAGTTTGTCACATATTTGCTCTTTACAAAATCTTGTCAGGGGTTGACCCTGTTCATGCAGCTTAGGTTGTGTGATTTGGGAGTTGACTAGTCATGGTCACCTAGCCGTAGGACGTGTTTACTTGGGGTCTTTTCACGTACCGCATGAAAGAACAAAGAAACCAGGTCCCTCGCGGGAGGGGTACAAAACGAAACCCAGGGTTGTTCCCGTTACGCTTTGAAAGTAACTCGTTATAGTTACAGTTAATTCCGTAAAATTGTAACTCGTTACAGTTACTAGTTACAATGTTGAAAAAGTAACTAGTTACAGTTACTTTTGACTAAAAAGTAACTAGCTACATTTCAAAAGTAACTCGTTACTTCAAGGTGAATATACGGTACCTCGGTACCTGAAATGGAGGGGGGGGGGGGGCATAATTAGATAGTAAGACGGGGGCACATGAGACGACCGACACCTCATTTGTGCCGGTTATCCTTAGGTGTTCCCCAAAGAAAGTCAATGAAGCTAGCTGATCTTCAATGGGCATTGTCGCAGAGGCTCCTAATGCTCAACATGAAGCAGCGAATCATGATACTGTGTCGGAGCTTACGCAAACTATTTGTTAGAGGAATATGGTTATAACCAAAACTTTTCCAGTTACCAAAGTACTTCTTTGAGGGTTGAAATCTTTATACTCCCATCACACAGTCGGCTAATTTAGAGAGGTTAGCGGCTATGCCGGAAAGGGGAAGAGCGTTGTTTCAGCAGTAATTAAAGTCTTCACCCCTCAAGGGCATGAATATGGTATAATAAGAGGATGAATACATTTGTTAGCAGTAAAATTTTAAAACCTCACCGCTAAGGTTGGGCTAAGTGATATTTCCCCATAAATTTCAAGTTTCACATTGTGTCGATATAAAACAGTGCATAGAAATGGTGATACTATGCAGTTTATACATGCAGATCATGTGCACATAATTCACTTTCCCTTTACAATAGGTAAAGCTTTAAGTCGGACACTTCTCTTTCCAATTAGCTTTGTTAGGATACTTTTAACGCCATTGACCATTTCAATATTCTGCTGTTTTTTTATATTAACCGTACTATTATTCCAGTGTAAGGAGTTACGGACATTGAAAAGAATATGATATAGCCTAAATTCATACGTTTGATTCAAATAAAGATACCATACATGTTAAATTAGATGCATAAATGGATGCACGGTGTTTACCAACGCTTGGCACCGTATAGATTTACTGGGCTCCAACGCAAGAGTCCGGATTCGGTTAGCTTAATGCCGGTCTCAAGAGCGTTTTTCTAGATTAGGAATTTGCCCGGGATAGAAGGTTCCGGAATCGAAATTTTTACGGAATGTGATGTAACTGGACTCGGACTCGGAGTTCATTCCAGCCGAGTTCTCAAATATGAAAGTTACATTAAAAGTGTTTAAAGTTCCATTTGTGCACAATGTACAGATCTAAGGTATTGTCACATACAATCAACTAAATTACTCAGGAGGCCAGGCTATGGAAGTGAGTACAAACGATGACTTTGTTAATTAATGGTGGACATGTACGATAGAATTAAAACATCTGTATGTGTGATATGATATACATTGGCAAAAAGACTGGTCTCGGAATTGGTGCCATTGGAATCAAAACTGGCAGAAATTTGAGGATCCTGAGTAGTACCATGCTCGGAAAGATTCGGGAATCTAGAATCGCAGTTAGCTCCGACTCGGATAGGGTGAACACGGGTCCAGCCCTAACGTCTCAAGAGGCAATGATTAAACTTTCAAAGTAAGCTGGTATTTGAATGCCCATGGGCCAACCCGTTTCTCACGGTACACTGTCTCCACTGTGTCCTCTAAAGGACAATATGAGTAAACCAAGGCCCAGCTGACTTTACTTAGAATACATAAAGTCAGCTGAGCCTTAGAGGACCGTTCAGTATTTTTCAAATAATCGCACAAATCGGTCTCATGGATAATAAGCATTGATCTGTCTAATAAGTATTTTGACATACAGATCAATTTTAAACTTATTTCAATCAGGGAGTTGCTATTTGACAACTCCCTGGTTCAATAGACAATCAAGTGGCCCGGCCTGTAAGCCTGCAGCGTGTGCATCTAATATCAACTTCTGATTCTAATCGTGAATAAAATTTGATGTCGGTGAGGGCGACGTCGATAATAGCGATGAATGATAAATAGCCTATATCGAAAATAATTTTACATTTTACTACCAAAGTGTCATCAATTTGAAAATTTTCTGTTATTCTGTTATTAGCTCAAAGAAAATGCAATTTGTGGTCATTTTGACTATTTGTAACGGGAAAGTAACGGGACCCAAATGTAACGCCGTTACAGTTACTTTTACACAGAATTGTAACTAGTTACTTGCTCCGTTACTGAAATGCAAATGTAACTCGTTACAGGGTTCCGTTACACAAAATGTAACTCGTTACAGTAACGGCGTTACTTGTAACTCGTTACTTCCCAACCCTGACGAAAACATACTGCATTACTGCCCTCCTCCACAATGTAAACTTCAATCTGTTCAGGAAATAACTTAGAAAAATTAAGGTAGCTTGCTGCCCTCGATTAACCTAACTTAAAAAGTCCCTGCGGCAAGTTATCTCAGTATTGAAAGTTATCCCAAAGTTCGGGTCTCACCGTACAACTCGGATCAGTAAGGCAACGTCAATGCAAGCCGAGTTTGGAAACAGGAATTGAACCTACCGTACGTGGATATAAATAACCTTCCAAAACGTCTCTCTTTCTTACTTGCTACGCGTTAAACAGGTAACAATCAAAACATCACGAACACAGTCAAAAAGTGCAGCTTCTGTCAAAATGAAACAGGTTACACTTACATTCTTTCTGCCTTCGGGCTGCAATTTTTTACTATTCGTAAGCTCTTCAAATACTTTTTCACAACGACAAGGATCGATCCGAAGAATGGGACGTTTCAGTCAAACTTTGGTTCTCTCCGAAGGCTACATACCCAAAGATTTTGTAATGCAAAGGTGCCACATGTAGTTACGATGCTATGCTTGTTGGACCGTTTCAAAGTCCCTATCACATACAATGTGTAAATCAGTGTACATTACTCTGACAATGTTATGCTAATTTCAGAATGTGTTGTCAACTGTTACGAACAGTAACGAAACATTCTCACTTACCAGCTTAATGTGTTTTTTTCAAGTGCTGAAGTGGTACAACAGGTCATGAGGTGGTGGCTCCTTGCTTGAACTTACTTCCTTGTCTGATTAGATGGGTTCAGGATTGCAGATTTTTCTTTACCAAAAGTCGCTACTGGGACTAATTGCCGCTTTCACGTGCCAGCAGTTGAACTTAACAAATAACAACAGGGAAATTCCGGGATACCTTATATATCATTGCCGTGTATCGTTGTTATACATCGACCGTGAGGGACCTGGCAATGTGTGGAATCTATCACCTCTCTAAAATGGGTGGGTGGGTATGGTACGGATACCCTCACCATCTGGGCGAAATCATTGGAATAATAAGAATTAAAGGAAATTAGACAAAAGAATCAGGAGGTAATTGTAGTAATATAATGCCTTAAAAACTTTGCAAAGTAAAATGGAATAAAAAACATTAACTAAATTACTTTAAAATGCTGCTTTTGACGCCCTTCGGGCCCACCGATTATGAGTAGCCAAATGGTCTCTTCAGCAGGGTAGTTTGAGTGGAACTACTGTCCCAAAGCAGCATGCAAATCCCCCATCATCCATACTTCCACCAGGGTCTAGTGGAAATTCCCTGATCCGACACTCAAGTCCCTTGCGTCATCAAATCGACAGGCCGTTAGTCTAAGTCAAGCTATTATTAGAAAAAAATGATAAAATTGTGATTTTCTAGATCTGTTAAGTGCTCATACAATGCTTCATTCAGTGCTCACAGTTTGTAAATATCCCACAGTTCCCAGACTTTGCTCTTATCCCCCCCCCCCCCACCGGGGAGAATTTTAATATGATAATGGCAAAAAGTTTCCAATGGAAATTGATATAAAACAGTACTAACTAGTTATAAAAATGTATGTGTTGTTTATTGCTTCATGCAAGTCACCTAGAGCAGGATTATTGATCCAAAGCCGCGTGCAACCCCTATCATCGTCTCGTCATCGTCATCGTCCTCGTCATCGTCATCGTCATCGTCATCGTCATCATCATCTCTCCATTCTTCCCACCCAGAAGCCCCCTGCTACCCACAAATCTCCTGCTCCACCAGAGATGGTCAGTTTGGGATTTGTTAACTGTTCCATTCTACTACCCCACAACTTTCTTAATATCCCAGAGTTTCGGGAAGCTTTACCCCACCTGGACGTTGCCCGGTAGATCTTTTCAAAGAGTAATTGAAACACGTTTAGAACATTGCAATGGTCACTCAAAACCCGCCAAAAACTTTGTCACATCTAAGTTCCTCACCAATTGAAATAGATATTTCTAATCTAAAAAAATTAATCTAAAAAATTATGTCATGACATACTTTCAACATCTGGATAGGCTTTAGGAGGAAGGGTTTGCCCTTCATCTGCGCGAATGGATCAAATGAAATGATTTGTACTTGTCGTATCTGCCAAATTTCAGGAAACTGCATCTTAGAGTGTTGAAGTTGTAACGATATAACTTCTTGATTGACTTATCATACTATTTGAGTGCGTTCGTTACATGTGTGTTTTGTCACTACGCATTTTGTTTGTGGAAAGCCGTGGACTTAAGTGGGGGAGCGGGCGAGGGTTGAAAGGGGGTAAGGTCTGTGAGGGAAAATTCTGGTCCTATTATCTTAGGCTTAACTTTTTCTTTTAGTTAATTGTTTTTGACTATCCTTCTTGTCTTAAATGTTTTGTTCTTTATATTTTCTTTGTATTTCTGACTCAGCTACGTCAGTTACCTTTGTTTTTGTAGTAATAGTGAGTAAAACTCTCGACAAGCCCCTCGGAGCTTTTAGTTTTACTTCCATCTACTTCATTATTATATAGGAATTATAATATTGTGCATCCGTACGGTGATGTAGAAAAACAAATAAACGAAACGAAACAAAGTTCACATTGCCCTAGGAGACAGCCCCAGATCCCGTGTCTTAGCCATCTGACGGATACGTGACTATTCTTGGCATAGCAGAAATCGCATGCAGAGTGTTAGCACTTCATAGTAATACGCAGTTCCATGAAAAGTTTACTTACTTACCTTGACCTCTAGAAACCAAGAAATAGTATATCATTGCTCTGTTCCACAAATTTCCTAGGGAGAAGCCCTAGGTTCATCCGAGTTCGCCCATTCGGTCGGCAGTTTACAGGTTAAAGCTTCGCTGACAGATAACGAACTCCCTTCTTGTAAAAAGGCAGTTTCTGAGCCTGATACACTCAGAATAAAATAAATAATATAAATAAAGATTAAATTTAATTATTAATGTTAATGTTTAACCTTTATGATGTACATTGTTGAAAAATGAAGTTATTAGTAATTTCGAATCGAAGGACTGCCTAGGCTGTCTGCACATTTGTTATTTCCCCTCCCCTCTTCTGCCTATACTTGCTACTGCGTCAAAATGTCAATATTCAAAACTTTCTTAGGGGTCGACCCCAGACCCAGCTTGGTTTGGTCACTTTGAGGGATACATGAGCATTACTAGTCTACCGAAGTTGCATACAGAGCGGTTGCACTACTTAATAACGTACGATTTAGTTCAAAATTTTTAATTCTGCACACCAGTGCTTATTTCGATAGTTATATGCTAGGAAATAAAATTCTAAAATCGTTCTGTTTGGAAATTATCATTAACAGCAGCCCTAAGCTTGAATCATCGATCTTAACCAATGAAATGGATTTAGATTTAAATACAGTTGGCTATTAACTTTAGAGTATACAGTAACTTCTTTGCATTGCCGAACTGTTATAAATCTGGATAACCTTGTACCGACAGACCTACCGGTAAGTCCTTACATTTGCATGTTTTGTCGGTAAATTGCCCTTTCTCTCCCCCCCCTCCCACTCTTTTGACACTCTACCTACTTTACTAGTGAGGATGAGTATAGGCTTTGAGGCAAAATTTATGATGTAAAAATGCTAAAGTCAATGGGAGCATCTCCAAAACGCAGGGGTGTAATATTGCCTCCCCCCCCCCCTGCATTGCGCTCGTGAATACAAACCCAAACAACTGATTAAGAGATGCAAATTGCAACTGAATAAAATTGTGGTGCTCTAATTATTCAGTTAATATCATTCTAGTATAGACCCTATGCAATGACGACACCGTCTACTTGAACGCCGACCGCGACGTCATGTTATATTACAATAACTAGTTACCATAGAAATAAAAGTTAGGGAGAACGCTAACACAATGCATCCATGCATGTTTAACCGGTGAAGCCACGAAAATGTGAGGGCGCTTTCTTTGTACGGCAAAAGACCGGTTGATTGATGTCTCTCCGTACGTACAGTGTGCATTCTACTGCAGAAGTTATAGCTTATTTTATGCGTTTTTCGAAACATTTGGAGTAATTTTCACAACAGAAATAAGTCATGGTGCCTTAAATATTTTGTTTTATACTCCTAACTTGAAAACTTGTAGTTTCTTTGCCAATACTTGGAGCAAAAGCAATGACGTGATATTTGTATTACGCGCAGGTGCTCTGTTGCCGTACAGACTGGCCAAATCAATGGCTTCAGTACAGATCGGCTGACGTCATTCTCCCTTACTTTTATTTCTATGCTAGTTACAGACTAAAGAGGGCGCACTTTGATTTCTATGGTCCTGTGACTCACATCAGGGAGTTGTTTAACTCCCTGCTCATACGCATACTGTCTATTGGAGTGTTGGCCACAGTGAAGTCTCATATGACCGCATGACTATCAGACGTTGGTTTGACGCATTTTTGCGTCATTTTGTGACGCAAGATGTATTGGAGAAAATCCAGAAAATATTGGAATCAAATATTACTTAGAACTTACTTGATTGATTACATAAGATGAAGCTTAACTTAGGTATGACGAGAACATTTGAAGGGACAAGTTATGACTTATTATTGTTTCCTGTATAAGCACTTTAATCTTCACACCCCAACTGCGTGTAGAGAGAATGTTTTGAATTCTTTTTTGTAAGTGAATGAAACTCTAGAACGTCGATTTCATCACGGGGTTTGGGATAAATCAGAAAATTGTTAAAAGTAACGACTCTCACTGAGAGTTGTTTTGGCTAACACCTAGCCTACGAAAGCAATAAATCTTAAAAATTTAAGTTGTTCTGTGGAGTAATTGCCATGTCATTTTGGTAAGAAGATTGAGCTAGAACACGTATGGACATTTTTAATGACTTTCACCTATATCAAACTCAAGTTTGTCGGTAGTGAGTTTGTCTGTTTTTCGTTAAATCGACTCCTTTGATTCATTTTATTGCAACCTTGCTCTCGTAGGGCATTGTTTGATAAACTGAATTGCCGTCAAAAATTTAAGTCAAAGAATATTAATTCTGATAGAAAAACTCCCAATTTCATTATTAGTGAAATCATTGTAGTGTGTAGTTTTCTTTAAAAGAAGGGTCTAAGCTCAAATCAAGTTTTGATATACTAGAGGGGTACTTATTCTAAGCATTCTGGTGAAATTTTCATTGAAATCCGGTGTGTGGTTCTCAAGATATTAGCAGTTTAAGCTGTTACATTTTCAACACAAAGTGAACTTGAAACAAGCACGTATGACGTCAAAGCCTCACATTAATGAACAGTCTTTTGTTTTTCTTCAATCTCCACATTCACAACCAATTTTCTCTTCCACAATTTTATGTTATCGGAATGTGATTGCATGAGAGGCATGGGGATTTTACAAATTTTACATTCCTCATGGGGAGGTCCTATCCCTATTAACTTCAAGGTCAGCACAACAGACTGAAAAAAACAAAGAAAGCAAAGCATTTTTCATCAATGTGAGGAAATGATATAACCCCTGCTTTCCTTAAACACACTTTGGGTCACAAATGTAGTAACTTTACTTGCTGATATCTTGAGTACTACATGTTCGATTTGAATAGAAGTTTCACCAAATGATGTAGATTTAGTTCCTCTTTCACATATGAAAATAACTTTTTTGCTTAAACCCTTCCTTTAGTCTCGTAGAAGATTTATGTTGAGAAAATGTTTGTGGAAGGTCACGATTTCGCTATATTACATTTGCGGAGTGAAAACGAAAAATAAAAACACGCTGGTCGAACAAAGGAAACTGCCACCAGTTTGCGTTTGTTTAAAGAAAACCCAAGATGAGAGATATAATCATTCCAGTATAATTTATACAACATTTTATAAGGAAGGTAATAAATATGTACACACAATAATATAAAAGTAAAAAGGGATTAGAAAAAGAACAGATTAGATATAAAATTGGTAAAGTATAAGAATATGAACATACATCAACAAAGCTGTAAAAGAGACTCGAAATTTCCATTCTGAATAAAACGGCAGCCTTGTGAATGAAACAATTTCTAAAAAGTGTAATCATTTGTATGGAATAAAAATGTTACAAAAGCAAAAAGAAGTGAAAACAATTTTAATAACGTTAGACACTTGAATGAAAATTTTTATGGCCTTACACGGAAAATATTAGGAGAGTTTGAAGTTTTAGAATTTGAAATATTTCTGTTGGTGTCAAACGAAAGAAGGTCTTGCTTTTTTGAAGCAGAAAAACATCAAACATCTGTAATCTAAAGTGACATGTAGGCAGGTAGGTTAGTAAATTTTACTATAAGTATGCATACCATAAATTATACTGTCCAATTCTTTATGTAAAATGTCACTGTTTTATTTTTCTGTCCACTATTATTTTATGTGATCCTGATGTCGCATTAAATGACGCTATATTCTGCAAAAATTATGTGATTCAAGTCTGTCAGTACTTTCTTTTTCCTTTGAGTGCCTCATTGACACTAACTTTGAAACCATTGATATTCTTCTCATATTATTGAAATAAAACGCTTTCATACATTAAGTATTAAGTTTTAGACTCTGTGCACTTTACAACTTAATTAAAACATCAATCAACAACATATATAGTGGACACACACAAACGTGCACAAACTTTGTAGTTTAAGTTACGGAAGGAAGGTGGTATTATACCACCTCCCTGGTTAGATAGATCGTCTCCAAGAAGAAAGAAGTGGCGAAAACTGAGAAAGGGGGTCTGGGACCCCTCGTTCGCGTCTTATTATTATCATTGCATTTGCGTCTTTAATCACAGACATCGATGATTTTAAACAACATTAGGTCAAATGGGTCATTCTATTTTTTTACAGGTGGACGGTACATTACATTGGAGTATTCCACTAGCTGGCAGGGTAGGTGATATGTCTATTTGCTGTACCTTCATGCAAACTAACATCAATATAAAGACTCCCACCTCTAATCTGAGATCCCACAAATTGCGCTTTACACTTATTGGGAAAACATGTGATACCCTATATAATCTGCCAAATGTATACAAAACATACAATAAGTCTGATGAAAAAGTTGAAATCTCATTTACTTATAGTTGTGGTCGGACGGGCGAAGTTTGGAGTAGAGGCCGGCCTATACTCGAAATGTATCATCGCTATAAATAAACCATTTATATGATGTAAACAAAAAAAAAAAAAACAATTAGCCACAAAAACGTCGCCATCATGTGCTTCCTTCATATATGGCAGAGAAGCTGTGACGATAGTCTGAAACACTATATGCTTCAGTTGCAGATGCAGCGATCTGTATCTTTCTCATCCTAGTTGTCATTCTGTATTAAAACCATCCATATTTTACTAAAAACGTAGAATCAGCTGGCCATTTGACGAGAGCATGAAGTGCCTGATGTATTAAAGCCATCAAATTCCCCACGTTCGGCGTTGCACGCCGCCATAAATAGCCATCTCATTCAAGGCCTATCACGTGTACTTTGCAAACTCAACCATCTTTATAACTGTTATATAATTTTCACAGAGACTTAAATTCTTTCTTTATTTTGTCACGTGATATTTGACGGAAAAGTTCTCATTTGCCATTAATTATAGAGTTGCTTGCAATTTGCCATTAGCTTAATAGTTTGTTTCGAGGAGAGATATTTCAAGAATGATTATTTGATGGAAGACTTTGCTTCATGTTAGGAATACATTATTAGTAAGTAGGACGATACAGAGTGCTTTGCAACATATAATTGCCGCCTTTTAGTAACTGTAGGGACCTAGACTTTAACGTGATGGGGGGGGGGGGGGTGGACGGTAATGGGGTAAGGGATGCTGGCTCGTCACTTCCCCAACAACAATGTGTTGGAGCAGGGAGGTGTTATTAGCTGGAGATGCATCGAAAACTCTTTCTTTGAACTCTACTAGTTGCCGACAATAATCACTTTTGTGTGTTGTTCTTGATGATTCAATAGGCTTAAGAGCTGTTAGGAACTAAGTACAATTAGGACACGTCGTCTGCTACATCTCGAAGAGCAGATCGGGAAATTTGCCTCATGCCTTAACATTGCCAGCCGCTTAAGATGTAAATAAATTTGAAGGTTTCGACTCGTTTCGACGCCGTTTACATCATACTTGTCTAGTTCCCTATAACTTGCTCAATATTTGTGTGCCTTTTAAATCATGCGAGGGAATGCGGAAATTAGTCAAAATCCAACAGCAAAGTTTAGTCTTATACTTCTTTTGCTCTTTTGCATAAGTGATAAGCACTAGTTTATTGCCAGCATCATTAGTTTCCTTGGCAATATACAGTCGTTTTGAATGTCAGAACAGTGTTTCGTACTTGACTGTCGGCAACTAGTTAGACATTAAAGCATTGTTCCAAATAATCCTTTTTGTTGGGGTCGCTGTAGGTATAAATGAGGTTGCCTAGATATTAGACAAAGGAATTCAATACCCTTTAATTCAATAATCCCCAATTAAAGGATTTAGTCTCCACTCTGAGGGCAATCTAATTGGATTAGCATAAATTAGAGCTTTCGATGGATCTCCAGCTAATAACACCTCCCTGCACCTCCCTGGTCCAGGGAGTGTGTTGACTCCAGCAGTATAGCGCGTAAAAGGTTCCCATATGGTCATATTGCAGTCAGTTGTTGTTTTCACTCCATAGTTGCTAGGGTTACGGAAAGACCCGGAAGCCCCATACCTCTAACTACAAACAGCGACCTCTAAAAGTCATACCTTGTATACAAGAGTTCGACAGAGTCAAAAATTTCTCGGAAACATTACTTTGTTACATATGCGTGCTGATGTATATATAAGCTATAGTACTTGCTTCTGTCAAAGGGTTCACTCTTACCACCTTTCAGTTGTGTGAAATTGTTTTTATTATACTTAATCCAGCTTATTCTCACGGCTAGTCGTTAAGATTTCCTTACAAAGTCCCACCAATTTCTTTTTGTATAGCAACTTTTCGGTTCTCGACACGATACCTGCTGATATGTGAATTTGCTTCTAGACGTCAAGGGTACGTGGTAATTACTTGGATGACAATGATGGGCACAAACAGAAATGCTCCTCTACTTCCTCATGCGAGAAACAAAAAAAAAATAAAGGACACTTTTACTACAATGTGTAACTCGAATCAGGGGTGGGGCCAGGATTTGCCAGACGGGGGGGGGGGGCAAGCTACCCTAGGAGCGAGGGGCCCGACAAAAACAACAGTTTGCCGAAAGGATGTCGAACGCAAAATATTCGACTCGGCAAATTCGTGATTTAGGCTATATTATAGAAAATATGAAAATTTTGACATTTTAAGGAAGAAAATTTGAAAAATTGAGAATTTTATTTACGAAAATTCAAAATTGTGGGTTTTTATGAAGAAAATTTTAAAAATTTGTATTTTTTATTGGGGAAATCAAAAAACTTGGATATGTTATCGTACAAGCTGCCCTTCCTAATAGTTAATTCATTTATCGTCGGGGTGACTGAACGTTGTGGGGATTATATTTGTTATCGTAATCCATTGAGGCTCTCCAAAGAAATTGAAACATTTCTCCGACGAGTGGGGATAGCCTTCACCGATTAATTGATCAGGGATTTATTTTGGGTCGGTCTCAAAGCGTTCTTCAGTATCTGCAATGTGTCGATTAAGTTGAAGAAGCTTCTCCGTTGGAGCCTCGATTTCAGTACGACCATGGAGCTATCCGTAATAGCTCCATGCTACCACCATGTTTCATTTTAAACGTTTTTTAATTGCAACCATAGGCTATTCATTGAACAATAAAAAATGAAAAACAATAAAAAAGGTAATCATACATTCTGAGCTATCTTACTTTGATCACGTAAATCGTTTTGCCGTCTTATTTATTGCTTTTCATTAATTGCATTACAGCCGCTTTAGATTAAATTAGATCCTTCTTTCTTGGCAAACAGGATTTGAAAAAATAGTTTTGTAAAAGTAAAGTTGTATAGTGTAAGTATTCTGATATAATCCAGTAAGCACGACTTGACCTATTGGTTAGGCAAGTGTCACGAATTGTTAATAATCTCTTGTCTTTCCAGTGCGATTAATACTATAAGAAAACTTAAAACCGAAGAATGTGTGGTTCTCCGTAGTAAAGCTTCTTTGCAGTAAAATTCTTGAAAAAGTGATGCAGTGTGTCATTTTTCAGGAATAATGAAAATGATACTTTCTGTGTTTTGTGCGCGTCAGTTTAATATTAGGGCATTTTGTCTTTATTCTTTACAGTGGGTTCCCCCCCCCCCCCTTGAGCCTCCGTCCCCACCAAAAGGGACACCAAACGTACAGTCATAGCGAGACAGTATTCTATTGAACAAGGACAACGCATTCGCACGTAAATGCAGTGAAGCAGTGAAGGGGCAGCAAGACTTGTAATATTAACGACCTCTCTGCTTTCAGACCTCTGCGTCATGGGTCTGCCGTTCGTGGCCCATTCTAGACTCCCTGAAAAGAATAGATAGGCCTACTACAAATGATCTTAGCCAAAATGCCGATCCAATTTAAGATAGGCCTTCGTAGCTCGGCAAAGAAAAATTACGCTGAAAACTTTGCTTCCAATATTATATTTGTAGTAAGTAAAAGCGGTGTGTACAATAATCGTATTGAGTACATCTCGCTGCGAAGCTCAAATTTTGGCACAAAACATCCCATGAAATTCACAGTGAGAGTCAGTTGCTTACATTTTTATCACAACAGTTGCTTTTTTATACGTTTTTGCACATTTCAACTATGAGTTTGTGAGAATATTGCAAGGATGGCCTCAAAGGCAATGGATTTTCAAGTATGTTTACCTTTCGTAGCTGGTCGTTGATCAACTGTTAGTCTTTACGTACAAGTCACGTCACGCAAATATTTTAGAGGGTTTGCATCATAGAAATTAAACGAAGGGAGAATGACGTCATGCGATCTGACCTGAAGCCATTCATTTTGCTCTCTGCACTCGCAAAAAAGCAACGGTGCGTAATACAAACATTACAGCGTTGTTTTTGCCCTAGTTTTTGGCAGAGAAACTTCAAGTTTTCCAGTTAGGAGTACATAAAAGAAAAATACACACACACACACACGCACACACACATACATGTTTAAGGTCCCAACCGGGGACATCTGTACACAACCACCAAATGGGGACATAGTAATTTAAGCTCAAAAACGTCATTCCTCGCATTGTAAACATCTAGTGTGATCACTAAAGTAGTTATTTTGAAATTAAGGTCATTCCCTCCATAAATTTTTTTGAATTTAATAATGTACCATTTACATACTAATTGGGGACAAGGCCTACACACACGTGTGTTCCAACTAGTGATTGCATAGCTTCTAACCGGGGACTGCGGGTGTTTCAACTGGGGACGGTTGACACACTGCCCAACTAGGGACCAGTGAATGTGCTTAAAGCTGGGATGTGACAGGCAAGTGATACACAGATCTCTGTGCATTCCACACAAGGACAAGTAATTGACTGTAATATTAAAGCTTTTTTCTTTTTTTTTTGTGGGGGAGGGGGGGGGGCAAGAGGAACATATTCCTTTGTAAAGAAATGCTAATTGGACAAAAACATCGCACTGAAAGCTTATGGCAAGAAAGTGGCTGGTTCACTGGTCCAAAAAGATTTTGATACTAGCAATTACCCACAACATAATAACTTTTTCATTTTGACAGGATGTAATAACAACAAAAAGCCTTGTTTTGATAACACTTTCATATTCAAGGAAACCAAATAAAACAAAACATTTTTTCACCTTATCATAATGTTCTAACTTCATCACAGTACTAGTAGTATTACAGTGACTATAACAGTCCAATAAAAATATGTGAAACATTTTGAACATAACAACAAGTTAAGTACAATCTGAACAATGCTAAACTTCATTTCATGCTTGGTTTGCAAGAAGCAAACATGGGATGAAAATTAGTTTATCGTCAGCCAAATACAGGCTATCAATCTGATCGAAGAGCAGACAATAGTAGACTACTGGTACTGTCCACAGAACCAACCCAGCTACCTTTATACTTCAGTACCTTTGGTACATGCTGACAATATTAACTATGACAGTCCCCAAAATATGCAAAAGATTTGAATGAAAAATTAGTTTAATAATGCCATCAGACTTCATGCTTTCACTTTCAAGAAGCAGACATGAAAATTTGAGACCAGGGTCAAATTCAGTGTCTAATCAAGGGCACTGGAACAATTACTGAAAATCACCAACCTCCACTTACACTCCATCCAAGCCATGTCTCTTGCTCAGCAAGTGTGGCACATTCCAATATCAATAACTACAACAGTCAATAATAAAAATGTGTACAGACACACTGAATACTGTAAAGAAACAATTTGGAAACAACCAGAATAACATAAAAGTTAACTTCATGTTTTAATTTGCAAGAAACAAACATAGCATCGAAATTAGCTTTGCCATCAGCCAAGTACAGGCTACCAATCTGATCGCAGAGCAGACAACAGTAGACTTCTGATACTCCCCACAGAACCAAGCCTCCTACCTTACTTCAGCACTCTTCT
Organism: Holothuria leucospilota; assembly: GCA_029531755.1. Classification (NCBI taxonomy): domain Eukaryota; kingdom Metazoa; phylum Echinodermata; class Holothuroidea; order Aspidochirotida; family Holothuriidae; genus Holothuria; species Holothuria leucospilota. The sequence continues at coordinate 11,093,570 of CM055971.1, read as the reverse complement.
TACATGCTGACATAACTTCTGACAATATTGACTATGTAAAAGATTTGAATGAATGATACGTTTAACAATGCTGTAGGAGCATCATACTTCATGCTTTCATTTTCAAAAAGCAAACATGAAAATTTGAGACCAGAGTCAAATTCAGGGTACTGGAACAGTTGAAAATCATATCCTCCTACACTCAAACTTCATGCAAGCCGTATCTCTTGCTCAGCGGCTTTAGCTCATCCTGAAATTAATAAACTTAATCCAATAAAAAAATGTTTAAAGAAATTATGTATACTCTATAACAATACCGAGAGTTAAGGTAGACTTCCTTTCATGCTTTAAATCTCTAGAAGCAAGCTTGGCATGGAAATAACATTTGTAGCCAAACTTAATCTACCAAACTGATTAAAGAGAGAAAAAGTAAACTGCTGATACTCTCAACAGAACTAAACCGGCCAGTATCTTACTTCAATACCTTTTGTGTAGTTCTGACAATAGTAACTATATAGCAGTCCAATAAAAATATGTCAAAACACCGTATAACAACAATTTTACCAACACCTACATTTAAAGCAAACTTTAGTTTCTATGTAGCATATACAGAAATTAAAGCTCCCTCGCCCTAGTCCTTGTCATCTTTATATCTACCATCACCACCCTACCTCGTCTTAACTTCCACCATCCTACTGTAAGTCTTAGGCCTCCCCATCCCATCCTAACTCTGATCCCAATTCCTCCAAAACTAGTCTTCCAATTTCAATTCATTCCCTTCCAACTTCTCTCCATCCAAGCCCCTCCCTTACCCCACCATAGCCCTACACTTAGAATAAAATCTCACCATGTAATGTTTAAAATGCAAACTGTTACAATCAGCTACATTAAGACACACTGAGGTAAGATCAACCAAGAAACTTGATCCTGCTTAGTGTAGGAAATATGAATGAATTTCCTCATGGAGTCTGTGTGAGGCTGGTTACTACAACATCAATTACTTCCTGTCTAGTCTGTTATCCATCATCCGTACATCTTGCCCTACCTATTACCATTTTAACACCTCCCCAATGAAATCCCCTATCCCTTTTGCTCCATGGAATTATTTGCCCGCCCCACCTGTTTTCTTCCTTGAGGCTCTACCAAGTCTGTTCCTAATGAAGTCCTTGACATTTGTTCACATTTGTGGTGAGCTAGACATGGATTAGTTTCCAGAGCAGCTTTACTATCTGACTTTCCTGGCAGTCAGTTTAGAAGAATGTCTCTCTTGAATGCAGAGTAGACGGCAGAAACCTCTTCTTCAGACCAAGGATGTCTTTTGTATTTTTGAACTGAAATTAACATCAAGAGAAAGCATTGTAACAAGTAATGTCTCATGATCAAGTGAAGACAAAAGCAGCAACACTACAGAAGCTTACCAGTTAGGTACAATACTGCATGCAAACAAAATCACTTTGATTTCTAAGTAATTAAGTACTGGTCCAGTACACTGATAATTCCCTACAAATGTGGTAATCAGTTATTCCAAACATCCCCACTCTGGGCATTCACCATCACAGTGGATTTTAATTTGGGGTTGAAATGGTTTACCCCCCCCCCTCCCCAACCATTGTGGTACACCAGAGCATTATCATAACAAACAAAATTTTTGAGACATTTTAAAATTATTAAAATGCAGAGAGCATACTTTTAATTTGCTACAAAGGTTGTCAGTTTTTTAAAGGTCGTGTGACATGAAAATAACATAGTTGGATATTTGATGTAAAAAGCATTAAAAATCCAGAAAATAGCTGCAATTTCCATTAAAATTGGTCAAATATTGACCATTTTACAGGGAAATTTCTAGATCACACTTGTACCATGAATAAACATGAGCTAAATATGCAAATATGTGACATCGAAAGAGGGACATACCATATATGGCACATGTTAGCCTTTGTTTTTTCAACCTTAATTTCAAGGACACTGAAAGGGGTTTATTATAAAAAAAAAACTTAATTTTTTTCCTTGAAAAATATTGATATCACTCACTAAACTGTAATCTATGTGATTAGTAATTAAGAGATAATTTATATAGGGTTAACAAAAGAAATCATAACACTGTGCAACACTACACATCATTATTTTTGCATAGGCAATTAGTTTCTTTAGAATCCATCAAACTTTGAAGAGGTGTATTTTGAGAACGGTAAAAGATATTGAAATAATTCCAACGGATCTTTGATTGGAGGACCTAATTCTTTAAGTGACAAGTGAAACAACTCTTTTTGGTGGCATGTCACACAACCTTTAAGACCTGCACTGCTATTTTGCCATCTTGGGCCAGTCCCACCAGGGTTGGCATTTTCCCGGGAAAAACCTGTTTCCCCGCTAAGTGGTAAAAACCAGGAAAAAACTGGTAAATACCGGTAAAAACTGCTTCCGTCTTGAAAACTGTTGTTACATGTCTGTTATATGCAGGGTCTACAGTAGGCCAGATATTGGTCATGACAGGGATATATAAAGACAGACTCTTAGCTTCATTTTAAGCTATTTTATCACAACTTAATTTTACTTTTTGTGGGCTAAGAGTATTTTTCATGTAGCACTTATTTTGTCACTATCTCTTTCCCTGCAGTAGGTATTGCCTGTTGCCCCAAACTGTTATAGGCCTACCCCCACCCCTCCAAAATTCTTTAGGCCTACTGTATTGCTCAGACACTTCTTTTCACAGTCTATTGAGGTAAACTTTAATGCAGGTGGCTCAACAATGGAAACTGCTTCAAACTTGTATAAGGCACATGTGGGCCCAATTAAATGTCCACTGTATTGAGCCACACAGAGTACAGACAGCCCAACTGTTCACCTTGATGCACCCCAGGATGTCACTATGCCGGGCAGCGGTAGTGAACTGCGCCCGCACCCATGTTAGAATAAAAAAACATTCTGTCCAGCACTTTTTCCCAATAATGGTACTATGATTTTATGATTTTTAAAAGAAGTTTGGATGTAACATTAATCTCAGAATGAGACGGCCAATTGGAGCATTATTTAAGAGTGTAGAAAAACATCTACATATTATAAATCCGAGGACAGTGATCACTAAAGGGTCACAGTCAAGAATTACCTGGCACTAAGTTTGGCCTGGTGACAACCCTGATGTACACATAGTCCAATTATTATACCCTCATGCATGAGTGGATTAAAGACTTTGAGGTGGACAATTAAGTGAGGTGAATTTAGATTGCTCTTTCCAAGTTTTTGTGATGTGTTGCATTATATACAGTAGACTGACAAACTGTCCATGTAACAAACCCTAAAGATGTGACATATAAGATGACAAAGCATAGCCTACTACAAAGGCACCAACAGTTTAATACTTGTCAATTCTCTGTATTCTAGAATTATGCATAAGTGGAATGGAAGTAAAGTTAGTTGATGTGAGCATCCAGTTTATATTTGATTTACAATGCTCTAATTAGCAAACCCACAAAGTTATTAATCATGGCTGCACTTTGGTTTAACCCTACCCCCTATCCCAAAAAGTCATTTTCTTGTAGGTTTTATGCTCTTCTTCAAGTTCCACATGATTTTTTAAGAATTCTATATAATTTCAGCTTTTTCCCAGTTTTTCCCACTTATAGGTGGGAAAAACCTTCCGGTAACAACCTGGTTTTTACCAGGTGGTAAAAACCACCTGGTAAAAACCGGCCAACCCTGAGTCCCACGCATAGAAACGATATATGTGTAGGTCTACCCTTTATTTCAACATGTGTATTAATTATTTTCATTTCATTCATACCAATACTATACCATAGACAGGTTGGGGGGGGGACATTTGCCCAACCCCATTTGGTGAAAGGGGGTGGAAGCTAAAAAGGTTGGGAAAAGCTGGATAAGTACATTGATTGTAAACTGGCAGCCCCACCTCTATGGGTGGAAAGATTTGGGAAGCTGGGAGGTTCATTCCCAGGATATTTGGATGTTTGGAGGGAAATTTTGGTAATTGGAAGGAATTTTACCTTTTGTAAATGAAAATACTGAAGGTATTATGGAAATTTTGACTCCCTTCCAGGAAAATAAACATTTTCTTGAGCCCTGCCTATATTCATCCCCCTAGGGATTGAAAACAAGTACAATTGTAAGGAAATTTGCAGTTAACATGAATAATGAATTTAAAGGAACTACATCTTTGTACTGCAGTTAAACTGACCCCACTTTGTATGTACACTGCATTACTTTCACTTAAACATTTGAATTTGAATCTGAGGATTGCAGTCTCAACACCAGTTCCCTATCCCATCCCAATACTTTCATATTTTGGACTCATAAATATGGCTTATTAGGAACTACTTTAATATAATGCCTTCAGTTTCAATAGAGTCTTGAACTTATACTTGTGGTGAGCTAGATTCAGAGAATTGCAATGTCATTAGAAGTCTCCAATCCACTCCCCTTCCCTTCAACTATTGAAACACTGTAAATGACTAAATTAGAGCCACTTATTTCAAAATAATACCTTCAGTTTCCATAGAGTATTCAACTTCAAGCTGTGGTAAGTTGGATTCAATGGTCACTGTGGCCATAGGTCTTTTATCAATGAGAGCATCTGTTGAGTTCCCCTCTGCCTTCAACAAAAAAATAAAAGAATAACTTTTAAAATCAAGACTCTGTCTCTTGGAAAAATGTTACATTTTGTCACTGCATTAGTTTATATTGAGCAGAATTACAGAGAATGAAATTAACTTTGTATTACAGGTGTACCAAATTTTTCTAGAAAAATGCAACTTATTTTATATAGCACTTACCAGTTAGTTCATTGAAAACATGCATTTTACAGAAAAGGGCAATTACCATGAATAAACATATTAATTTAACACTGTAAGTGTACTTTAATTTAACTGTCCCCACTTTGTATGTACCCTGTAGTACTTTCAGTGACAAACTAAACTTAAGCAGGATCTATGGCTCCTGGACAAAGTTTAAACAATTCTCTATGAAACTGAAACAATTTCCAACAAATGGAGAAGGTCAGAGAAGTGAGGGTGATGGCTTTCCCTAATGTGCCCCCACCCCTGCACAATCTACGTGATACATTTTTGGGAAAAGAGCAGTTACCATGAATAAACACATTACTGTGATGTCATAAGTGTATTATAACTGTCCCCACTTTGTATGTGCACTGCTGTTATTGTCAGTTACAAGCAGAATTTGAGTCAAAGAGTATGGCCTCAAAACATGGTCTCCCCTTCTCTTCAACTTCTGAACCCCTATGCATGACATATTTTTCAGATTAATGTCACTTTATACTTGTACTACATACAATTTAAGTGTCACCACTTTGTATGTACCATGCTATTACATACTACAACATGAGGTAAGACAATTGCAGTGTCATCACAAAGTCTCGCACCCACTTAACTTCCTTTCAACTTTTAGACCCCTATATATGACTTAATTACAAGCTCGCCACTTATTAGATTATAATATACCTTCAGTTTCCATAGAGTCTTGAAGTTCAAGCTGAAGTGGGTTGGATTCACTGGCCAGTCACAACGACATCATGCCCCTTTTCATTGATGATAACATTGGCTGAGCTCCCCTCACAAGTAGCTGTTCAGACAAAACAAACCATTAAAATATCAGTAGTATAACTCAAAAGTAAAAGTTGAATTCCATCTCATCTGTTTATTTTAAATACCCATTACCACACTACTGAATTTGTACATTGATTGCAAATTGGTAGCTCAAACTCTATGGGTAGAAAGAGTTGGGAAGCTGGGAGGATCATTCCCAGGATATTTGGAGGGAAATTTTGGAAATCGAAAGGAATTTCACCCTTTGTAAATGAAAAAACACATGGAATTGTAAAAAATTTGACTCCCTTCTATTGAAATAAACATTTTCTTGAGCCCTATTCAACCCTCTAGGTATTGACAACACAAGTGCAATTGAAAGGAAATTTGTAGTTAACATGAATAATGAATTTAAAGTGACTTCATATTGGTACTGCAATTAAACTGACCCCACTTTGCATACACACTGCAGTATTTTCATTCACATATTTGAACTTGAATATGAGGATGGCAGTCTCAACACCAGTTCCCTATCCCATCGCAATACTTTCAAATTTTGGACCCATAAAGTATGGCTGATTAGAAAGTACTTTAACATAATGCCTTCAGTTTCAATAGAGTCTTGAACTTATACTTGTGGTGAGCTAGATTTAGAAAATTGCAATGTCATTAGAAGTTTCCAATCCATTTTCCCTTCCCTTCAACTATTGAAACACTATATATGACTTAATTAGGAGCTACTTATTTCATAATAATACCTTCAGTTTCCATAGAGCATTCAGCTTCAAGCTGTGATGAGTTGGATTCAATGGTCACAGTGGCCATAGGTCTTTTATCGATGAGAGCATCAGTTGAGTTTCCCTCTGCTTTCAACAAACAATACAAGAATAACTTTGAAAATCAAGACTCTGTCTCGAAGAAAAATGTTGTATTTGTCACTGCAATAAGTTTATATTGAGGTAACCATAAAAAGCAAAAGGTTTAAAAAGTGATTTTGGTGAAGAGAAGAACAGAGAAATTAACTATGTGTTACAGGTATACCTTTTTTTTATAAGAATGCAACTTATTTTATATATACCACTTACCAGTCAGTTCATTGAAAACACACCTTTATAGAAGAGGGCAATTACCATGAATAAACACATTAATGTAACACTGTTAAGTGCACTATTATTTAACTGTCCCCACTTTGTATGTACACTGTAGTACTTTCAGTGACAAACTTAAACTTGAGCAAGATCTGTGGCTCCTGGACAAAGTTTAAAAACTCTCTATGAAACTGAAGCAATTTTCAACAAATGGAGAAGGTCAGTGAAGTGGGTAATGGCCTCCTTGATATGACCCCACTCAGGCACCATGCATCTTTGTAAAACACATTTTGTGGAAAAGAGCAGTTACCATGAATAACACATTACTGTGACTTTATACTTGTATTCTGATTAAACTGTCCCCACTCTGTATGTGATCTACATTTTTTCAGCTACACAATTTACACTAGAATCTAAGAACTATAGTCTCAACACTAGTCGCAGGCTACCCCATCCCCATACCTTCTCATTTTTTGACCCCTAAGTATGGCTTATTTATTAGGAACTACTTATTTGATATAATACCTTCAGTTTCAACAGAGTCTTGAACCTTTAGTTGTGGTGACCTAGATTCATGGGTCACTTTGGCCTTATGTCCTTCATCGCAGTTTGAATTTGAGTTCCCCTCTGTCAAGAAAGATTAAATTAAAATACAATATACATCACAGCAAAATAAGAGGTTATCAAATATTGCATTTTGCTACTGTTCTTTAATTTCCTCAGTTTTAATATTGCAGGACCAAGGCTTACAGGAACTGGAGTTTTGACTACATGGTCACAGAGATTTAGCAATTAACTTACTTGCCTCCCAAACACTGGGCCAGGCAATACAGTACCTCATTTTTCTGCATTTTAATAGTGCCTGGTCATTTTCCCAATTCAGGGATGAACTTGAAGCAATGCATTTCTAGATATCAGCAAATGGTTGCTGGTCTTGGAATAATTACACCTAGTTCCACTTACACTTGGTCTACCAGGTAGAATTTGTAAGGTTTAGAAAATGAACAAAACAAATCTATCCTTTTGTCATCAGCTTTGGCACCATCAATACTCTTAACCTTAAAGGTATTTTACTTTCTGAACCCATTGTTAGAACTAAAATAAATGTTGGCATGGTAACAAAAAACTTGGTTTAAGGATGTAATTTTTTTGCACCAAAGGCCAAGAATGATTCTGTGTAGCCCCTCTTATTCAGTCTGTTGCATCTGGAAAGTAGCAATTTATTTTCCAATGGTATAAATTCCAAGGGTGTGAACACTTAACAAAATGCAAATTATCTTTTAAAAGATCCATCAGTGTCTTCAAAAATCATATTTAAATATAAAAGAAAGGCAACTCCAAACATTTTACTAAGATATTCTTAAATATCACTTCAAGAATGAATTTATCAACCAAACAGAAACAGAAAAGGCAAAAGAAGGAGTAAGAATTTAGTAACCTGCATAACTTTGTAGAGAGGAGGGTGTCTGAAATGAGACAAAGGTACGTATCTGATTTAGCTTCATGCCAAGATGATTCCACAGAACTGACAGTCGTGAGAGTTGGCAATGAACAGGGAAAGTTTGGCAACGAATTGGGAGATATGCCTTTCAATACCACTTTATTTTATGGACTCTCTCAAGGTTGACTGGTAGTGGCTATATTATGACAAAGGGTTTTCTTCAAAAGTACACATTTATCAATAATATTATTCTAAAAATCAGATTTTATGGAAAATTTACACCTTCCTCGATGTGATTTTTGTCAAATTCAAGCCCCCAGAACGTTAAAAATGATAGAGGAAAAGTAAGCAATAAATCATAATAGCTTGGCAGCTGAGCGACAGCTGTTCGACAGCTATTTAACTTACTCCCTGCAGTCGAGAGAGTTAACACCACAGAATTCTGTGGTTAGCAACGACGTTGTAAATAAAATCGAATATTTGTATAAAACGATCTGTTCTGTGAAGTCAATAAAACTCAGTCAAGTGAGGGAGAGGGTGCAGCTAGGGAACACCTTGTTTATGAGCTCTGCTTTATGACTAGATAGATTTTAGGATGACGGATATTTTATGGGATTGTACGACTGTGTCTTCTGTGGGATCAACTTCTCATGTTGTATTCACCAACTTTCAACACAGGAAGAAAAACTCACTTCCTGGTGACTGGCATCACCAAATCTGATCCCTTTTGAAAACCTGATATATACCTTCAATTTCCCTAAATAATGCAATATGAATGATTGTGAAGCTTGTTCAGAAAGAGTATGGCTTGTCTCCTCAGTTATGCCTCTTTATTAGACCTTATTTTAACTACAACAAATAGATATTGAATTTACTGCTAAACGTATTTTTTTGAAGATTGATTTTGGTAATCACAGCAATGACATAATCATGTTATTGACAAAAGCTAACTTTCATGCATATTTGCTTAAATGTACACAGCATTGTGATTAGTTTTTGTTTTGATAATTAACAAATGTCAAGATTTTTTTCACTAACTGCAAATCTTGCCACACATTTTAGAAGAATATCCCCTTCCCTAGAATATTGAAAAACTGTAATGAAGATAAAATTCACAATACCTTGTTTATCCATGGCATCTGATGTTCCTCCATCCCAGTCATACAAGATTTCCTGGTCTATCTCAATTCTTTTTGTAGCATACAAGCATAGAAGGGGCTGCAAATTGTTTGATATTTTCACACACATCTCTGCACTGATTTCACCTTTGGAGCCATGGTTAACCAGCCAACCAAGCTTGGGGCCTTTTGTAGGTTCAGGTGTTGCATCTACACTGCATTGCAAAGTAGACAGATTATATAATTATTATAAAATAGTTACCAGCATACTCTGAGTTAGGTTTTAATATAAAATGTTCAAAGTGAGATTTTTGTGCACATCAATTGCCATTTGAAGATAGTTAATAAAATCTTAATTCTAGTGCCCACAATTCTGTCAGTACCTGAGATTGTTTGAGGCATACGCCCGTGGTTGTCCACTTGGTGGTCACCCATGGACCCCATCAGGGGCCTTAGCTAGGGACCCTGGACTTCACACTGTCCAGAGAAATGCTTCACCTCCCACAGCCATGCACTTCGAACCCATTGGAACATTCCAAACTGTTCCTCCATGATAAAATCCTGACTATACCCGCTTGCGAATGGCCCTCTTTTGCTTCAGTCTTTGAATCGGCCCTTGTATTTGATTTCTTCCCTTTCATTTTGGTCTCCTGAATTGGCATCACCTTACAGTGGTGCTGGCACAGGGAGCAGGATAACTAGGGCTGCGTCCCACCAATCTATTTCTAAAAATTTCTGCTTTTTTTTTCGTTCAATGAACCCAAAGGTGTTAAGCTACAGATTTCTGTAGAGGGTAGGATGAGGTGTATTTTTCGACTGAGTAAGGATCTCTTTTAATTGTTTTCTGTTGCAAATTATTGGCAAATTGTGAAAATTTTTGCAAATCCTTCACAAACCACCTAAATTTCAGCCTCATGGCTGTGCTTATCTTCAATACCACCTCAAATGCATTAGCTTTATTCATGGGTGGGGGTTTTATCATTACGCTGCTTGTTTGTGTGCACAGCATTGTGAGAATGCGAAGTACAGTAGGGGAATTCTTTTCGCATTCCCCTACTTTTGGGAAGGCACATTTTAAGAAAATTGAAAGCTTTAATGAACTACCAGGCAGCATACTGGCCTCGCAATTGGCAGACACATTTTTGAGGAATTCACAGTCTCCATGCAGAGTTTGCATGCAACCTTGGCCATGGAACGTCAATGGATATCATTAAATGCATCATGCTAGTTACCCCATTTTGTAACTACCCCACAGTTTCCAAGAGGTCCTATGGTGGTCTTGTGGTACCAGCCTTGGTGGGGTGCCATGCCATAGCCAAATATCATTAAATAATGTGAATTTCTACGCACAAAGCTTTGCCTAAGATAGCATCATCTTGCATCTAAGCCACCTACATAAGCAAAATATTTTCAAGAGTCAGTGAAGTTGTTTCCCCTTTGATTTAGACAACACACCATCCCTCACACCTAACCAAAAATAAATACAATTCAATAATTAAGAAAATTTTCAATATGTGATCAGTTCAAAACTCTGCCAACGATAGCAGCAGTCTGCATCTAAACAACTTACAATTAACAAAAATTTCTAATAGGGGAGGGGGAAAACAACTTCCCTAACACCCTTCCCCCACAATGACACCTGTACAGGTTGACAAAGGAAAGATCCGGCAGGGATGCAAACTATCGTAGGTACACATATGCACACTTTTAACAGACTTTCTGAGGCCACTACCAGGTGTAATATGATGTTGCTTTTTTTCAAATGAGGTCCTCAACCTAAATCCTGTCTTTTATTTGGATCTTACCCTGGAAAAGTTTGAGAACCACTGGGATATACTGTAATTAGTCTCTTAGCACCTTCAACAATTCCTAGGGTCCTTATAGGCACTGGGTAAAAATTTTTATCAAAATGACCAACATTAAAATGTTGCTTTATTGTAATTTGTGATAAATTGCACCTACACAAACCCACAAGTGATTTCAGTAATAGGGAAATATGACCTTGCTGTCTTATCAAGCACACTATAATGAATTAATGTTATAATGAATGCAAATAAAAGGAAGTTTTATATTTTATACTAGGTCAAATGGGCACTTTCTGGAACAAGTGTGTTGATCCTAGTGGATTTTAGACTTGGTGAAATTGCAGTCAACCTTCTTCAATAGTACCCAAACATTCTCTGCAAGAGCTAGACCAAGGGAAATAGGCTAGCCTGCAAAGAGGCAATTCCACAGCAACTCACAGTAAGTCATTATACACCCTATCTGCCTGACTAAATGGTCAAACACCTCAAAAGTTCTTTTTAACTTAACTGTACACCACACCCAAGAGTCATTGGAACTGCATGAAACAATTCCACAATACTGAAGGAAGCCGGTCCCGGTAAAGGGAATGGTGGCCTTTTATGATGCCCCCTGCCCCCAAACACCATTTTTGAAAAACACAATTTATGAAAAAGAGCAATTACCATGCATAAACATTACTGTGACTTTTTAACTGTATTGTATTAACTAAACTGCCCCCACTTTGTATGTATACCCTGCTATTTCTTTCAGTTACAAACCAGAACTTAAGTCAGATATTCCTACAGCTCCCTGACAAATTTTAAAAATTCCCTGATGAAACTGAAACAATTTCCTGAAAATGGGGGTCAGTGAAGAGGGTGGTGGCCTACCCTAATGCACACCCTTGGGACCATCTTTGTAAAACACACATTTTATGGAAATGAACAATTACCATGAATAAGCACATTAATGTGATGTTATTAACTGTCCCCACTTGGTATGTACACTGCTTTTATTTTCAGTTACAAAGCAGAATTTCCGTCAAAGAATATGGCTTCAAAACATGGTCTGCCCTTCCCTTCCACTTCTGACCCCTATGCATGACATATTTATCAGATTAATGTGACTTTATAATTGTACTACATACAATTTACAGTTAGTGTCCCCACTGTGTATGTGCCATGCTATTACATACTATTACAAACCACATGAGTCAAGAGAATAGCAGTGACAACACCACGTCTCCCACTCATTCCACTTCCTTTCATAATTTAGACCCCTACAGTATATATGACTTAATTACAAGCTAGCCACTTATTTGATGATAGTATACCTTCAATTTCCATAGAGTCTTGAACTTCAAGCTGATGTAAGTTGGATTCATTGGTCACAATGGCTTCATGCCCCTTTTTCACTGCAGCATGATGATAACATTATTTAAGCTCCCCTCAGAAGTAGCTGTTGAAATGAAACAAACAAAATCACCCTCAAGAAATTGGTACTGTACATGCAGATTCTTCAAAGTGCATAACCAAAAAGGTTTGGCATGCTTCCCAAGCTGCAGAATTTTCAGTTGTTCTTTTTCTTTAACAGTCTGCTTACATATACAGTAACTCAGACAGTTAAAGCCCCCCCCCCCCCACACCTTTTACAGGTAATCTAGACATACACTGGGGGTGTAGCTGCAGAATTTTCAGTTGTTCTTTTTCTTTAAAAGTCTGCTTACATATACAGTAACTCAGACAGTTAAAGCCCCCCCCCCCCACCTTTTACAGGTAATCTAGACATACGTACACAGCCTACAGTAATTTTGTCATAATAGGTCTGGGATATTGATCATCTGTTCTTTTGCGGGTACTTGTTATATTTCATAAACTGAGCTCAAGAGGTTTAACTATTTTGTCTGGGAAACAGGGCGGATAAGAAATCATGAATGAATGATCCCTGATGGGGTTGGCCTCTCCTACTGTACATACAGTGGTTCTTTTTTGCAAAAAAAAAGGGTACACATTCTTCTATGTAGTCCAAGGTAAATTTGCCAATTTAGGACACTTAATTTCAGCACTATGTTAACCTTGTGAGTCACATATTCTGGAAAAACATAAAATCATCACTACACATAAGTCTGAAACATGATCAAGTTGCACTAACAACCAGCGGCAGAGCTAGGGGGATTCAGTGAGAATGGCTAGGTCGTGTAGGCTAAGGCTGGGGTGGTTATTCCAAAAACAGAAACCATTTTGTGAGGCAGCCAAAACCAGTTTTTAACTCTTAACCAGTTTTCCAAAAAAGTACAATGACCATGCACAGGCCTGTATACATACAGTACTGTGCATGAAGTCTAGCAATAGTATAATGATTACCAAAAGATGTCATTTCACAATTATGTCATTACTGCCACTTGAGTAACCACCAATAAGTAGTCAAGGACAGTCAACATTTAATTTTTTCTGTATTGAATGAAGTTCTCCCAATAAGACCCAAGTCCTAGGAAAAATAGTATTTAATTTATCGCACATTAATTCATGCATGCACAGGCTCAGATTAAATTTGAAAACTAGTCAACACATCAGTGAACTGAGTTACTGCATGTATATATTTATAAAATTTTTATAGTTATACAGTTAAGGCTGCTACTATATAGGCCTACTTGGCATTTGCTAGAACAATTAAGTGTGGTTACTTAGAAGAATAGTATAGTTGACCACTCAGTTATGGATGTTACACTAGCTGTTGCTTCAAAATCAAACAACTGATAAGGGCCACTGTTTGAGCATGTACTGTACTTTGAACTCCTGCTGGGTTTTGGTAAAACCTGACCTCCCAGGTTTTAGTACTTGAGTAGGCTCCTATGTAGGTGCTTGGAAGAAAATCCTGTGCATCCCATTGATGCCCAAAGATCCAGCCTTACATGCACTAAAACTGTGGCTCTTAATGTTGTAAAATTTCTTGATGAAAAATCCTGGCAAATGTGGTGCAAAATACCACAAAAAGCATGCAGTCTTATTTGCTTTGAAGCTAAGCCTCCATTTTTTTTTTCAGTATACAAATGTACCACATGGTCAGTATAGATCCATAATGTACACGAACACCCATATATTACGCTGAGCACAAGCCGCTACTGAAGTTCAAGTGAAGAGCACGCTGCACATTTGCAACTTGTTCCACACATGCACTTATATGTCTGTAATGTACACAATTGTAACACCCATATATAAGGATAGGACTTTAGGAGATTGATACACCGGTGCTGGGGTACAGTTTACCTTTGTACTAAAACACCTGTGGTTTCCACCTCACACTTTGCAGTATGTGGGTTAATTCTTGTGTAAATTAAAGCACATGCCTAGTAAAAAATAAACTCCCATGTTTATTTACTATACTGAATATTGTGTTTGCATGGAAGCTCCAAACATGTTTGTCAGAAGGGCTAGGGTATAGCTCCATTCTTGTGCACACAGGTATGTATCATAGTATACAGTAAGAGTATGGGACTCTTGAAAAAAATTTTGACACCTGTGAAACTTTCTTGGTCCCTTGAAAAAGTTCAGTTTTGGGACTCCAGAATAGAAGCCTAATGAAAACCCTGCTTCTGTAATGAGTAAAGTACAGTAACTGTTTCATTTGCCGAAACACACCCGGCCTAAACACAAGCTTAGGCTACAGTCCACCCTTAAAGTGCAAGAATTAACCATTGAAGTTGCAGGAGTTAGGTCCACCTGGGACAAAGCTGGGCCCTTCTATATAGAAGAGGGTTGAAATTATACAGCATTTCTGTGGGTGGCTTTGAAAATTCCAGGTTACTGCAGGTGGGCCATCCAGTATCTACAAGAAACCCATGCAAATTTAAATAGCCTAGGGGCCTACAGGGCCTGTGCTGAGGTCAACAGCTGTACTTTCCTTTCTAATGCACAGTGTCTTTATTATGACTGGAAAATCACCAAGCCTACAAGCTTGTTTACCTTTTTGAGTCTTGGATGTCTGTCATCAGTATGGCTTAGGCAAGACCACATGTGGGCATCTTCACAATACAATCTGTAATTGTAATAAAGCGAATGCTATGAAAATCACTTGTGAAAACAAAAAGGCACCATATGATTCAAGGAATCGCAATATTCATAAACAATATTAGCAATTCCAAACTATTCACAAAACAATAAAATTCTGTTTTAAGCACTTCCACAGAAAGAATTATGAAGTTTCCAAAAACTGACATTGCATCAAGTGACATGACTGTACAACTATAGAATACCCCGCCTCAACGATATAAATACTTGTCATCTGGATTCCTATAGTCCTAGACCTTCGACTAGGACTAGGAATCCAGCTAAAAATAGATTCCTAGTGAGACGACCAATTCGACTAGGACTAGGAATCCAGCAAAAAATGGATTCCTAGTCAGGCAACCACTTCGACTAGGACTAGGAATCCAGCTCAAGATGGATTCCTTGTCAGGCGACCACTTCGACTAGGACTAGGAATCCAGCTAAAGATGGATTCCTTGTCAAGCGACCACTTCGACTAGGACTAGGAATCCAGCTAAAGATGGATTCCTTGTCAGGTGGCCACTTCAACTAGGACTAGGAATTTAGTCAGTGAAAAATGGATACCTTGTCAGGCGGCCACTTTGAGCAGAGCTGTCTAATTAGCAATTTAGCCTACTCGCCTGTGAAGCGAATTTGTTGGATTTGGTTTTTCTGAAGCATTACGAAATACCTTGGCCTAACATACAGTATCATCACAGAGTGTCGTTCTCAAAACAGAAAAAAAGGAAACAGGCTCTACATTTGAAGCACTCGAGCTAATTCGAGCCACTGGGAATCTGTATGATATGATTCACCGATTGGAAAGTGCTTTCTGCTGTGGCAGGGTATTCTTTAGTTGCTCCGTAGCATAGGCTAGCCCTTTCCTGTATCACTGCAATTAAACTAAGTGCAAGCTGACATTAGCCTAGGCCAAGCTCTGGAAAAATGATTCTTAGTTCTAAAGTTGTAGTAATTAAGCCACACAAAATACTATAACTTACGCACACTGCCTATGCATGCCTATCCTGTAATATAGTTAGCCTAGCCGTAATATCGTTTATACTCTATAGGTCTATACAACTTATAAGATACAACTAGCCTAGGCCTATACTCCTAGCCTAAACCTAATGTTAGCTTATTTGATATGTAGGCCTAGCCTATACCTATATACATGTAGGCCTACGTCAAGTCTTCATGCAAATCTCTAAACTTTCCAGTTTTGTTCTGGATAACTGAAGGCATTTAATTCTGGCCCAATAATTCAGATGAAAACATGAAACCTACTTACTTGCTTTTGATCAGTGAAGATGCACGGCCGAGCTAACCAACATACTGGCACCAGTAGTAGCACTTTCTACAGTCTTCAGTATATGTACTTGGTCAATGATGGATCAACAGTATAAACGGCCTACTATGCAATGTCCCCAGTGAACCGGCAAAGGTCAGACACACTCACACATTCTCACCCAAGCGGGGACCATAAAACCACGCCCAATTTTGAATCATGTGACCTGAGTTATTATGAATAACTGGGGACGCCTCCATTACTACCCTGACACACAACTGGCAAATTCAAGTGCACTATTTGACACAGTGTTTGTACCAAATATGTGTACCGGGGGCAGCAACAAATATTGCTGAGACTTTTGGCGGGAAGTTGGGAGAGTGTAAAAAACAAATTGCAACAGAAAAACCAACCGGGGACGTCCCCAGTTGGTAGCAAGTCCCCGGTTGGAAGGTGTGTAACCACAAATTAGTCCCCGGTTGCTACCAAATACACACTCACACACACACACACCCCCCCCCCCACACACACACACCTAGGGCACCATGAATGATCTCTTTTTGTGAAAACTACTACCAATCTTTAGAGAAATGGATAAAATGACATTTAACTTCCGAAGATGAATACACACTATACGTATGGAGAAACACCAACACCCTATCGTTTTGCCGTACAGCGGAAGCGCCCTCACTATTTTCGTAACCTCACTGGTTAAACACGCAGCAACTCACTGTGTCAGCGTTCTCTTACTTGAATACCAAAGACTTTAAAAATGGAACCTACTGCCCACTGCCTTTGTGCTTGGTGCTCAGCATAAACAATGGAGTAGGGAAAACATGCCAGTGAGCCACAGCTGGAAAAAAGGCCGTGGTCGTCTCGACTTGAACCAATTGGTTGGAAACGGGGACGTTAAACCTCATCTAACCTAACCTAACCTCTTACTTGAATTTCTATTATTTGCATGCAGTGCGTATATGTATACACTAACCATGCCTTGGGGCTGTCTAACTTAGTCAGGGTGACCCTGAGATCAGGGGCAAGGACTCTTTTCCAAATACCAATTGCAAAGGATTATGGTATAGAGTTTTGGTATACGTCGTTTTTGGTCACAGTTAAAATGTCAATGACAAAAATAACGCTTACCAAAACTCTATCCCATAGTCCTTTGTAATGGCTATTTGGAAAAGGGACTATGCTTCTTTAAATTTCTTCACTTCCCGTCAGGGTAACTATGATTAGGCCTACTTGTAGCTGCTTGTGATTTTGCTTGCCGAATGATACATGAGAACATCCTTTGTAGGCTGCTTAAGTTATAATACATAATGTCATGAAAAAAATTTGCACTCTAGGTTTTCTTTTGACATATTTCTCAACTTGTGGTCGAACTTTCTATTCATGGAAACACATACTCGTCAGGACCATGGAGAAAATAGATAAAGGGTTTACACTGTTTACCGCGTAAGTGCATCTGCCCTCGACGCCGAGGAAAATTCACGACAAACCTCTTATAACGAGGTGTCAAACTGATCGGACGAATCCTATATACTGCAAGATATGCAATAGTACTTTCAGTTGTAGGAATGACGTCATTCGTCCTCACCGACAGATCTGAAAAGAGTCAAGAGGATGGCCTTTACAGACCACACTAATTAAGATTGTGTAATGGTAACCACGAAGGGGGGCCTTGCGATAGGGTGAATACAAGAAGCTTCGTGTAGAACCTATCGCTTGTTTCATTTACTGCTGCAATTGGCTTGGGCAACTTAATTTAACGATTACATGAGATAAGGAAATTATGTAAAATTCGGGACGTGAATTTCATTTTTTTCTTTCTTTAATGTGAAATAAACTGAAAATTTTGATGTTTATATATTTAGTATTACCCTTCTTTTGTTATAGTAAGCATACGGCTTGACTGAATGTGTTGTTGTAAGAAAAGATAAAATTTTGTATTGATAGTATGGTGTTACTGTACTTTCCATCTTAAAATTTTGTTTTGTACGTAACATATTAGGTGTGGTCGAGTAGAAGGTAATAAAAGTAACGTGTAAAAATTTACCTTGAGGAAATGATACATTCAACAAATTTTCGACAAAAACAAAGGCGTATAAGGAAGGTGGGCAAGGGGCACTGTGCCTCTCAAATTTTGGAAAAAACAACTTCGGGCAGAATTTGTAGTAATTCGGGCAATAATTTTTCTAAAAAGGTTTAGAGCTTCCGGAAAAATTGTTGCCCCCAAAATCCCCAATTGAAATGGTCCCATACGCTTATGGACACAAATGAACCACACAGGTACGTCTAAATAAAATAAATTCATGTCACAAAATGTTGTTGTCTCCGTTGATCATACGTATTGCCTTTGCATGATATGATATCAATTTCAAGGTTCTCCCCGTTGATATGTAAATAAGGCATCAATAACTTCATTTTTGTAGTGACATCTTGCCAATTCTAGTCAAATTATGCACTCGTTTCCAAGTAGTTGTGATTTTGACCCCATATTTTTCATTACTATCAGCAGGTGTTATTAAAAGTCTGACTGCCTTCCTCCTCCACACTCAGATCTTATAATCAAAATTCATTTATCCGAGGATACTCGTAACGCGTGCGACGACCCGTGAGTGAATTTTCGTCTTAATACACAAAATTTCTCCGTCGTAATGTATCAAATTCTTTTCGTGGTAGGAAGAAGGCGTTGTGATTCAGCGCTTAAGCAGGCTTATCTTCATCAGCTCTGGCGTTTAAAAACGTAGATTGCTTTGGTTGAAGGGCATGCATCTCCGAGGAGATTTTTGCTTGAAGATTAAAAAGCACAGAGAGTGGCATGTTTTTATGTTTTAATGTCAATCTCACTTTTATATTCGTGTTTAAGAATCTTTTCATTTTTCTCATATTTGGCGGGATCGGGTTTACTCAGCGAAGTCTTAAAGTCGATTCAAAGGATCCTTTATTCTTTAATAATAGTATTTCTCCCATTCTTGTCACAATGAGTAAATAACAGTTTGCAAGCAAAGAGTGCGTTAAGCGGCCAATGCACTGTCGTGTATTGTAATTATGGTAGTAGCAGCTGTTGAACACAATTATGCCAATTGGAGGTCGATTTATGTTGGAAAATGGTGCTAACGTACACGTATGCGTACTGATAGAATAAGTACACTTGTACGCGTGTACAAAGTCAACCTACACCATATAGGTCAACGATCACTTACACGCACATGTTAACGTATTCGCATATATCTTTCTTCGTAGGTATAGTTTTTGTGTTGTGATGAGATGGTGTACGTCATGTTCCTAAGAAAAAGTGTCTGTGTTTCATATAATAATAGAGTCGTCTTGTAATTTTAAATGTAAGCAAGATATTATGTACTTTAACCAAATGTTAGGGTTGCATGGGGACGAAAGTATGGCGCCCCCCCCCCCTGGTGATCGACGTCCTTGTTTTAAAATGAGTTAGAACTAATAAATAGCATTTTCAAATTTGAAGAAAGCATAAATTTGATGAGCTACCCAGCACAGCAATATTTCCAATGCAATGGATTTTTTTATTTAGTGCTGTAAAGACTTACAATAATGACCGCCAACATGGCAAAAAATGAAAACGAAATATTTAAAGAATTTTAACTTTGGAATTCTTGACTGTAGTGTTTAAGGAATTGGTTCAGTTGCAATTTTCATATTAGTCATGGTACCTTTCATTGAACACATATTTCCCCCTTAATCCACACATGCCATCAATGGCAAAAGATGTAAAATTAACATGTGCAACACACTAATATAGTTCTACTGGCATTTTCATTGGCACCGTGTTCAACAAAAGTACATCCCTGGCCATAAAATGTTCATCTTCTTCGTCCTTGTATAAGATGAAATAAATAAAAAAAAAACCCACGTACAAACAATCCAATATTCCTTCACTGATTGTTTTGAAATTTGAAGCTGTTTGCTTCGATTATTCTGACATTACTCAGTCTGGACCAGCCTGCATAGCAAGCTCTGAATTTCGTTTTCCCTGAAGAGAAAAAGGTAGAAATTAAAAGGAATGTCCAGAAAAAAGAATTCTGCCATCACTCTAATCCAAGCGGTCATAGCTTTCGTTACTTTACTGAAATTGATCCACCTCCTTCTTCCCATTGGTCGAAGTCTCCTTGTTCGTGAGTACCTTTATATAATGTTTAAAGTGTTTCAACGTTATTGTGTTTGTTAGATTAAAACGCGGTGCGTACAGTCTTCGTGAAGCAAGGCAAGGTTTCTCTTAGCGACAACGATATGGATATGTGAAGAGATGCCTTGGATTTTGTTAGTATTTCCATGAAAGAGGATGGTTGCGTATTACTTCGGAGGAGGAACGATATATCTTGTTGGTTCTTTTCCTTATAATTATAGGCAAAGATGGTATCCACCTGCCTCACGTGAGGTAATTAACCATTCTGTTCACATTTTTTCATATCTGGGAAGAATCATCTCATGATGATAACGACCGTTGAGCAAGTTTAATAAATCACGTATTTGAATTCATCTCAAATTTTCGTAACATATGGCAGATCGGTTTGTGTTGTGGTTCACTAGCGCATACTAACCTGGATACGCGTGGGCGATATTGATGATAATTCGTATGGAATCGAGAATGGATTAAATTTTGAAATACTCGCGGTATCATAGATTGCGGAGTTGACAAGGGAGTCAGAGCAACTCAGATTTCTTACACGGAATTATATTTTTCCTGCAAGGTTGGGGCTAGTTTTAAATGTGGATTACACTGGAATAATATGACCAATGGCACTAGTGTAAGCTGAGAGAAAGTTACCGGCTGCATGTAAGTGTTTGAAAGTAAGACTCTTTATGGGTATTTTTTTTTAATTTTTGGTAAATTGCAACCTAAAGATCCTACGTAAACAAACTTACATTACCCAGATTTAGGCAAAGAGAGGGCCTGTAGTTGGTAGGTCACCAAATTGATCGCTTTTGGTGTTTGTTATTATCAGGAATTTTTCATCCTTCTCTATACGTTTCTCACATTTTCAAAAAGTTCCAATTTCTAGAACGGCAAAGTTTAATCAGTCCGATAATAGACAGTCACAGTGTCATTTTGATACAAAAATTTCATAATTTCTACATTTGATTGTATCCTCGATCCTCTGGAATCCTAAGTTGTACTTGTTAGGCAAGCAAAATGTTACCTTTGATATACTGTGGAGGTCATAGCCTAATCACATCATTGTTAGGCTGTGGTGTTGTAGACCTATATATGTGTGGGGGAGCGCAATGAGATCCCTTATATGTGTTGATGAAATAGCCATGTCATTGGGCCATCGGGCTGTCTTGCACCAAAAGTGCTTAGGTTCGAATCCCTCTCGAGGTACCTGGGTTTTGTCCAGGTACTCCTACTTTCCTCCCACCTAACACTGCTAGTTGTCATCAAAATCGGCTGGCCCAGAAGAAGAAGGCGTTTGCGCACAGGGCTGAGGGGTCCTCGGAACAGGGAGGTGATATTAGATATAATATTACCTCCCTATTCGAGAGGATCAGTTAACCAGCCTACTTTGCTATTGGTTCGTGTCATTGTTAAGATGTGGTGTTGTCCCTGGTGTGGCAAGTACAATGTGGCGCCTTATATGATAAGGATTAAATAATTGTGTAGGCTAATTTAAAAGGTCTATGGACATAAAAATGACAAATCTCTCTGTTAAACATACATGACATTGAAACCACAGAAATGACCACAACTGCATCATGATCCACAAAAAATGGTCAATAGAACTCATGTTCTATTTTACCACCAAATCCACACGTTTTGTTTTGTAAGGTATCACATTTGTGTCTCGAGACATGCATATATGCATGATATTATGTCTCCAGGTTAGGTTAGGGTTAGAGAGATAAGGAAAGGTATAGGATTAGAAGTTTCGAGACTTCTTTGTTTGCATGATATCATGTTATGGATTGGGTGATTTTACACCCACATAAGGAATAAACATCAACTAAATATATGTCAGGAGGAAGTGACAAGCTATTTTTTATGTTATCCTTTGTCGTTCAATCTTCATTTCAAAGACCGTTACACAGTTGGTTTGCCCGAGGACTAGGTATTTTGGAATAGCAGTTGTTCATGAATGTCAACATCACAAAACAGTACACAGTAAAACTTCAGACCACTGATGAAAAGGTAATATGTGTAGAGGCAGGGAGTTGCTGGTAGAGGGTCAGCAAAAACGGCTAACGCCGTGAAGCATATCACGCCATTATTTTGATAACTCGATGATTTAGACCGAGAAATGATCAAACTTTGATGGGGTGTACCTTGTGATGGCTCGAAATGGTTACGTTACTGCAGGGATTTTTGATTGGGCAACTGAAACGTAGAAAAAAATATTTTTGGGGGGTGCCAGGCCCATAGTCAAGGGGGGCCATGGGGGACGAAGCCCAACGTGGAAAATTTTTAGCCCCCAGAAGATCAAAAATTACTATTGCCGTAATGTATTTTAGTATGTTTCGCCCCCTCTGGAAAATTTTTCGCCCCCCTAGAAGCTTTTTCGCCCCCCCCCCCTTCAGCACCTTGTCTGGCTACGGGCCTGGGGGTTGCTTGACTGTTTACCGCACAGTTTGAAAAAAATGTTGCTTAAGATACGGTAGAATATAAACACGCACATAGATGACTTGATACTCGCGTCTGGGACATTTTCCTTTGAAAATATATATTGCATAATAACTAACTGGAGGCCAGTCAAAGCTTGATTTTGTTCAATTTCCAAGAATTCTTCCATTTTTAAATCCCATCACCATCAAAACATGAAAAACAAGTGGCTTTCGGTTACAGCATGAAGCTATTTATATCTCCATGGTTACAGTAAACTGGTTTACATTTCTCATCAACGTTTATGACTTTGTGCTGTTTATGATTACAGACTGCTTTATAAGTAGGCGGTTATAAATATTACCTGGTTTGACGAAAGTAAATGAGAATAATCGACAAGACCTACTTTTCGTAGAAAAACGAACGTAGAACTTATTGCAACGGTTTGTTTGTTTTTAAGGGGGAAATGTAGTCACCTCAATTGATTTAGTACCGTATACTCTGGTATCCTAATTCAGCAATGGCTCCTTTCATTCATGTGACAGTATTTTCGTTACTTATTACTTAAATTCAAGCAGATTAAGTCCTTGGTTTGTTTAATATTCAATATTTTCATTAAGAAACATGTATAATGAAGGATACTTTTTAAGAGAAATAAGAGGAGATCTGAAAGATTTAGCTGCTTTTTGATAAGAAGCTTGGGGCGTCTGCTTATTCCCTTTAAAGGGACCCCCAAATGTATTTAGACATATCCCTATACTTCTAAATCCAGTTGGTGACTGTACTTTGATTGGCAATCATTCAAACAATAATAGCACCACTGTGATGTCTTGAACAGTCAATTGTGTTCCTAATTAGGCTCACATTCACACACAGATTGTTTTTCAATATTGCCTAGAGCAATTGAAACTCAGTGCACTCTACTGTGGCCCTGCCTTGGAAGTTTTCTAATACTAGACAATGTTTTGTGTTTAAATTGGAGGAGGGGCTAGAAGTGAAGTTAGGTGGGAGAATTGTTACTGTCTGGGGTGAGCTTATAGAGTCTTTAAAGGACAAGACTCTTTGAATAAACTCCCAGTCTTTAGGACTGATCATGTGATATCATATCTAAGCAAATCAGACCGACTCGAAGAATATTAAAATAGACAATCCAGTGCTTGTCACAAAATATTTGAATAAATTATAGTCTGTAAAACCAAGGGATGGAAAAAATGGATTATAAGTCAGTGTTTAATACCCCTCGCCTTCCCACTCACCTCTCCTCTTATTTTCCTTCAAAGAACATAAACTGGAAGAGAGTGACATGTTTTATTGGATTGTTACAACCACACTTGATGAAAGGTTGAAGAAACTTTTGAAAATTAAGAATGTCTCCTTCCGTACCAGCTGATGAGAGACAGCCAGCACGTAATGACTGTTGTTAGACACCACACTTGACCTAATGACGTTCCTTAGTTGATGAAGAGGAAACATGTCAATAAATTGTAGTTTTGTTAAACGTGGGTGTAAGGAATGAAATTCGATAAGGAGAATTCAAAACTGTGACCTTCAATTAGCTTTAGGGGTTCTGTGAGTGGCTTGCGACTATCTTTACCCATGTGAGCGTTCGGCATATCATGTATAGGGATTGAAAAAACTGTTTATAAAGGCTAGACGCTGCAGTAACATGACAGGCTACCCGTGAACGGTTAGCAAACAGACATACAATTATTCACGAGCTCACAGTGGAGCTTGGGAACGGACTGACCATCGCTTAAATTTAAAATGTTAGTGTTAAGCTCATATCGTCATAAAACTGGCTTTAATTATAGGGAGTTGCGTGCTTTTAAGAAGTCATGGATAAATAATGATTCTTTCATCTGAGGTCATCGTTTAGGATATGGTATAAATAATGTTTAAGGAATCTATGGTACTCGTGTAAGTCGCTGAAAGTGGAAGAGTTCATTGCTAAGGAAGGTGGGCGTACGTGTTAACAACATCCGTTTAGGCTTAAACAGCATTACAGAGTATGTACCTATTAATACTGCAAAATATCTTCATCTTGATTGACCTGGATCCTGAAAAAATGCTGAGAACAATACTGGTTTGAATACTTATATGGCCTGATTAAGATCAACCGAGTCAAAAATTTTTTACTGATTATTTTTCTTATAATTTTAATATATTATAATTATTATATTGGCGGCCATTTTGTTTTTCCGCCATCTTGGTAAACCCGGGTTAAAAAATATGGAAACTCTGGCTTTAATTTTTAAGTACCGGTGAAATTTTCAAAAAGGGAATTCAGGGCTTTAGATTGAAATATATTTTTAAAGATTATTTTCTTTGATTTTTGGATCATTTTTAATTTTCTTATTTTTGTGGGCAATTTTAACTGTGTTGTTTAGAGTTCTTTGGTTCTTTTCGCCCTATTGGCTGACATGTGCTCTTGGGCGAAGTTATGTAAATCCAGCTGTGATTCTAAAAACATTTCATTTAATCGTTACAAATGGGGATTGTGGGGTTTTTCAACTTTTTTAAATACCTTTTGAAAATATTTCATCTATTTTGGCGGTGTTTTTGTTTTTCCGCTATCTGGATTGACCTGGACAATCGGCATAAAAGTTCCAAAAATTAAGGTTGAATAACCATCATAAAATTGAACAAATGTAAGGAGTAGTTATGTCCAAAATATTTTTAACATTTATTTTCTTTATTATTATTATTATTTACTTCAAAATATTCATAACTTTTGAAGCCATTTTGTTTTTGGCAGCCATTTTGAATGAATGAGACCCAAAATATTAGCTGTAACTACTTAATTTCGAGTTCAGGGGACCATATGGTTTCCAAAAAAAAATAGGCCGAGAGTTTTAGGGATGGGTGGGGTTCCGGTAAAGCGCCTTTGGACCATGGCCTATATGAAAAGCCCAGTCATATTAGCTGTTGTGAGGATCTCCAGAGTCGGAGGGGAGGGGGGGGGGGTTAAAGGGTCATTCGAAAAAACACGGGTATCCAACAAGAGCACGATTAACCTGTCAGTTGAGGAGTCTACAAACGAATTTATTGATCATACATTCGTAATCACATGTCATAATCGGACAATCAAGCGTTTTGAGATCTAAATCCTAAAGGAGGCCGATTGGTCTAACGAGCCTTCAAGATAGGTGCGAGTGAAGGGCGCCGAAAATAGTTTTTTTAAGACAGTTTACAATGGTTTACTTCATACTGCATTTCAACAGTTATCCAGGTTACATTAAAATGTCTTCCTTCTTCCCGTCTCTTATTTGACACTATTCAAATGTTATCAATTGGCAACCAAAAATAATCATACAGAGCATATTATTTTGTAATATTTTTCAAATCTGGGGGATGTTATCTGGGCGAAGTTGGTGTAGGCCATCTCCTCTTTGTCAAAATGTGGGGCATATACCCTTCTACCCCCGGGGTTTTCGCGTATGCCTGAAAACCTCAGTTGCTAGAATCAGGGAGAAGTTCGAACCCTTTCACAAACTTTACAGACATCATGGGCAGCATGGTTGGGAGATACACTACGACCAGCCAATCACGTGAATCTCGAAAGTTGCCATTTATGAAAACAAATTGCATGTTGCAACATGCTTATAGAAAATAACTGTTGAAAGTAGCCCCTATAACTAATGCAGAAACAAGTCTTTTAAGAGAAGTGTGAGTCGGAGTGCTGTAAAGTACTTTACCTATACCAAACGGTTACGTCAAACCAACTGTATGTCAATATATGTGACTACATACAACATTAAACTAGTTCAAAACTTCAAAGTGTATTATTCCGACCAGTGAGATGCCATCTCCCACCGTGATTTGGAGTTTTGACCTAATTGTATGCCTATGCTTGATTATTGCCCGTAGCAAGGAAGCAGAGTCATCTTTGGGAGTCTTATTTGAAATTCAATCCAGCTATCTTGTTAAGAGATTAATGCAATCAGTACATCGTTTTCCCAAGATTGGAAGGGTTACTCGGTTATCAAAATCTTTATCTGCGCCAGCAGCGTTTGTGCTCTCCAAAGCGTTTTGTCACAATACGTTTCAGAGTTTGAGAATTTCCTTTGACGTAAAGCGTAGGTTGACCGGCATAATGAAAGTGACGGGAAAAGTACCAAAAGTTCAAGAAATATTTTGTTTTTAGTTTGATAAAAATTTACCCTAATTTAACAAAATAAAAAAAAAACCATGATCATCCACCTGAGAAACGTCCGATGTAGCTGTATATGATAGTGTTTTGGAAACATCAGTCTGCTAATGACGTCACTAGAATTAGAAGAGGGTGGTCAATGTTCGGTTCTTTTTTTGGGGGGGGGGGGAGGTAAATAACGGTGTATCAAAAATTTCTGCAAAGCAAGATTTACGTCAGGAGCCTATGAAATATGTCTCTTTCACAGTGGAAGAGACAAATAATTTGTAAAAATAGGCCATTTGCATGAGCGTGTTTATTAATCAACTTTGCCAAAAAACGCACAGCTAAAAGCTGATGGATGGCAGAACCGTACTATATAGTCCCGACGTCAATGTTTCCCAAAGACAATCAAATTTAATCCAGTCAAAATTATAATACCAGCATCATGTGACTATACATTTGTTTCCAACCAAATAAGTCTATGTATGTTCCTTTTTCAAACCAGCAAGCCTTTACATCTTTTCAGTGGTCTTGATTTTTATCACCCTAAATCCATGTCAATCGCTTTTAAAACTATTGTTATGACTCCTTGTTGATAATTTTCAGGAAAATAGACCTTGTTGAAGGACTTTTTAAACTGATTTATTTGATAAGAGAGATCATATATCTGGTGTTGATTTACCTTCACTTTTTAACCTCATGCTACAACAGATTAAACAAAGAACTCCTTTCCTCCGCAGATTTAGTCAGAAACTCTTCAAGTCAGCTATGGTGATGAGACGATGTTACGTTGAAGTATTGTTCTACTAAAAAGGTGAGCTTATTTACTGTGTACGTAATGTTGTTTCGTATGCAACTAGCCTAAGTTCTTCCAATTAAATGATATTGATTATGAATATGTGAAGATTCTGTGTAACTCAGAGTTTAACTATCAAAGAAATTTCGAACGAACGAACGAATGAATGCCTTACCTAAACGTACTTTTATTTAAAACAAAAGGCAGACGTAACAATCTTCAGCAGGTAAACGATAAGTGATCACATTATCCTGATTCAATTGCTAGTTTTATATCTTTAATTTCATTATTTAACGGTAATTTTAACATGAACGATGAGCGTTATGTTACCTGTGTCAGTTTACAGAGATTCACTGCAAATACAACTTACGTAGACTAACTTTGTTGGCTGTTATATAGAATGGAAAGCCAAATGTTCCTTGTTAAAACATGTTCCCATAAACACTTAACTCAGCAGTAAACGATATTTGACCGAATGTTAGATTAAATTGTCCACATTTCAACTTAAAGGTGACTGACTGGTCGTCATTATCACAAAGAGCGTGGTCAGTGAGTATGATTCGAGATAACTTTGTGCATAACTGCACAATAAAATATTGATCATGAGAAGCACATTATAATATGTTTCCACAACAGAAGCACAATTTGTGCATTCTACCATGTATCATATCGTTGTATAAATCTGTTGAATTTCCGATATGCCTCCGACTAAAAATGAAACGATCAGGCCCCTTTAAGGTCCTGCCAGGATAGAACTACAACGTCAAACCAAGACTCGGTAGGTGTTGTAGATTGCTACTACAGAGGACAATAATGACTTAGATCCACCTATCTACAAATACTTTGTAGTGACACTATGCAAGATTTAAGAACACATTCTGATCCTGCGCAAGGACCACCTGATTTTCCTCAAGTTATGGGCTTTGTTACAGAACTGTGGATACTTCTTTGTGTTTCATTTGTAATATCTTCGATTTCATCTTCAAGAGCAGGACCGTATAATAGGTTACAAGCTGCTTCAAAGGAAAGCCTTAATATTGGTATTCCTCCCCAGTAACATTTCTCATGCTATCATCATAGCTACCAGCCTCCTGAGACATAAAATGAAACTCCAAGACAGCGTTACGTTAGTACAAGCAAGAATTCTTTTTGGCGTACTTTCAAAAAAATTCTTGAGGAATATCTCCGGACCTTTCCCCATCTTAGAACTGAGCAATTTGCCCCCTTCATTTTTTCCAATATTTTCATCCTAACCTGTCACCTTGTTCATAAAGTTGTCAGGAACTAGCCGGGCACATGGAAATTTCTGATTTGTTTCTGATTCTCCCACTGTAGGCGAAAACCTGATACGATATGCAGTACTCCCTTGTTTGCATCAATTGAACATTAGCATTCATAGGCGTAGGACGCTGTTCTTGACTGGGATGGGGGGGGGGGGTGAACGTTTTTTGGGACGGCGGTCTTGGGGGCTGAGAGGAGGGGTACTTAGAGGGTCCCTAGACGCAATTTGGTGCAACATACTGGGCAAATTTTAAGTAAAGTTACTACAAATTTTTGACATATTCACAGAGGGAACAAATTAGAGGTTTTCATCTTTGAATTGGAGAGGGAGCGGAAGAAGACTTTCACCCCACCACATATTTGGCTGAGGGGGCTTTAGTACCCCCTCTCCTCCAGCCGCCGCTTCCTACGCCTATATGTTAGCATGATGTCAACAATATTCAACCTTAGAGTTACTATCTCGGACAAACTCGCATGATCACACACGGTTTACACTGCTGCACATTACGTAGAGGTCAATTGCACGGCTGCTTCACGAACACTGCCGCTGATTATTTTTTATACACTGCCTTAGATTCCACATACAGTATTTTATAAAATAATAAAAGGGTCGCAGGAGAAAAAGAGCGGGGATAACGTCTATATCAGGTAATGACAAAATAGATAACGTGAATGATGCAAGTTCTCTTGATGACGTCATTACTCAAAAAGGATTACGTCAGGTGATGCATATAGGCAAAAGGGAATGGAGTTTGCTTGGTCGTATTTGAATTTGTTCTTCATTTCTATCGATAGATATGTCTCAGGTGAACTAGCACAGTTGTTACATGCCTGTTACTTCATATAATACCATTGTTGTTAATTTGTACATCAATTAACACGGACTCATATTGTTACAGCATACTGAACAAATAATTTGATCGATTTCTAATAGACCTGACGTCACGCGACGGCATTTTAGAGGGCAAACAATGAAGTACAATATACGCACGAAATAGACTTACCCAAGTATCCGAAGGGGTACACAAGTAAGCTGTCTGCATTTGTCTTGACGTAACTGTAAGTTGCAATGATAGGTGCTTACCTCTTTCGAGGGCGCACTTTCTGTTCTGTGACGTCATATGCATAAGGTCTTTTCTTTATCTAACCTATTACGTCTCTTTAACTACTGCTGGGGTAGAGAATAGATTGCTTCAAGGCGGATATAATGAATCTCATTTACTCGTAATGATAGGAAAATGAAGTCAGTATACTTACAATCATAACATGAGGATAAAATGCATTTTCCATCTCAAAATTATTATAGATCATTATTTAGAAAATAAATTTGAAGATGCTTCAGGAATTGTGTTTGGAAACCTTGCCAAGAGTTATCTCGAGTGATCGAACAAAGCAAAGTCAAATTCAAACTGCAAAATTTGTCACCTTCTAGCTTCTGGCGATACCAAGCAAATCTCCACACCTCTGACAGAAAATTTTTCAAGAGATATCATAATGTACCCTAGTGCATTGTACGTGATTGTCGTGATATTATATCCTGATAAAATTCTCGAAATATCTGGCCTTTTAGAGAAACAGCAAAATATCTGTGAGATTTTGAAATCATGAAATACGTGGAGAAGTATATGTAACGTTGCAAAGTAGCCTTAAAGACTTGTATTGCTCCGGAAAATAGTACATGCTACTGAGCCTTCGGTTCTGGCTTTGGATCCTGTCAACTGTACGCCTCAGTTAGACCATTTGTTCATTTCGTTGTACTTTCTGCTATAAGACTCTTCCAGTTGAGCAGACCGAAGCCATAAAGGATGACTCGAGGAGAGGAAGACAGTTTCTGATCAGCTTTTCTTCACGAGACTCTTGCGGTGTAAGCCATGTAGAGCCGCTACGCAGACTACATGAATAGTTAAAGGGAAAATGCAGTCCCCCAATTTGAATTAGTGTACCCCGCCACACTAGCTCGGGAATGGCTCCTATCAATCATGTGACAATATTTTTGTTTCTTATTTCTTAAATTTATGCAGAATAACTCCTTAGTTTACCTTCAATATTCAATGATTTTATACAGGAACATTATGAAAAATAATTGTGAGAGGAAAAAGAGGATATCTGTAAGATTTGGCAAATTTTTGAAAATAAACTTGGGGCGGCTGCCTTCTCCCTTTAAGAGTGTGATAAACGTGCTTTCGAAACAAATGTTTATTCTGCTTCGAAGACAAGAGAGAAGATATAAGTAACTTATCAACGGCACGTACAACAAACACAACGTTTATTTACTTACTCAGCACATAATGTGATGAAGCCTTGGTCTGGGTGAAAAGCATGATTTTCAGTTACACATTTTTAACCTTCATCATTGAGTTCCCACACATATAAAACTATCATGCCCTTGAATTAAGAGACACCAAGTCGTGCTCATTAATATATACAATTTTTTCCAATAGCACAAAGTTAAATCCTATTGCCTACAACAAAGTAATATCCCATTAAGGAAGCTCACAACCCAGGAAAAAACAGGTGTATGCTACGTAAATTATTGTGTATACTACGTAAATCATCTTCAGTACTTTCTCTTTCTTTTTGCAGGGAAATCTTCCAACATCCTCAGCGTCCAACTTCCATGATTTCTATAAATTCAAGATGACAAATTAAAGTCCTAGGAAATTATCTTTGACAGTAGCAGCAACATTCCATACGATTCTGTCCTTTGGAGTTGGAACGCAAATTATAATTCAATTTGAGCCAGCTACGAAATAATTTGGACAATTTGATGGACAGGACGAAATATATCGACGTGTGCATAAAATTGCCAGAAGTTCTATCCAATTTTTCAAGACTGGTTTTATTGTTTCTATTAAAATCAGAGCGTCTCTCTTAGATCCTCCTGAAAATTCGATAAAATTAACGTCAAGGTAGAAAAACAGCCTCCGGGACCTTAAAGGTAGCTTATACTCACCAAGAAAGTAGTCGCCTTACCGAAGCTTTGTCGTTGAAAACTTCTCTGTAACCTGAAGTCGAGGAACGATTTTAAAAAGTACTAATTCAAATCTGTCTTTCTCCCGCTGTGTGAGTTAGTAAAAGTATAATGGAAAAAGACATTAATGATGAGTCCTCAAAGCCACTCGGGCAGGACAAGGCACCACGACATTTACCCACTAAGGGTACCACTCCATCATCGTCAGGTGCGTCTGGTTTCCAGCCAGCATCTGCCAGACGAAAAGTTTTTGCTCGTCCTCCTCGGCTTGAGAGCGTCTCGGAGAGTGACGTCAGCGAAAAGTCAGCTGTAGATTCACCATCCACAAGTTCCTCCGATTTTGGAGTCCGTTCTTATCTTCATCACTTCTACGAGGAAGAGCCGAAAATGAAAGATGATAACAATCTGTTTGAGAGTGGTGGGGGTCCAATCGATAGCTGTAAAAAGAATGTCAAGGGTTGTACAACAAGTAGACACTGCTCCCCATTCTGGTGGAAAGCAGGTGCCTGGGTGGGGTTTAATATCCTCGTCCTAGCCCTGATCGCACTTTCAGTGAGTTATCTCGTCAAACCACGCCCAACGAATATTTATCAAAAGAATGACATCCCTGTAATCGATCAAGAGGCGGTAGACTTCAATCGGAAGTTAAATGGTGCTAAAGTTGGTAGTTTGATACTGCTATGTGTAGGCGGACTAGTCCTCACTATTTCCCTACTGCTACCAACGTTAGGATTGACAACCGATCCTGACGAAATTCATGTGGATCCTTCAGGAACATTTCCGCCTTACATGCCTCTCGAAACGAATGACGACGATGAAGATGGAATTCCGTACACCTCGAAACTGACCAGTGTCCAGCCGCAGAGAGCCAAAGGGGAGTCAGTTGTAGCCGGTAAGGACATGATCAATGTCCAGGAATGACAAAAAAATGTTGTGACAGATTACATTCAGAAACAGGAAAGGGTAAAAGGCATCCGTGTTTTCCCTCCATGACAGCAATGGCATTGCCAAAGACTTCGTTCCCATTTACGTCCTGTTTGGAAATTTACTATACTGCTTTTGCATCAAATGGCGATGTTTTATCGGGTTAATTTTGCCGGCCAGGTCTTCATTAACCATTGTTGCTTTGTTTAACGCCTAATCAGTACAGGACTTTTGATTTAAGAATCTCACATATTTACAAAACATATTGGGCTTAATGACATGCAAATCATTGAAAGTGTTTTAAGAGGAGAAAGCTTTAGCAAACGACAATAAAAAGTACACACATCATGTAGAAACAACTTTTCATATTAACCCTTTATGAAAGATATTGATTGCCTTTCAAAACCCTGTGCAGACGTGTATGCTAAGACTGTAATTGTATGTTCCTAGTACTTTCTACTCTATCCAAGACGAAAGGAACGCATTCCATGCAATTTTTTGCCGATTAACCCCTGGGAAATATTCCTTACAAGCTGACCTGTGTGATATTACTTTATTCTAACTAGTCAAACACTCTCTCTGTCGGAAATAACAGAGTAGCCCTCACCCGACTTGTCAAAATGTAGACGACTATGATTGGACTGTATTCCCACAGTGCAAGTGCGTGGGAGGATTAGATCTAAATAAGTCTGTACCTTATCACATTAAAGTGTACGTGCTTCAAAATGGTCACATTCACAATAGCCACAAGCAGTCACGGAACACTAGCAATCACAGCAAACGATCGACTGAGGACAACCCAATTAGGTAATTTTGTTGTGAATGCCATATAAGTGATCTAAAAATCACATAGTGAAGGCTTATAAGACAGGCTAGCCTAACATGTTGACAGTACCCTATCTATAGTATGTAACAAGTCTGAGGTCTTTACATTTGTTAAAAAACTAACAAATTCATGTTGACTATTTTGCTTCGACGTAAACCAACTATTTAGGCTACGAACAGACCATAGTTAACTTTGCACTGACTGTTAGATCTTCACTAAACAAGGAATCTACTAATGTGGCCTATTTTTGTGAGATCATTCTAAGTTACCTCAGTCAACTTCTCGTCTGCTTGTGAGGTTTAAATTAATAATGCATAACATTACCAACGCTTGAGTTATTTTAAGGTAATGCACTATGTTCACAATTTGATTTTCGCACGGTAGATTTGCCAGTCGCTTTTCTGAAGATTGTTTTCGCTTGATCGCTACAAAAAGGTGTAATCTTTCTTAACGGCTCATGGCATCATATTTTGGTGTAATCAATGGAATGATTTACAGAGGTCAGATATATCAGGCGATAAAATCAAAGTTATCTTGTGTTTGTACTGCACGGTAGGTAAAATTATGACAAAGTAGGTACGTAATGGAGTTAGTCTTAAAACGTAATCTAGAAACATTGCGCAGCCGTTTTGGAGGCCAGACTAGAGAACAAATTCTTTCCTTTTTAATGTAGGTGTCGAGTAGCTTGGTACATACACTCAAACACAATCGCACACAGACAAATCTAATACAAATATTCGTTAGGAAAATGGTGCATCACGCCTTTCACATACACTTACAATCAGTAGGTTGTCCTATCCTTCTGCTTGTTCAATTTACTGTCAAGAAAAGTTTGACAGTCTTACAGTAGAGATCGTGATTAGAATCTATCACTCATTTTATATGCCGGGCCTTAGTGGTAAGCTCCACCCGTAAAAAAGCGTCATGGAACTGTTTCGTTAGTCCTTCACTTTAACAGTAATGTTCATTTACACTAAACACAAAACAGTAATTCATATCTAAGTCACATGAAAACACTTCGGTTGATATCAGTGTATGTTAAAAACCTATGTGCATCTTCGCCATACATAGTAGTCGTTATGGTGTGAGGATATAAGTTAATTTACTGAGATGTTTGTTACTCGTTGGTTCCGGTAACTGACGAATCATTTTACTTTCGAGGATTTCTCATTACAGTTTTGAAAGTAAACCTTTCCGATATTTTGAATACAGTTCGTACAAAAAAAAGCAACTGTCTTCTACTGAACTCCTTATTCATTTGGCACTATTCACAAATCTGGTTTCCATGGAAACTGTCCATAGAATTTCAACATGAAATATACAACGAGTTTCGGTTTATAGACAGCAATTACATTACATCTAACAACGCCGAGTGAGGGGGAGCGGATGATTGAAGCTGAGCAGTTTAAAGTTCACGTTTGATAAATAGTGGATAAATTAACTGCAGAATTCAGGTTAAAACGATTTGAACGCATCGTTGGTTTAGAAAGCATTGACCATTCTGTCACGAATTACAAGAAAATGGTAGAGAAGTCAATATTAAGGTAAGTATTGTAAGGTAAACAGCGTCTAGTTCTGAGGCTTCGGCGGTGAATTTTCTGTATGCGAAACTGTTATGCATTACAAAAACTGATGTGACAAGGAGTCACCGTCATTTACTTGTATTAATTGGACACACTCTATAAAAACCTTACTCAAATTCAACCTGGATTGTGGTTACAGAAATCTAATCTTTTCCTGGTTGTAGTAACAAGGGAAGTTGGTGAAATATCACCTGGGAAATGTTAATATTTGAGCAGAATTTTAAAGCGGTCATTAACCTTGCTCTGTTGTTAATTAAGGAAGTGTAATTTTTGACCCAGACATACTGGTTATTTTTTAACGAGGTACTGGCTGACTAATCTGTGATCACCATCCCCGTTATATTTAACTAGGGTGTTTTTAGAGTGTATCCAATTAGACCATTCACAGTTACGTCAATGTAGCCACTGGTTGTCATAGAGCATGCGCAAAAACATATGCGTGAATGTTAGGTTTTGGACGCGATTGCACGCAGAAAGTAGACGAATCACAATCTACTTTTCATTCTGACGACAGTGTAAGCGGCCTTATCAACGTTTCTTGTCAGCAGGCGTGACGTCATTTGTTTGTAAACATCAATGAGTCTATAGTATTAAACAGACAGAATACAAAGGAATGACATGCTCAACTAGTCATAACAAATCAGCTCGGCAATTATGTAATGTTCTTTGTGAAAACTATGTGGACCAACATTTTGCAGCTGTAAAGCAACATCACAATTTTGAAAAATGAGGCATACACAGAAAAGTCCGTGCATGAATTAATCTCTTATTATTCAAAAGGGAAACATTGATTAACTGAGGTGTTTTATTGCAAACTAATGAGTAAAATTCCTTGGTAATGGGGGCGATGCACACTGTCTAAGAAGAATTTTTATGACTGGCTAACGCTCACCCTAATCCTTAACTAATCCCTAACCTTAACAAAGGACATTTCCTTAAATATGTATACAAAATTTCATTTTAACAGCTAAAAACAATCCCAAGTAAGAGAGTTATTTCAAAGTTTGAAAAACTTAATTAAAATAGCTATTGCACTCTAAAAACGTTGGGTAAAAATCTCACCAACACTGAGCACATATATGTGAAAATCCAGAAATTGGGTAAAGTCTGCCCAATAGCCTAATTGTTGGTTAATGAGTTTACCAAGAGGTTAGTTACCACTTAAATGGGTAACCAGGCTCTCGGGTAAACAAATAAACAACAGTTATTGGGCAAACTTTACCCATTTTCAGTACTTTCACGTACATACCCATTGTTAGTGAGATTTTTATCCAACTTTTTTTAGAGTGTATGCCAGTGGCCGTTGCATTCGATGCATCTGCGGGTCAAAGCAGGGAGCTGGAACTGTCTTCCAGCTCCCTGGTCAAAGTCACCTGGAGGGTAAACTGCTTGTTCGGAAAAACTCTTGGTAGTACACCCTAAAAACGGTCGGTTCAAATTTGAACCGATCGGAGTCGGAGGGGCAACTAAACGGAATCTGTTCAGACAGTTGACTAGGTCTGGTTCAAAATTGAACCAAGTTGGTTTAATTTTGAACCAAATCTAGTCAACTGTCTGAACAGATTTTGGTTAGTTGCCCCTCCGACCCCGGTCGGTTCAAATTTGAACCGACCGTTTTTAGAGTGTAGTGCTGAAGGGGTAGTAGTGCTGAAAGGATAAAACTAGGTTTCTGGTTGTGTAACGTTTTGGGTTTAGATTAATTCAATCCAATTCAAATTTATTTCACAAATGATTTCAAAAAGTACATAAACAACATTGATATACATAATAAAATATGAAATCATTTGAAGGACACTAGAAAAACAGAAACCTGTTAACTAGGATAGTGACCCAAATAACAACAAACAAAAATAATATATAGGAAGGAATGCATGTTTGGAAACACATTCAACTTTTCAAGATCAAGGATCATTGCTCCTTTCATCACCAGCTGCAGAGAAGGCGCAACCAGGCCAGCGCGTTGCCCTCTAGAAAAATGTTACCCTCACGAAATTTTCAGAACATAATTTTCTATTGCCTTCACTTGTACTTAAAGTAAATCGACCTTTCATTCAATGTCAGCCCTTTCATCATCTTGTCTGGCTATGGGCCTGGGCGAGTCTCATCCAGTGGCGTAGCTAGATATTTTTTGTGGGGGGCAAAAGCAAAAAAATTCCGACATATTATTATCTTGAAGTAATGATGTACTATCTAAGCGTAGCGCCACCATCATCTGACGTGTATCGCAAGGAAAAATAAGATTAAAATATCTCCGAGATTGCCTTAAATGACACTTCCAAGCCTTGTCAGTAACCATTTCGATGTATAATTCTGCTTAAAAACATAAGAGGTGTTGTAAGTGTTTTGAATGAATTGTTTTTATTTATTTCCGACAGTGACTAGAAATTTCCGACAGAGTCCTTCGAACAAGGGCGGATCCAGCCCCTAGCTGAACTCGGGGGGCAGTTTGAAAAGGGGGGCGCCAACATCATGCAGGGGCCGCATACTCTTGAATTTGACCGACTACATTTCGGAGACCAACTCCCATTGCCATAGTTATATATAGCTATACGGTTCGAAATTCTGGGGACCTTTTTTTTTTTTTTTTTTTTTTTACTTTTCGGGCAGTTTTTACTTAACTTTTAGGACGCAGGGGACGCATTTGTTTGTATTGAGGGGCGCTAGACTGGTCATAGGGGGGGCAGTTGACCCTAGTTGCCCCCCGGATTCGCCCTTGCCTTCGAAGGCTTTGTGGGTGGGGGCGACCGCCTCCTGCCCCCCTCTAGCTACGCCACTGGTCTCATCGGTGTTCATCCACCATATAGGCCCTTAAAGGTCCCCAAATGGGCTTCCTAACCCGGAATTCCTAGTTACACGAATCTATCTGCATTCTACTTTCCTTATGCTTTCAGTGATGACAAAAACAAGTAACATAGCATATTGCGGACAAAACCATTGTGTTACCTGAACTTCATTTACAACTTTGGTAAACAGGAAATCCTTGAGAGAGTATGGAGATGTGACATCATGAAAATTATGTTTATTTCAGTGAGGAACGTCAAATATATGCTTCTAAGTTCTTATGATTGGGATACCTTCTTGACGAGTCCGGCCACTTTTAATCATGGGAGGTGATCCCGGGGGACACGGGGACATGTCCCTCCAATATTTGAGAAATCGCCCATTGACTTTAAGTTTTCACACAGTAATTTTTTTTTTTTTGAAAATGGGATCATGTCCCCCCAATATTGAGAACAAATCGCCGGAGTTGCTTACAATTTCCTCATGTGAAATGTCATGCAAAGATCACAAACTTTAGAAACGTCTATGCATTCACTACTTCGTTTTCAAGTTACAGAAATGGTGGCGGTGCCCACTAGTTTATAATTGAGAGACTATTTACATGCTGAGACTCTCGTAGGTAATTTCTTCGTTACCGTTAATAGATCAGCATTCCATCAAATTAAGAATACGTAATCACCAACACAGGTAAAGATATTATAATGGATATGGGGGTGTTGGTTTGAGGGTGGTAGCTTTAAGGCCAGCAGGGTGGGGATCTTGGTCTGTATGCCGTATTTTAATCGGTCAGGTCGTGTAACAGCGACGAAACACCAGGAAAAATCACTCGGACAACCAGAATAACGTTGAACTCGTACAATTTCCAATAAAATCGGTTAAAAGCACACAATTGTTAAAATAGAGAATAAAACTCCTCGGAGGAAAATAAAATAAGTCCAACTCAATTTCTGTAACCTGCCGGCTGAAGTACTTGGCTGGCAGCTTCAGAACTTGAAGCCTGCCGTACAACCTAACTTAACCCCTTTCATCAGTAAAAACAGGTCGGTTTCTGACGCCTGCTAACTGGTTTCTTTTAGACTTGTTTACCAAATAACAATTTAAACCTGGCCAGTTCTCGTAACACGTGTTACAGTTTCTGTAACACAGATCAGTTTAAACTGGACATGCTATGTGTATTGGGTAACCTGGCCTAATTAATAGAGGATTAATGCTTGGGTTGTGACACACCCAGGCCTCAACACAATAAGACTTACTTAGGTACCTTTTTTACTAATTTTAAATCCCTGTCCTGAGTAGAGGCAAGGAAAGGGGTTACAGTAAACACGGGGAGTAAAACGTGACCCATGAATAGGCCTGTACCTTGACAGTGAATGTGGCCTGTACAAAAATTAGTGACAAACAAGTATTACTATACCATAACGGCGGAATTCCACGTAAATATGCCCTGCACGTACTAATAAATAGAATCTAATATACAGAGAGCATTGCAAGAGAAATAGGGAAGTTTAAAAGCATAAAACCACAAGGGCTTTTAGGCCGCCGTTTCAAAATAAATATTGCCAGCTTGGAGTCTTATCCAAATTGAACTAGAATTTTAGATCAGATGACTTGTCAGGACTCCTCGTTTCGACTTTACCTTTCTACTTTCAACTAAAATTCAAACATCATCTGTGGGGAGATTATGAGCATCGTATCACCAGTGACTACAGACTAGTTTGTCTTGAAATTAAAATTCGACTTTGACAGACTGTGAATAATGAGAAGAATGCAGGTTGTGTTCCCATATATCAGTATAATGACCTGTCACTCATTCTAGAGATCTTTATAGTTTCAGTTTATTTCTTCATATCTCTGCAAATATTGGGGACTGATATCAAAATGCGACACTTCAATGACAGTACAGTATAGTAAAATAGAAAACATTAAAAATAAAAGAGGACGCAACAGACAGACAGAGAACTATGGCTCAGTATTCAGGGATCGAGGGAACGGGGGGGGGGGGCTACAGGGCTGTAGACCCCGCTCTTTTTCTGCTGTGAACATTTTGGGCCACCTTAAATTGGGATGATGTTTTTTATTTTTTGGAACATACTGGGCCGCCTCGGCGACTTTTGGCCACTTCGAAATTGGTTCCGCTGTCCCTAGTATTTACATAAATTTGAAGGGATTGACCACTGCAAAAGTCACTTACTTTGCTGTAGGTTCTCACTATATCTGTATGTAGTTATAAAGAACAGTCGCCTTAGGTATTAATGAGCAGAGCTGCCGACAGCCGACCAGGGCCCCGCTACAAAATTTCAGTGCGGGCCCTCTCACCAAAGTAAGTGTGATGTTCATGAGGAAATAATTCGATAAGATATAATATATTTTATGACCAATTTTCCCGGGCCCCCAAATTGCCCCGGGCCCCGGGACATTTGTCCCCCTTCCCCCCCCCCCCCCCCGTCGGCGGCCCTGTTAATGAGCAATCCATAAGTCAGTACAACGTG
Source organism: Holothuria leucospilota (assembly GCA_029531755.1). Taxonomy (NCBI): domain Eukaryota; kingdom Metazoa; phylum Echinodermata; class Holothuroidea; order Aspidochirotida; family Holothuriidae; genus Holothuria; species Holothuria leucospilota. The sequence continues at coordinate 11,052,940 of CM055971.1, read as the reverse complement.
GTTAAGAAAATCTTGACATCAATCATTTACGAATTATCTTCACACACATCTACCGTACATACCTTCGTTATACGCTAATACACTGTAAGCCTTACTTTGTGAAAAGAATAAAAAGTAATAAACCGCCGGCGACCGCTAGTTGAACTTAGGTGATGTCATCAAATATAATCGTTATGACCTGAATTCATGGAATCTTGCGTCACCGTAAATCTGTGGTAGAGATTTTAAAGTACGCGTGGTGGACGCTATAAGATGCAATTTCAGAAGACAAGTTTGGCTTTACATTCGTATCTTGACCAAAACGTTTTGGAAATCTGTGACGTGAATTGTGGTAATATAAAGGCATTTTGAAATTATCCTTTCTTTTGTCATGTCAATATGTATTTCGAAGAAAGCTGCCATACATTTTGCCCTTTGAATTTTATTTTAAAGTTACTGCTCTATTACCACACACATACACACGCACCCACACACAACATAGGCCTACATATGTAACTACATACACACACACACACATATATATATAATTATATTAGTATGTAATATATAACTATATAACAATAAAATTTATTACTATAAAGCTATAAAAATATAACTAGATAATAATATAATATAATTGTATAACTATATGTAAACTACATAACTATGCACATTTCTCTGTAAGATTTATGTGTATTGCCAAAATTTTAATCAGGATTGAACAGAAAAATGCCTGATACCGAGAAAATGTAACACTGTTATCTAGTGAAGTTATTTACATACCACCATTTTTTGCTAAGCTATATAAAGCAAGTAAAGATACTTGTTTGGGAAAACCCCATGTTTTAAAGAATGGTTGTTCTGGTCAGAAAATTGAGCCCATATGCCATGTTTCTATTGTAAAACTTGTATCAGAAAGGGACAATGAATGTATCCTTAGAGATTTGTCCAAGCTTTGATCATAATTTGATACACTTTTAATGAAGAATTGTTGAATTACCAGTTAAATCTTTCTACATCTTAAAAATCAACTTTGTAATTGGAATGGAGTTGCTACAGTAATTTTACCACATTTTGACCATTAAAGGTCAAGAGCAGTCCCCTCAAACTTATTTTGAAACAACAGCTAATTTTCACTGATTTCTTATTATTACTCTTTCAAGTATCTTTCATGATAATTAAGTACTTTAATATTGCATATCCAAGGTAAACCAATGAGTTACTCCCCATAAATTTTAGAATTCAGTGAGAAAAATATTGTCACATGATTCTTAAGAGCCATTCATGAAACAGGATAGACTACTAGACTCATTCAAATTGGGATGACTGCATTTTACCTTTAAGGTAGAAGATATTTAACCTTCAACTATTTAAAGTCAATTCTCAAATTGATAAAATTAGTATCTTGTTTAAATCTTGGTTCATTTATTCATTCCAATTGCACATTTTTCTTTGGCGATACGCTTCATATTTACACACGTAATATGACACGAGTGATGAAACATAATAAGCCTTCATTTTTAATACATTTAACAGCTAGGTAATGATACGCAAACTAAACAACATCTTCTGCTTGCTTCTCGGCCTTGATGTGATCATACATGTAAATTATAGTTTCTTGAGCACGGCGCGTATGATTCATACATACTTAATTTTGGCGCCTTAGAACACTTGGTTATTAACAATTTTATATAAGTTGGCCACGCTCACACGCCACATTAACGACCAACCCTCCCATTAAGATCATTCATCCCAAAGAACAATCGATTTTTATCGTGCAAAGTACTTGTAGGAATAACGGGTTCAAATGGTTTTTAGTTATGATTACGCAAGAATATTGACTTGTATTTAGTAAAAATTAAGATCGTATTCAAAACTCAAAAGCTATCTTCGTCATACGTTAAAACAACAAAAAAGCCGAGAAACTCCAATCGTGTGTGAAGGATCTTAGCGAGAAAGAGCAAGACTTACAAAAAAGGAAAAGTTATGCTCAAACGTGGAAGGAAACAAATTCATAGATGAAATTTGGAAACTTTGTTATTAATAGAACGTAAGCTTGGGACGCTACATCAATTGACGCTTGTGACGCTTGTTGTGCTGAAATCGAGGTAACTTTGGATGAAAAGTATTTGTGACTGAACTTTCCTGTAGGGGAAGAGAAAGCCACCTTTAACTTCATCGTCAATCATTATGTCTGCCCTAAAAGTTACATGAACATGTAATTAAGGCCAATCTGCATGCAAGCAATGAATACGTGGAAAGCAATCAGTTTCATGAGACTATAATGGAATGAAGGGACTCAAGAGAGTGAAGATCTATTAATTTCTTACATAAGATTTTCTTTTCTATATTAATGAAAATGTCTTCATAATATAACCCCATGTCCCTGTACAAATTAATTTTGCATATCACTTAGATACCGTTTTAATCGCGTTGATACTGTGTGATTCGTATACAGTTTACAAAGGAACACAGAGAATAATGTAGTCGGAAGACTCCACCACGTATTGGGCAATGAGAGTAGCATAACGGCCACAAAAAGCCAATTTCCATTGTTGCTATTAATGATGTGCCTTACCAGGAGGATACAAAGCCATCCGTAACACCGGGATATGTAATACTTTGTAATATAAAAATATTTTATATTAATGAGATGCCCCCCTCCAAGTTGATATTTATAACGAAGGTCGTATTCTATAAACAACCTATCAGAAGGTAGCACAAGATTTACAAAAATCCTCCTAACCTTGCAACGCCCACTGTATACGTGATGAAAACATCACACCATGGCCATTTAACAAGATTAATTATCTATTGTGGAGCTAGCTGTGTCAACAGAAGTTACAAGTCACACGCTGCCCACACGATTAACTGTCAATTTACTTCATTTGCTTCTGACATGTTCGGTATCCTTTTATTTCTCCTAATGAGACTTTCATGCATGTGCAGTTTAATTGTCTTTCTTGAGTTTCGGAATTTTGTGACCAAAAGCCTAATTTCACCATTCAGTGATGAGATTGTTAATGGACTTCTTGGAGCGATGAAAAGCAATGTTAGAAGTGAAGCGTAGGCGTTTGAAAACCATTGTAAACAACCATGACACCGTTTTGCAAGGTGTTATGCACTGTTTTCTTGAAACATTTTCTTTGATTAAAACCATTGGGGGCAAATTGGATGGATACAGATAACCTTCTGGTTTATTGCGTAAATATTGCACTATACTTTTTATGTGGAGAACCATGTATTTTAAAGGTACCGAAGAATGACATACGGGATAATCTTGTATTTATTTCAGGAGAATATTGGCTATTGACCTCGAAGCAATATGAAATGTTAAATTTAATTCGTATTTGCCTCAGGTATTTAAAATAAATGCAACCAAGGATGGACACGAATGCCATTACGCTTCAAGGCATATCGACCGTGCATACAGGAGATGTAATGTTGAATACCCAAGAAATAATCAAAGAAATAACTTGTAACGTCTGCGGTTTTGTTTGTAAAGAAGAACAAAGAGACCAAAAGTGAAGCACATAGGCACATTGAACCCTTTCCTCTTATAAAGGAAATAATATCGTCATTATTCCTAGTTGATTTTTAGGGAAGTAGTAATGATAGTAAACGGGGAGCAGTGCCTGTGCTTTTGCTTAAATGCAAGTTTGTCAGATAAAATACTAATAGATAAATTACTACATAAATGATGATACCGTAGTGTAGAAAGAAGCCATGTTAATTTGTAAAATATTTAAACCCGAAAACATACATTTTACACAACGCATATCGAGCATTAACTATTTAGTTATTTAATTGACTGCTTTTTGACTGTATACCGCTCAGATTCGTTTGCAACAGCATGTTCTTTGTGTTTCTAGGTTCTTTTAACCTCTGTCCCTTACAACGTTGTAGGTCTCCAATGATTTCAAATTTCCATGTATCCTCATGTGCACATATTATCCAATGTTACAACTTTACTATAATCTGGTAGCAAAAGAAATTTTTTGTATCATCATTGCTGATGTGATCATGGTGCTTATTTTAATTTTTTGAATATCATAATTACTCTCTGAATGTAAAAGAGTGAAATTAAATCCTGAACGAGTGACTATAAGGACAATTTCTTTATCGAGTAGAAATCGACTAAAAATACACGTGACCTGAGTAATGATTATTTTTAAAACGATGGGAAACATGTCACTCAAGGAATAGTGAAATGTCACTCGATTACAGAAAGCGTTCATTGTTGCCACTCTTTTCTAACATTTCTTTCTCTTAGAGGGTATATCATTCAAACCAAGAGCAAACAAACCAACAAACAAAGTAACGAAGAAATAAACGAACTCGCTATGAACCCCAGTAATACAAGGTTTAGTTTGACAGTATGCCAGCTTTCTTGAATTGAAAACCAACTTTCCACTTCTATATCGATTTAATTACAAACTAAAATTCTTCAGAGCAAGCTCGATCAAGTGGAATGTGTGTATACGAAAAGACATTCATACTGGCGTTCCACAGCAACAGATTGCTTTCTAAATCATCTATTTTTGGTTTATTTTTGTTATTATTTGGTGACAATTTATCCACAATAAACGTCCTGTTTATACTCCTACTATAATCATTCAGTGTTTTTTACGTTTCATTATCAACAATTTTGATTATATTTTATCATCACTCCGTTCTATCCATCGTTATTTCGTCCCTCAGTTACATATATACAACATTTCCATGGCGGCAAAGTTGATGTGTCAAAGAGCATTGCTGGACAAACCCTTTGCCATGAATAATACCACTGACCAAGGAAATCACTCATAACATCATCGAATTGACAATTGTCAAGGATGCTATGGCAACTGAGTGAACCAAAATTAAGCTGACCGTCAAGAAATAGTCGGGTATATTTCTACGGGATGTCGCGCTGTCAGTAAGCGCAAAGCTCATAACTGTCAAGAGGGAGAGTCATATGTCCGTTTCTTGGTTTCTTTCTAACCATCATGTACCACGACTGTATACGTAACCCCTCAGTTAATCAAAGAAAATGTTTAGATATTAATTTAAAGGGAAAATGCAGTCCCCCCATTTGAATTAGTGTACCCCGTCACACTAGTTCAGGAATGGTTCCTATCCATCATGTGACAATATTTTTCTTAATATTTCCTAAATTTATGCAGAATGACTCATTGGTTTACACTCAATATTCAATGATTTATACAAGAACAATATGAACATATTTGTGAGAGAAATAGGAGGTGATCTGTAAGATTTAGCAAATTTTTGAAAATAAACTTGGGGCGACTCCCTGCTCCCTTAAATTCATATTCGGTACGTACAAATAACCTGTTGTGTACATACGGTCATCGCAACAGTTCATAGGTTTACTGGTTAGGCTGCTAGGTGCCTATGTGTAGTGGCTATCTCACCTAGAATTATAAGAGTGTAATTAAAAACAACTCAATTTTACAAGATCCTTTGTATGGCTCATTAATTATCGATCACATCCTCTTCGTATGGATCGCGGAACGGGCAAGTGTATAATGAAGAGGCCGGTCGATAGTTAAGCGGTAGGCTATAAGAGATTATTTGCCACTGACATGCGAGTTTTCCGTGAGCAAACATTTCAGGAAGAGATTCATTGACGAAATGTTTGATGATATTTGATCATGCTTTTATGTTAATTTGATGACGTATCAACACAGAGAGAATGGTCAGTAGCAGAACATTTTTGTTTGATGAAACGAAAAATCATCTCAATCCCTAGTTTCTTTTTGGATAAAACCAACAATTACAAACAATTGTAAAGCCTCGTTAAACCGCAGAGGTGGCAAAAATGGGGGGGGGGGGGGCTGAGGACCTTGTCTCTAATTAAACGTACTTTTAATGTTCAAAATTGTCTCCGTTTTCTCTATTATGGCCTCTAATTCAGGAACGAAGCATGTATCACAATTATTGGTGTTTGTTTTGGTAACCCATGGGAGTTATATTTTCGACAGGGCAAAAGTCATATCAAAGTCATACAGTAGCAAGTTATTGACTTAATCATCTAAAGATGTCTTTCATTTCGTATTTATATTACAATTATCAAGTTATAGGCCCTATTATGATAATTTTACAAAGTATTCTGTTTTCATATATAGTTTCTGTAAAAAACTTGGCATTATTAATGTGGTCTATGTTTTCCCATCTTCCAATTGTTGAATTGTCTACGACTATATTTTCATTGTTTGTCTTAATTCATTATATTCAATTCATAACCGTTAAATGAGAAAAGTTGAGTTTCTTTGTTACTTTCTAGTTGGCTCTGATTGTCCATCGCATAATCAATGCTGAGGGCAATTTTTTTTAATACGAGCCAAGGAAGGGAGCGGGTGCGCCCTGAGAGAAACTAATAGTTTAAGGATTTCCTGGTCTCACTGGTGTTAGAAATTATGAGACGAGCATTAATATCACATTAAGTGAAAGTGTTTGAATGATTACATTATACGGCGATATTATAGTCGGCGTACCTGCCAGACTTTTCTCATTTTTATCCCTTATTGCACTCAAAAACTTTTTAGATGGTTTGCCTCTGTAAACACTGAAGACATAAACCTAGTATAAAACAGATTCTCTACGTCATTACTGTGTTTTCTTCATGGGTTAGCAGCGGAAAGCAGCTGATGGTAGGTTCAAACCCTCGGTGATGTGCATATGTATGACAAAAAACCTAAAATCATGAGAAATGAGATAAAATCAGACAAGAACCCTGCTAGCGTTATGTGTAAAGTTTAAAATTTAGTCATTTGTTCATGATTTTAACTTTGCGGTCCTCGCCGCTCTCCAGTCTTTTAGCTTCTTATTGCATGGCGTCAGCTTAAAATAGTTCATCACCTTTTTATGGTTTACATGCTAGAGGCATTCCTGAATACCCAATCTACAATTCTAACAACTCCTTTTCTCCCTCTCGAAATACAAGCCTCTGTCCTTTAATGAAGTGCACTCTCTTTAACAGAGTCAAACGAGGATGTGATCTTCACTAGTAAATCAGAAACACATCGAGGGACGTTACACAGCGAGCTCAGAATTATCGTACACATCAATTGTCATAATTGAGAAATGGAAAACACTCGATGAAATGTGTAAATCTGCCGTTGGTGTACTATTCACTCGCATATATGAAGCTTTCTATGCATATAGTCCTTAATGGAATTACAAGTATCATAACCAGGGAGATGCCGAAACAGGGAGCTGCGGCAGGCTTATTTTTTTTTCCCACGAGGTTATGGGCAAATCCGAATTTTCATGAATTCTGAAAATTGTTTCAAAATAGTGGTTAAGGTTAGACAATAGGTTAGGATAACATCCTCGTTTGGCATGTTCTTTCATAATCCGGCGTCGGAATTACCAAAAAAATGTAGAGAAACTTTCATTTCGGGAGTAAGGGGCGTGGCCAATTTCCAAGAAGTTGATTGGTACATTGACATCCTTTGCCCATAACCTCGTGGGAAAAAATTGGGCCTGCGGCAGCTCCACGATAGCCTAACGTTTCACAGGGGTGTATTTAGAAACTTATATGGAAACACAGATTATCCCTTTGCCGTTTTGCTGTTTACAATTGCAGGAACAATTGGAACACTAACGGATCCACGTGGTGGGGGTAGGGCGGGATGGGATCAACGGGATCAATGCCCCCTCCCTGAGCAAGAAGTACTGTTGTTATCAACACTGTGATTTATTTTTTAGAAATTTGGAAAACGAGGGTAGAAAATTCGTGTACGACGAGGTAGACCTGTTTTACAGACAAAGCAGTCATTCGCTGATCTATGTATAAATGTACGTAGTTACAGTAGATCAGAGCTTCTCAACCTTTTTAAACTCGAGGACCACTTTGACTCTCAGAATTTTTCTGAGGCCCACCTTACAAAAAGTTTATTCTTTTTTCTTTATTTTTTTTATTTTTTTTATGGCGAATCTCGCTGCCCACCTGGGAGAGCTTCGCGGCCCACCGGTTGAGAAGCGCTGCAGTAGATGACTGTGCTGGTAAGTAAGGAGAAACACCCAGATATGAAGTAAGGCAATAGCAATTTCAACTATGTGTTAACTGTCTGTAAATTTAAACATGGCACCCTTTCATGTAGACACCTAGTATCAATTTCAACAAATGTTCCTTAGACAACTGGACATCTTTGACTAAATGTATAGCACTAATCTGCATCTGAGAGGATTCTATTACATAAGTCTTCGCAAAATTGCCCTCCCCCTCCCGATACAGATCACTAAGTTTCATTTCGTCTCCCCCATGCAGGATTTCTGGATCTGCCAGTAGGGCGGGATGGACATACTCGAGAGTCTTATTGGATCAAATTAAGTAAGATTTACGTTTCCAGAGCACAGAGGTTAGGAGGGGAATGTTGTAGAAGGTTGATGCTGGTTGTTCAATTATGCTTCTCAGGTATTAGTATAGAATTCTTCCCATGTAGTTCAAAGTATGTTAACTCATAACACTTGATGAAAAGAACTTATCAGTGCCGGAAAAAGGAATATGAGAAAGGGGGCGAAACCGTCTGCAGAAAGTGCATGGTGCAAAGAGATGGGCTTGGAGATGTAAAATTCTGTTTCAAAAATCACTGCTTTGCCGAATATAGGGGCGTACGCCCCTTACGTCTTCTTGGATCCAGCCCTGCTTATCATATGATACCATAAGACCAATGACATCTTGGTCCGGGTAGTTATTGGTTTAAATTTATGGAATTGTTTAGCTGCAGTCGCCTGGATAACCTGCGGAGAGGACTCTATTTGCTCAGTCTCCCTTTCAGGCTTCCCAAACAAACCGGACAAAGAACATGTTGTACAGCCTGCTCCGTATGCAAGTACTGGAGTTGAAATTAAGCTCTCCCATCTGCCCATACAGCCTAGGATTTGAAAATAAATTGATGAGGGATATATAAGATCGTCGTTTTTTGATAGGGTATAAAGGAGTTACAGTGGGATTGGCACAATGATTGTAATAAATACTAAATTTTAAATTAAAAAATGTATTAGACCCAGGGTTATCTTTTTATCGTTTCATTTATATCCTTTGCCGCATCGGGTGTAACTTGACACTGCTAGAAAAATATTGAATGATACGAAGATGACATAAAAAGTCACCACCGTCAGACAGCTTGCTGAAATCTCTCGCAAATGAACAGATTCTACTCTTTCATGAAACTAAATCTCTCATTGATTGAAGTAGTCAAACTTTACGTGAGTGTACTTTAAAAATGTGCCTTTATTAAGGCACTCTATACAGACCATGTCAAGAGCGAAATATGAAATAGCCTAATGTTAATATATTACGGTATACAACTACGAGAAAATGTTCCTTTAAGGAGACTAGGGAGCAAAAGTTTGAACCAGTCCCCTTTAAGTATCTTCTATATTTGTAGTGATACTAAAGCTTAGATAATCTCTAGTAGTGCGTAGTAAATAAATGTGACAATTTTTTATAATTTGGTGCTTTATGGACTCATACTTATGTATTTTTAACTAAAGAAAAACCCACATCTCAAGAACGTTTGGGCCTACAATTGTTGAAAAAATCGAAGCAATCCGATTCATAGACCTTTAAGTTGAGTCAATTGATTTTGGAGCAAATATTCGGCGAAACGACCTCGAAACTCAGTTGACTGAACTTTAAAAGGTTCATGCAGGGAGTTACTTCATATTTTTTAAATTATCCCAATATAAAGGGTTTGCAATGCATGCCAGTTGTCAATCTATAAAAGAAGCTGATTTATCGTTGACGGTACACTTAATTCCAAATTAAATGTGCCGCCTCAGTTGACAAGTATGATAAATCGAAACGAGCGTTATTTGCTTCCAGCATGGACTAATGCCCTGTTATAAAAGGTACCCTGGGAATCTGGGGATACGCCTAAGTTCCAGTCTACGAAGAATCTCTGTCACCATTGGCCGATAATCGTGAGGGCATCTTCCCCTTTCATTAGATCGCACAATACTCAAATAGTGCGCATGCGTTCTTTTGTCATATGTGGAACTTGGGTAGAAAAGGGAATATAAGATAGGGGGAGTTGTGAAATTTGTCGTAAAACACTCAAGAGAAAATATTGTAAGTCATTGTTCTCTGTGAGCAAATCGGGTCAAGTCGGCTCTAGTCTATTTCAATATTAAGTACACGGAATTTAAAAACTGGCATCGAACCCCCGATTTTGTGTCTCATAAATATGCTGTAAGGACATGAGAAAACATAAATTTATTATTTGTTAAAAATAATTGCAAATCAACTTCCAAGCTGTCGAGGAATGATCTTGTTGGAACATCAGCCCGTAGTCCGTAAACTGGACCTTTCTCGTGCCTTTTCAAGATCATATTGAGGGACAAAAAGTTGAGTGTGCGCATTGCTCCCCTTTGTACAGGAGCTGGCTGGAGGACAAGTGGGGGAAAGGACTTGAATGGGGGATATGTCCCATTACCGCCCCCCCCCATTGGTGGGGCCGCTGCAGGGGAGAATTGTCTAGGAACCATATAGGTATGTACGTACATGCTAAGGAGTGTGGCAGACCCTAATGAGTGTGTGCGCTCGGTCATTTACATCGAACATCAAAAGTTATACTTGAAATAAATCCAAACAGAGCACTGAGATCGTTTTTCTGCCTCCTCGTGTTGCAATATCGGACACCATGCGAGAAAAATCGTGCCTCGTACCCTTGGTGCACCTGCGGTGCGTGCACTTGAGAATCACTATAAACTTATATCAATGGTATGGCTACAAGGATGAGTGACCTGCATAGGCTCATTCTATTTTCAAACATGACATATGCACGTGTCTATCTCATGTAAGCAACACAGTAACGATCGATGGGCTGGTCCTAGGATTGAGAAAGTATGGTCCCATATTGAGACCCAGTCCTGTCCGAAGGGTAGATAATCTTCTAGCAGCGAAAAATTCTAAGCAATATTGTTTAAAATTCTCGAAAAACTTTTAGGAGGGGAGAGATTTTTCTAAGGGCAATGCCCCTCCCCCTCCCCCCTTCGACCCGCCTTGGCTATGGGTCTGGTTCTCGGCAACAGTCACTCTAAAAACTGATGGGAACGTAGGTATGGCATCTGACAAATTGTTGAATAAGGAAAGTACCCCGATGGTCAATTAGAAAGCAAACTTTATCCAGCATAGGTCCTTCTGAACCAACCTCCATGGGTAGTATATATTTACAAAACAGTTTGTCGGGTGACATACGTACACACCAGGTTTTAGTGTATTCCACGGTTGCCATATTGGCGTTTTAAACGCCAAAACAGACAAATTTGGCGGTTTTTTTTTTTGCCTTTGTTGGCCGGTAAAAATTAAAAGTGCACGCCAAACGGCATTTTGGCGTTTTTTGGCGTTTTTTGGGGGCTTAATGGAAATTAAAATAAACACCTTCTTTTTTCACCAAATTTCAAGAAAAACTCTTCTTTTTTCCCCGATTTTAATAGTCACCCGAGGGGGACGTAACGGGTTTACACACCCCATTTATAGCAATAATAGATTGAGTATGTAATGATATATATCGCATTAAAAACTTTGAAAACGTTGACAAGTTTTATACTGTACATAAGGGCCAATTTTCCTCAAGTAGGAAGCAGGAGCTTGTTCTGATTTGGCGTTTTTTCATGTGATTTGGCCGGCAATTTGGCCGGTTTCGCCACAGAAAATCTGGCAACCCTGGTGTATTCGCAACATGTGTGACAATGTTCCTCTTGCTTAACGTACATATTCTGTTACAAATGCAGCCTGAGCCAATACAAATAAAACATGCCCGCCGAGCGGGCAAGGTTCCCCGGCTGATGACAAAAGTTTACCAAAGGGACACTTTTTCTGTATGCATGACCCTTGAATAGACGAGTTGCGAAAATGCTTTCTCTCAATACATCATGGGATGGGTGAAAGGTCAAGTGAACCACTTTCCTTGACGAGAAAGTTGTCACGTTACAGCTGACCTTGTGACTCCACCGGAAGTACTGAATTACCCAGCTGGCTTATTAACGTAAAGGGCAAGAGCAGCAATACAAGTTCTAAAAGTAGCCTACTTACCGGGTTGTGGTAAATATGGTATGGTCGTTTTTGATCATGTGACAATTCTTTGCTAATTAATATTTTAATTTATGCGAGACAACGGTTTGGCTTGTATTTTTTTTTTGTTTTATTTTGAAATATAATGAAAGAAATTGGTTTTGTGAGGAATATAGATAGCCATTTGATTGGTGCAACTTATATTTCTATGTAAGATCGGGGCCATTGCTAATGCTCGTAAGGAATTTGCCTTCAATTTTGATAAACATTTCAGCTTAATGCAACGTGCCTAAAGTTTACAGACAAACACATAAAATTCCAACATTTTCATAGACCCTTTTCCAAACAGCAGTTACAAAGGATTGTGGGATAGAGTTTTGGAATGCGTCGATTGTGGCAATGGCATTTTGCTATGGCCAATAACGACGTACACCAAATTCTATCCCACAATCCTTTGTAAATGCTATTTGGAAAAGAGTCTATCGCGTAATAAAAGTTGAAGGCTTTATTGACGTAATAAAAATAAATGAAATTGTTTTAGTTTTGTGTAATGAAAGCAACAGTCTGATCAATCTTGACAGGTACTACACGCTTCATCCTTAATCGTTTAAAGCATAGGCGTAGGAAGCTGTTCGAGACTGGGGCACGGACGTTGTTTAAGATCGCTGTCCTGGGGAAGGGTCTAAGGGGAAGGGTATCCAAGGGGAAGGAGTGTTCCCCTCCGGTTTGGAAAATTTTTGAATATTTGAGGGTCTTTAGATGCAATTTGTTGCAACATATTGGACAATTTTTAAGGTAAATTACTGCAAATTTTTGACATTTCTTACAGAGGAAACAAATAAGGGGTTTTCGTACTTGGATTGAGGGGGAGCATAGTTCCGCCCCACCACATTATGACTGGGGAGCTAAAGATCCCCCGCCCCCTCTTCCTTCGCCTATGATTTAAAGTATCTAAATCATGACTGAAACTCGCCTCTTTTCTACCATTCTTCATTTATCCGCGCTCTTAATACTCGTTTGACCTGTTCTCTGGCCAAATGAGATCAAAACTTCCGTCATTTTTCATGCTCCGATGAACGGCAATCGTCGGTGTTATGTGTTACATGTTTAAATTGAGATGACTACGAAGATTTTTGCCAAATCAGTCGCAATTCTCAGTTTGTCGTTCTAAAAGGCGAAAGTTTTCACAAGACTGTGGTTTTGAGGTGAGATTTACATTTTTTATTATAGTTTATGGCATGTTTGCATTCGACGAAGTTTTATCGCAAGATGTCGCCGGTGGGGAAATTATTAGACGAAGAAGTTGCTTGAGGCCTAAGGGGGTGGAAAGTAATTAACAGATAGATGGTATATCATAATTGTCATAAAGTATGGGGGCCCATAAGTTACGTTTTACTGTTTCATTAAAAAGAAGTCACTGTGGATATTTGCGGTTGGTTGTGAGGCAATCAGTGAAATAAATGGTAGCCTTGTAACAGGTATATGTGTATTGACGACCGTTAGTAGACCATCTAAAAGGAGTGTTTTTACAGAGTCCTTTACAGAAATATATACTATTATAGATAAATGTTAGTGCTTATAACTTTTATACGAACCATTGTGGTCATAACCCTAATAAGACTTGGTTAGAAAGTAGAAACGAGAATTTTAGAATTGTACATTTTGATTACTACAGTCAATTTTCACTTGCAGAATATTTACCTTTGGTCTACTGCATCTGAAGTCCTAAAATTACACTGCATTAGATTCCAGTAACAAGAAGGCTTTCCGCTTAGCGAGCCATCAGCTTTCTTTTTGTTTTGAGGCTTAATCAATTTTAGTAACATACAACATTACATAAACAAGTATTAGAACTAATCAGTAGGGATTTTAAGTTATCTTATGCAGGGGATTAACCTCACATTTAAAAGGTCTTGTTTAAATTATGCAGTACATTGCATCATAATTCTTAATGTAGGTCTGCATGGGTAGAATAACCACAACTTGATTATTTCTCGGGTTTTTCCTGCATATTTCACACAGTTCGGAACAGTTCACCGAATCCATTTACGGGCTTCTAAAATCCCCAGTCGGACATCCCAGTAATTGTCTTAAAGCGACATAAGTCTAAATGCGTCGTTATCCGAGGGAAAGAATACTCATCAGAGACATTCAAGTACAAAGTCGAATAGAATCACCCTACATTTATCATTCAAACCGTGAAAAGATGAGGATACAATGATGTTTATAGACAGTTACCATAGCAACGAGACAATCCAACGCAAAAGAGACGACAATTTGAGGATATAAGCTTCTTTTTACGACATGCAAAAAACTCGCAAAGTTTCAGGATTATCCCAGCACCAGAAAGTTTAAAGTGTATAACTGTAATTTTTAGGAATGATTCATACATGGAAAAAAAAGTTTGCAAGATTTTCTTGTTCGAATTTTTATCTGCACTGATGTGAACTGACGTTATTACCAACTTAGTTATACAATTTTTACATCAGTCCTGTAGGACTGATCTCATACCACGCGCATACTTCAAAATTTCAGAAAGCTCCAACCTTGAGCAGGTTGAGGTATACACAAAAGGTATGTAATCAGTCCTGTCACGCTGGTCAAATTGTTTCTTTATTTTTCCATTCATGCGTTTTATTCTTAGTTTAACTCTATACTAACTACTGTGTAGATATACACCATTGGCGTTTGTTTTTCACATCTGTCATTAATTATGTCTTGACCAAAGAGAGATAAACAGATGTAAAAATCAAGTATTTTTTACCACAAGTTTCTCACCCTTCAACCACATATACTGTTATTTACAATGAAACTTCATTCGGAAGGGTTGCTAGTTTAGTTTTTTTCATAACTTCAGTAAAAAAAAATCATGAACTCCGACAGTTCGATATGAATGATGAAGCTTGGATGAAGAGTATGGAGTATACCAGCGATTTATGGCACACACGTAAATACCCACACAGTGACACACACAGGATAACCAATACACAAGGAGAATACTCCACAAAAAGATACCTTAACGAATCAAGTCCGTCCCCCATATAAAACCAAGCACCGAGATGGCAATGCGGACAATGTTGCCGAAGGAACACAGGAAATTTTTTATGCAGACAATGCAGTAAATGAATTAAGCTGGTTTTTGCAAATGGTAATGCAAGCCTGAGGGCATTTTGCGCTTTTAGTTATTTCTTAATATTATTCTGCCCTGCAGCTGCGCGAGCCTTCATGTACAAACGCCTCGGTGGGTGGAGGGGGGGGGGGGAGGGAGACTACAGAACCATTCAGATCGAGCTTGTTTAAAACTTTGAAAGGACATGGCAACAAATTTCGGGGAGATCGAGTGAAGCTAAGTTATAAGCTTTAATGTAAGGTTGATGTTACTAATGAATTTTGTTTTTGAACTTCAGGGTGCGGACCAAATGTAGTGTTTACTTCAAGATTGAAACAAACGCTAATCAATTATGCACGCTTTTGTTCGACCTGCATGTTCATGTAGAACTGGAACCTGTTCAACGTCCTTCATTGACCACAAAAAAAAGTATTGGAAAAAGGTACTGTCACTCAGCAAATGCCACTTTAGTAAGTCATTTAATACAAAAAAGAAAAATAAAAAGCTTTGGGATCATGAACCCCAGTGTCCAATGTAGTCAGTAACTTTTCTTTACTTGGGTTTAATATTATGTGTGACTCCTAATTAATGAATATTCTCTACAAACACCCTGCTTAAAGCTTCCCAGTTTCGTGGTCACGGATAATCCAACCATTTCCTGGTTAAAATTAATGAGGAAATAGGCTCGTCAAGATGAACATTTTCCTCGTAAAATAACGACAGGTAAAGAAATCAACATTTTTATGGTCAACTTTAACCAGGATTGACCATGATCCTGGTTAAATTTAACCAGGAGAGACCATGATCCTGGCCACCTTTAACCAAGTTTTATTTGTAAAGTGTAATCACAAAGACATATTCTCGACTCCTCAAAGATGCATTCGCCTGCAGCATTTAGAGGCCGATCTTCTGCATGCAATGAATAAAGAATCATTTCTTTTCCGTTGCTCCCTCTGATACTTCTTTGGTATTCAGTTAGTTGTCTCATATTTTCGGCGTTTTACATTATCCTCGTCATCCTTGGAAAGGGGGAAAACTAAATAAAAAAAGACGGGATAAACTCGGGTAGTCTGGGAAACAAAGCTATAGACCTATGCATATAATGCCATCTAATGGATGCCCTGTGGAGTACAATTTTATGTTCATATATTATGCAACACTCATTGATTGCTGACATGAAGAACGACTTTGCCTAGTATCTTCGATGGCAGGTCAGAATGTTTCTATGTAGCCTAACTGTAGTATGAAATGTAGGTCGTGCACCGCTAACTACAGAGAATTCCTCGGCTGGAAAGGTTATCGGTCTAACTTACTCCCTATATGTATTGCTTTTTCGGTGGTGGGGTGGGAGGGCACAAGAGTTTTTCCATCTCTTACAGCTCCCTGGTCAGACCAGGGAGTTCTTCCTCGTCAGACGTTGGCCTATAAATAAGCATGGGCACAATATCTGTAGCACTTGCATTCGCACTGTATATACATGGTTCAATTATATTTGAAAACGGCAACATATTTGGAATGTAGAACGGCTGCATTTCACAATTTCGTTCATTTTGAAGATTTTGCCATTTTGGGTTGCATGTATCATCACGAAGGTACGCTGGGCTGGTTAAGTTCACTGTCTAAAAATCATGTTTGAAAGAATAAAGGTTTCCTTCGAAAACGACGACAGCTGGAAAGTAAGAAAGTTTCAAGCATAAAAACCACCGGAGAAGCCTAACTTCAAAAAGAAATGAATGACATAACATATGTTGTTTACGATAGGAAACTCGACGACATTCGGTCATGTATCTCTGTACAGCCGCCCGTGAATGTCAAGTTATTTGCAGACAAACAGGCGGAAGAGGGCACCTCTCGATAGAAGTTTAACAAACATCAAGAACGGTATGACAGTTCTGTCAAACAGAAAAATTGCATGGTTTCTTGTCAACCCTTAAGACGGCGTTGTAATAACGGATTATCATAAGTCGCATCCGGGTACTATGCAGTTAACCACTTTGTTTCGTGATTTTCCCGGGCATTATATATATATATATATATATATATATATATATATGTATATATATATGTATATATATATATATTATATATATATATATATATATATATATATATATATATATATATATATATATATATATATAATATATATATATATATATATATATATATATATATATATATATAGGTGTACAGTCGATCTTGAATATTTATAACAATCCTAGATAGAGCATAGCCCTTATCAAAACAGGAAAGGTTCAGAGAAAATAAAGAAAAATTGAGCCGTGCCGAGGCTCAATTTTTCTCTCTGGTATTTTCTCTGAACCTTTCCTGCTTTGATAAGGGCTATGCTCTATCTAGGATTGGTATAAAAATTCAAGATCGAATGTACTACTATTTACCTTTCGACCTACACATTCTAACTTCGATCTACCAACCTCGACCTACTATATATATATATAATATATATATATATATATATATATATATTATATATATATATATATATATATATATATATATATATATATATATATATATATATATATATATATATATATATATATATTATATATATATATATATATATATATATATATATATATATATAATATATATATATATATATATAATATATATATATATATAATATATATATATATATATATATATATATATATACAGTAGACGTTAAGAAGGCCAACAGGACGGTTGACATTTTGAAGCACGTATTCGATCTATTGCAAATATATAGCAAATATGTACAATATATAGTGATACGAAAATTTTCGAACACACCTGTGTTCTTCATCAGCGTATAACGACAGATGACTGAGAAAAGGCTAGCAATAAGAAAGATTCACTAGCAAAGATTCACAAGCAAAAGCTAGGCAGTCAGATTAATTGGGGGTTGTGGAAGGTGTAATCACTGATTATCCCTAAATCCCTATTCAGACCCGCGATGTGTGTATTGAGAGTTAGGACCCATCTGGTTTCAGAATTACGGCGGATCTGTTGGGAAGTAAAAGAAGAGCCCAACAGTATACATTTAAGATCGTTGAGGTCGTGACCGGGTAAGTTGTAATGCTGTCCAACAGTAAAACCCTGGGTATTGTCCCGGATAGTCTGCTTATGATTATTAAACCTAAGACGGAATTTAGAGCCAGTTTCACCGACATAATTACCTCTATCACATCGTGTGCAAACCAATAGGTAAACGACATTAGAACTGTCACATGTCAGGGGAGGGGGTCTTATTTTAGTTGTGGTACCCGGGGGAATGAAAGGAACATCAGTGATGATGTGTTTGCATACCTGACAGCGTCGTTTGTTACATGTACGGTTGCCATGGGAGGCTGGGGGTTGGGGAAGCCTAGAAGAGGTGAGCAAAGATCGTAGGTTGGGGGGTTGTCGCCTCGCACTAAGGGGAGGATCACTAAATAAATCCCGTATGCTGGGATCAAGCCGTAGGTACTTGAAGTCTTTGACAAGGGGGCGTCTTTGACAAGGGGGCGTGAGAGTTTGGTTAATTTGTAATTAAATTCAAACACCATGGGGATTCGTTGGTGTGGTGTTTTAGAGCTGTATGTTAATAGCTTATTTCTGTCGACTTTGGAGGCTTTGATAGTGGCTTTCTTGATGACTTTGAGCGGATAATCACTACGAAGGAAATGGTTTGTAAGTTTACCTATTTGTCTGTCATAATCAAGGGGATCGGAGCAAATTCTTTTGATACGTAAGCATTGACTGTATATGATGGATTCCTTGAGGCTGGTGGGGTGACAGCTGTTGAAATTCAAGTAACTGTGACTGTCAGTGGGTTTAGTATATAAAGAAGTGGATATGGAATTATTTGTAAGACGTACTAATACATCCAAAAATGGGACTGAAGTGTCAGAATACTCCAAAGTAAATTTGATACTATGGTGGAAATTGTTAACATACCTATTGAAATCGTGAAGGGAGTCCACGCCGTGGGTCCAGATGAAAAATATGTCATCAATATATCTGCAGTAGTGATCCGGTTTAAGATGATAACCAGACAACAATTTCTGTTCTAGGGCATCCATAAAAACATTGGCATAGCTAGGGGCCATTTTAGTCCCCATAGCTGTGCCCTGAATTTGGAGGAAGTGCCGGGAATTGAATTCAAAGTGGTTATGTGATAAGATAAAGCGTATAATACTGCAGATATCGCGGAGAAAATTTTCTTCGAAACCGCATTTACGTAAGAAATCTTCACATGCCTGGACTCCCTCAACATGGGGGATATTTGAATACAAAGATGATACGTCCATGGTGACAAGGAGGGTATTTTCAGTTAAATTTTCAATGTCCTGCAAAGTTTGTAAAAAATGAGTAGTGTCCTTGATAAAACTAGGAATCCTGGGTAGTAGAGGTTGCAGTAAGTTATCAACATAGCCAGAAATAAACTCTGTCATGGTGCCAATCCCAGAGACAATTGGTCTGCCGGGAGGTGAGACCTTAAGTATATATATATATATATATATATATATATATATATATATATATATATATATATATATATATATATATATATATATATATATATATATATATATATATATATAGACTCATTCTGCACGCCTTGTCCAAGGACCTTGGAATCAAGAGCAGTTATCGACCTAATTAGATTTGGAACCTTTCCTTCAAACTGCTACCTAAGGCCTTAAAATGGTTTGTTTGTCCTCGACCGCCCGCACGTAATTTCTCGTCCGCTGGTATTAATTTTTTACTCTCATATTTTTTTTTTGCCTTTTTTGCTGTACACAAACCTATATATTTTCCGACGAAACTTTCTTTTTGTTCCTAAATATATACTGAAATACCTTGCACTGAATGGCCCATATATGTTGAATATCCAATCGGAAGCAGAACAAAAAAATAGAAGAAAAAGTTTCCTTCAATCGACATTGCCACTCCCAGACGTGTTAGAATGGGATTGATGTGCTCCGCACTGCCTACGTGAGGGACTGAAATGTGGAAACCTTTCATTCACATAGGTGTGAGATCGGAGAGACTTGCAGCATGTGGTAGGGGGAGGGGATGTCAGCAGCCCTGCAAAGTCCAAGTCACCCGCATTTTTGGGTCGTCTCCCGCTCTACCGTTAACCTGTAGGAATCTCCCGCATTGTACATAGTTTTCTGTGAGAAAAATGAATGCTTCCCTCTGAGCGCTAAAAAGTCGGTCTCAATCCAGTTCAGTATGCTTTGTAACAGTAGACCAGATATGAACAACGTTTGAAGTGCAAAAAAGCAAAAAAAGGTTCTCGAAAATTCGGAACAACATTTGAAGTGCAAAAAAAGCAAAAAAAAAAAAAAAGTCTTCGAAAATTCAATCAGTGGCGCTGCGGCTGGACACCGGTAGTAAACAGACCGTGCTAAAAATTTTCACCCGCTAAAAATCATTTGACCTTGGCATCTCTGTGTCAGACGAAATTACTATGTTCTTTCTTCATTTCACGTTTGATGGAAACTGAATGTTTTATACAGCAGGTCTGATTTTTCGGAACAGAGATGGGCACACTGCAATCTGTATCTCACGGTTTCTCACCTGCGAACAAGCTACAGTAACATGCTCTGGTCTTACCTTCATAGCAGGTTTTAAATATGTACTCCTATATTGACATACATACTCTAACGTTGGTATTACAAGTACAACCAATACAGGTAGGAGTAGTATACGTCCGCCAAGCAGGCAAACGCTAGGCGTGCACTGCAAACATTGAGTAAAAGTTGTGTTTGATCAGGTTTGAAGCGATGGCCTGATCAGGGAGAGTGAGGGATGACATGAGCGCTGTCTTCTCGGCCCTCTATAGAGAGTGGACTTTGAAGGGATATAAAAACACTTGCACATCCCATTGCCATGCTGTTATATTAACAACAAGCTAGCCACTAGCAGTTCATCCTAAAAACACATGTCCATATTTTTCATTGTCTTGCGCTATCATGGGAGGTCAAGCAAAAAAAAAAAGAAAAAGAAAAAGCCGCCCGCCTGACGGCCCTTTTTGGCAGGTCTGGAGGACAAACAAACGATATTTTTTGGCCTAATTATAACAGAATTTTTGTCTATGTTTGTCTCTTCATGACCCGAGTGTTCGTGTGTGTGTGTGTGTGGGGGGGGGGGTGGAGTGGGGGTGGAGAGTAGATGCATTCTTGTATATAACATCACAGTTTATGCGAATTATTGAATATATCGAATTCAAGAAGGGACTGGCCTCTAATTCCGCAGATGTTTTGAGGAAGTAGAAACGGGAATGCATATTCAGCTTTCTCGAGTCCAGTTACTCAACAGAATAAATAGCATAGGCCTGCTTGTAACCCTGTACTTCAATTTATTTACTTCTAGACGGTATGCATAGTCCTATGCCGTCGCAGGACCCTAGAGATCGAAGTGAGCCCTCAGCTGAGGTAAACCCCTCACTAACTGTAGTGCACATAATATTGTTTGTCCTCTAACATGACGTCAGGATCGATTGTCAAGTAGATGGTGGCCTCAAACCATAGGCTCTATAAAGCTTGCGCAACAGCTTACATTCTGACTACATTTGATCTCTTTCAACTGTATTTTAAAGGTCGTGTGACATGAAAATGGATATTTGATGTAAGAAGCATTAAATTAAATATCCCAAAAATCATGAGCCGCAATTCCCATTAAAATCCATCAAATATTCACCATTTTACAGGGTCATTTCTATTTCACACGTGTATCATGAATAAACATGAGCTAAATATGCAAATCAACAAATCCGTACGTTTTGTTTTGTAAGGTGACACATTTGTGTCTCAAGACATGCATATATGCATGATATCATGTCTCCAGGTTAGGTTAGGGTTAAAACAGTCAGGAAAGGTATAGGGTTAGAAGGCTCGAGACTTCTTATATGCCTGATATCATGTTACGGATTGGGTGTGCAAATATGTGACAGCGAAAGATGGACATGCCATATATGGCTCATGTTAGCCGTTGTTTTTTCAACCTTAATTTCAAGGACACTGGTAGCAATGTTATCCCCTGAGGGGCTTATTATGAAAGTTAAAATTCTTTCCTTCGGAAACACTGATACCACTCAAAAACCTAATCTATCTGATCAGTAATTAAGAGATAATTTACATAGGGTTAACAAAAGCAATTTTAACACTGTGCAACACTCCACATCATTATTTTTGCATAGGCAATGAGTTTCTTCAGAAACCATCGAACTTTGAAGAACCATCGAATTTTGAGAACGGTAAAAGATATTGAAATAATTCCAATGGATCTTTCATTGGAGGATTTAATTCTTTAACTGACAAGTGAAACGGCTCTCTTTGGTGGCATGTCACACGACCTTTAAAAGTGTTAAACACGCAGTGCCGAGTTTGTTTTGTTTGTTTGTTTTGTTTTTTTCGACCTGACTTTCCAAGTCAACATAATCGAGAACGCAAACTACCTCGTCCTGCTTCTTGTGATGAAGTACTCACTAAGCCCAGGGACTGGCGAAAACAACAAACCTACAGCACCTGGAGAAATCAATTTCCATTTTATGTCAATAAACGGAAGTCACCGACTGGAATGGTGTGTAAAATGTGCTTTATTGATTGATAAAACATTGTAATGTCGTTGATTACATTCGTCCTACTGCAGTAACCGACGGTCCTACGTAGTAAAGTCAGAAGTTGAACATATGTTACATCTGTATGTTTTAAATAGAGGCAGGTTATGTCGCTTTAGAAAATTTCCAGTAGAGTGAAGTTCGTTCAAAACACAGTAAATTGATCCGTCTACTCTTGATAGGAATTTCATCGAGCAGGAAGGGAATAAGTGTCAGGCACAGTGTTTTTGAAATGGAGTCTTTTAAAGGACGTAAACGCCACTATACTTGAAGGGGCTTTTCAAGTGTAACTTTATTATTAAAGAAGAAGAGTTGCTTGAGGCCAAAGGGGAACTAGAAAGGGACAAATAGCTTGTAATAAAGATGAGAAGCTTCGACTCTGCCCTTCGTGTGACTGACACATTAATAGAATATTGCTACACTAGCACTTACACAGGTTACAAGGAAGACGTTCCTGCATGGACGAAGTAAAATGGATTAAAGTAGTTACAATGTCCTGTTCTTTACACATATGCACCCACTCTGTGCATGTACAATGTTGGGAATGAGAGAAGTCAAACGTACTGCATTGTTGTGGAATTACGCGGAACCTTCCTTTGCACAGATTTTTAAGAAAAGTCCTCCGGGGATATTCTCACGTTGCTCCTAAACATAATTGTTGTTATTTCACATGATAATTGCCCAGGGATGCCTAATAATCTTATTACATGCTCTATCTATGTCACCCCGTCACTCTGTATGGTCTCTTTTCCTTTTCTCTTCAAAATTTGTACATGATTTTTTCCTGGTAATGTAATATTTCCATAAGCATCGCTGAAAGCCACTTGACGTTTTTAAAGTCTCTCAGTCGTTACCTTCCCTGCCCACGGTATTACTCATTGACTGATATGCAATAATTGTGCTACATTTTACCAGCGTCTATCAATTTTTCATTCCACAGACTGTATATATGAATCACCCAATGAACAATTAAACGTCATCAGTTTATCCCATAGCTGCTGTCACTGAAACATGAACTCCTTAATTAGCTCTAAATCATAGGAGCAATGGGGATGACACTAAACAGGTATACAGTATATTGTACGAGTTCACCGCTGACTGGAAATCATGCATGACAAAAGCCTGGAGCAATATCATTCTCAGTGAGTTATAATAATTCGAGTAGGTAATGTTTTCAGTTAATGTATTAATGTTGTATATTTTATTGTGGCTTAACATGCCGTTCGCTACTTAAAGGGAGATGACAGTCGCTTCAAGCTTGTCTCAAAAATCTGCTACACTTTTAAGTCTCCTCTTATTTTGCTCAAAGGTATCATTCATTATGTTTCTGTATAAAAGCATTAAATGTTGAAGGTAAACCAATGAGTTTTCTGCATGACTTTAACAAATAAGTAACAAAAATATTGTTACATGATTGACAGTAGTCATTCCTGAATTAGGAAAACGGGGCACACTTATTCAAATTGGGGAGACTGCATTTCCCCTTCAAAGTGCAGGTCGGCTAAAATCTCTTCAACCTGTGAAATCGTTTTAATTTTGGGCAAAATTCGTATGAGTTGTTTGTAAAACAGAATCTTTACTTACTGGAAAGACATGATGAGAGGCAACTGGCAATAAACGTACCTGTAAACAGTATACTAACCATCCCAACATATGCATTCTCCTACTGGCGATGAGGACTCTTTGGGAAAACGAGAGAATTTTCATCGCAATCAAAAAATAAACTTCTTAAACGTATGTCAAATATCCCAATATCTTTAACAAATAAACGTTATATATTTGTGCCATTCAAGCGCAGGAAAAAAATCTGATTAACTTGCAGATGAAGAAAGATTTTCTTTATCACCTAAAGCGTTTTAAGGAAGGACAACTTTAAAGAGACTACCGTACATCTTTCATTCTCTTTTTACCCTCTTCTTTCAGTTATCTGATTATATAAACATAATGAGGTTTCAGCAATACTATTTACTTTGTTTCCCCGAGAGATATTGTGATTTATGTGAATGTCATAGAATTTTATGAAATATTTATACTCTCGGGGCACCAGTTTGTAACATAATATCACTCTCTTTTCAATACATCTACGTATATATTAAGCGACGACGGTAAAAAAATTGAAATGTGACTTTTAAATTAGAATAAAGGCGTGATTAATGACAATATCGGTTATCAAAACGTCGTCTAGGTGATTGTATCTCAACCATTTAAATTAATATTTTATCACCTCCGGGTCATTTCTGCAGTATTGTGATAAAATAAACCAACTAGTTCTTTGTTTTTATAAAGTATAGGTAGATATTTCTATGGAAGTTGGCTATGGCAGTCATAAATAAGTCTTTAAAATTCTTCAGTAACATTGTCTTCATTGACGTGTATGATGACGTCATTAATGTTAACTTTAACTCTCTTCCTTCCCATAGATTTCTCTTGCCAAAGAGAAATAGAGTCCGCTCCGTGAAATTGACTTATACAAAATGGTCTCATTTATTATTTTCTTATAATTTATATAATACATGAATACATGACGTAATGAATATGCATGAAGTTATAAGGTGCGCGTAACTCATTTAATTTGAATCACATGGTTAGTGGAGTTGATACTTTTGAGACAACGACATTGCATAATCAGTGTGGTCAACTTTTATTTTAAATTTAGTGTGAGAGACGGCATGTACCCTGTAAACTTCTTTCATAGCTTTTTAAAATAACGTCAGAGCGTTTCCGCCTTCCATGATGTCGGTCACAACTCGCAGAAGGTGCGTTACACTCGTGGGTTCAGGGCTCCTTTCCTGCCTCACCCCCCCCCCCACCCCGTTGGCTGTACAGATTACAGCCGGCGGCTGCATGGGTACACAAGGAAGTTTTACCTTCTCAAAGATATTACAAGCATAGATTCCAAACTTAAAATGACGCGTTGACTCCCCATGGAGGCCGAAATATCGGGGCGGAAGTGCTGATCACTGCTCAGTCGTTTTGAAAACAAACAGGCAAATGAATGTCTTACAAAAGTATTAATACTCGTTATTTCGGAATGTTGTTGACTGAAGAAGTACTACGCCTCAATAAATTCCACTTGAACAAGAATAACTTATTTCTTCAACGCGGCATTCCACGTATTTAGACTTGAACATGAACGCACAATGACTGGTTTTGCAAGTTCATGGACATTCATTGGTCAGTTTCTATGGTATCTTCAAGTGACGCACTTTTATATGCGCGTTCAATTACTTACACGCTCACAGCGGGAAAGCAACTAGCGCGTTTGTTTCCAGAGCGCGCAGAACTGTGCGTCAAGTATTCCGGATAATACACAGAGAAATGTATTCTGCGCGTATAGAACGCGTTGTAAAAGTGCACGCACGCTAACCTCTTTTAACAATGAAATTTCCCCTGACGCGTTCTTATTTTTGTACTCAGATCGCGGAATATAACGGCGCGCATGTCAAATTAACACTTCCGCCCCGATATATGCGTCTCCTTGAGGAGTCACTGAGCGTAACAGTGTAGGTATAGGAGTTTGGAATCTATGCTTGTAATATCTTTGTACCTTCTCAAAGATATTACAAGCATAGATTCCAAACTTAAAATGGTGCGTTGACTCCTCATGGAGGCCAATATATCGGGGCGGAAGTGCTGATCACTGCTCAGTCGTTTTTAAAACAAAACATCGGGCCAAAACATCGGGGCGGAAGTGCTGATCACTGCTCAGTCGTTTTGAAATCAAACAGGCAAATGAATGTCTTACAAAGGTATTAATACTTGTTATTTCGGAATGTTGTTGACTGGAGAAGTTCTACGCCTCAATAAATTCCACTTAAACAAGAATAACTTATTTCTTCAACGCGGCATCTACGTATTTACACTTGAACATGAACGCACAATGACTGGTTTTACAAGTTCATGAACATTCATTGGTCAGTTTCTATGGTATCTTCAAGTGACGCACTTTTATATGCGCGTTCAATTACTTACGCGCTCATAACGGGAAAGTAACTGGCGCGTTTGTTTCCCGAGCGCGCAGAACTGTTCGTCAAGTATTCCGGATAGTACACAGAGAAATGTATTCTGCGCGTATAGAACGCGTTGTAAAAGTGCAAGCACGCTAACCTCTTTTAACAATGAAATTTTCTGTGACGCGTTCTTATTTTTGTACGCAGATCGCGGAATAGAACGGCGCGCATGTCAAATTTACACTTCCGCCCCGATATATACGTCTCCATGTGGAGTCACTGAGCGTAACAGTGTAGGTATAGGAGTTTGGAATCTATGCTTATAATATCTTTGGTACCTTCTAGAGTTCCTATAGAGGGATTTCATGTGACGTCACGCGCAATGGATTCCCAGGCACTGAAGGGCAAAACACACACGCAGTAAGCGAATTTACAGCTCACGCGCACGGCATAACCATAGATACTACTGTGACACAATGGACGCGTGCCCGTCAAAAGCAAATAGACGCGCGATCTTGCCCTTCAAAATTGCGTCTAGTTGGTTAAAGTCACGTGACTGAAATCCCTCTATAGGAACTCTAGTACCTTCTCAAAGATATTGTAAGCATAGATTCCAAACTCCTATACCTACACTGTTACGCTCAGTGACTCCTCATGGAGACGCATACATCGGGGCGGAAGTGTTAATTTGACATGCGCGCCGTTATATTCCGCGATCTGCGTACAAAAATAAGAACGCGTCACAGAAAATTCCATTGTTCAAAAGAGGCTAGCGCCGGTGCACTTTTTCAACGCGTTCTATACGCGCAGAATAAATTTCTCTGTGCATTAATATACGGAATATTTGACGCACAGTTCTGCGCGCTCTGGAAACAAACGCGCTAGTTGCTTTCCCGTTGTGAGCGCGTACGTAATTGAACGCGCATATAAAACTGCGTCACTTGAAGATACCATAGAAACTGACCAATGAATGTCCATGAACTTGCAAAACCAGTCATTGTGCGTTCATGTTCAAGTATAAATACGTGGAATGCCGCGTTGAAGAAATAAGTTATTCTTGCTTAAGTGGAATTAATGGAAACGTAGTACTTCTTCAGGCAACAACATTCCGAAATAACACGTATTAATACTTTTGTAAGACATTCATTTGCCTGTATGTTTTCAAAACGACTGAACAGTGATCAGCACTTCCGCCCCGATATATTGGCCTCACGGACTTCTTATATACATGGACAGAGCATATTGTACTAACGTCCTATGCGTAAATTGTCTCCACCGTACGTACACGAATAGGCTTACCAAGTGGCTCAAGTGGCTTAGTATCGACAAATTGTGTGAAAAACTTGTAATATTTTCGAAAGAATGCAAGCTCAGGTCAAATTCATCAAGTAGAATGGAGGCATGTGATATTGTTCTTCCATTCATACTGATATTTTGTATAAAATGTTGCAGATTCATCGTCAAATTGGGCAAATGGTAGTAGACCGGCGGCCATCTTGGTTAGCCAAAATTTGTTCGAACGGTGGCGACAGTATTGATTGCGCAATCCTCTGTCCATGTATTGAAGTCCGTGATTGGCCTCTATGAGGAGTCAACGCGCCATTTTAAGTTTGGAATCTATGCTTGTAATATCTTTGTACCTTCTCACCTGCAGCGCCCTCTCCCCACCTTTCGTGTTTTTCCCTATATACAATTGTAATACAATGGCACTTAACAGTACATAGAGATGGATTCAAAATGATGTTGATACATATCCCACGGTATAAATCATTCCCAGAAGTCACAGTGAACTCCCTATCTACTTGATCTTTGGAGTGAGGAATGGTTAAAACCAGTTTCATGGTAAATGAGCTTTGAATATAGTTGAACTACAGAAAAATGGTAGTATATAAGACTTCATATAAACCTTGATGACAGGAGTACACTGCGAATCTTAAAATAGTCTTGCCATTTCATTAGAACAATAACATGAAACACCGTTTCTAACACTGTTTACACGTAACCTCCCCGTAATGTCAGGATTCAAGAATTTAGATTTGCCCGAGAAACATTAACTCGTTAAACCTGGATAAACTGCAGAAAGAAGCTATTTCATAAAAAGAAAAGCTTTTAGTCTGTAACAGAGGAATTCTGTGTGTATTTCCAACTTTTCTTGCGCATGTTTGAGATCATAAAGCAAAAACAGTTAGAAATTACACAAAAATGCAATAGATAACACTGTAAACAAATTTATAGGTAAATTTTTGAGTCCGTTAGAGAAAGTAATGGTTATCCAACTCAAAATGGTCTTGTAAGGGTTAAGTGCGCAATTCTAAATTGAAAAGTGAGGGCTGAAATGACTGACAGGTTGGAATCAACCTTGCAACGGAGCAGGAGGGGACTTGAGAGTGCTAAACGTTTCCCTGAAGTCGTGAGGATCATGGGCTTGCCTGTAGGTCCTGTACGTGGTGAGCTCCGAGTGGAAGCTCTAGTGGTGGAAAAGAGAAGAAGCACCAGAAACTTTACTAGGCATTTACAGAATTCCAAGTTTATTGAAGCACATAGCTAATTTCAAAGGACATTCGATGCACAGGACAAAAACCTCAAAAGTTGTAGAATTGTGGATGCCAGTGGCAGGCCCGTAGCCAAAGTAACCAATTTGGGGGGGGGGCACATTTGTGTTGAAGTTTCGCCGGCCTGGGGAGGGGTCCAAGGGGAGGGGGTGAGGGGGTGTTCCCCTCCCCTTTGAAAATTTTTGCCTATTTCAAAGACTCTAGATGCAAAATGATGCGAGATTTTCCATTTTTTCTTCTTATATTTGTATTTCAAAAATGCTGGTCTCGTAATAAATTTTTCCTCCTTCAGTGCAAGACCTTTCATTGAAATTTTTTTGGGGGGCCCGTGACTACAGGCCTGGCCAGTGGCGATGTAAGGATTTGGTGATGGGGCAACACAGAGGATGATGTCATAAACCCTCCCTATATAGTCTCAAACAATCTGTTTCAAACAGCGTTCATAGGTGCGCGAAGGGCGATATTTTCCCGTTTCCCAAGTAGCAATTTTCCCTTCCTTTGAGGCATACAGTAAAAGTATTCATAAATGAATTTAGAAAGGTATATGATCATGACACTCAGGCTCCTGCGGCATAGCACTGCTAGAGTGAGGATCCCTCAAGGACGTCTTGGGGTACATGGGGTCTCCTTCGGGTGCGTGGAGGGTTCATGTACCACCCTGGAGGGGGATGCATGAACTTGAAGCCCTGGGATAATTACGTTTCAATTTGGGGTAGCTAGTATGAATCTTTTCCCTAAACTCCATGTGATATGGAAAGCACACCGAATACTTCACAAAATTCGTAAGGTTGTTTTTTTTTTAACCACATGGACAAACACCTTGAAATAGGAATGAGCGAGGCGGAACATGTGACCAAAAAGGGAAGAGGACCGTAGTAAATATTCTTAGAATGTGTAAGCTTTTTCTACTTCTTCTCAATGCATTACCCGTGGTAAATATTCATCAGGGTCGTAGCCTGTGGGGGGAAATGGTGCAGTTGCCCCCCATGATGTTCCAAATCTTAAGTGAAAGTTGGCCTACCTGAGAAATAAACTGATAAACTGAAAATTTCACTGTCCCAATTAAACCTGTGAAATCGCATATCTGATTTCTTTTTCCCCAAATTTTCCCGTCGAGTCCCCGGACCACTCGTTGTTATGTGGGTTACTCTTCTTGATAAATGAACCCTGTTCCTCTCACATCATACACAGCTTGACTACACCTACATATTTTAATTAAATCTGCCCTTTCTTCTTGAAATCTGAATTTACCCACCGTCCGTGAGCCTTTTCGACCAAACATTTTTTGCTAGGTCTACGCTACCAATACGCGCCAACCGATGGTGGATCCCCCAGTGGTGTACGGTATTAAGAGGGGAAGCCCGCAACGTCAGTGTGCAAGCCTTGCACGGGTGTTGTGGTACTGAATACGGAGAATTTCTAAACATAAACAGTTCAAAGCGTTACCAAAGATAGCACAATTTTACATTCA
The DNA here is from genome assembly GCA_029531755.1 of Holothuria leucospilota. Classification (NCBI taxonomy): domain Eukaryota; kingdom Metazoa; phylum Echinodermata; class Holothuroidea; order Aspidochirotida; family Holothuriidae; genus Holothuria; species Holothuria leucospilota. Next base: position 11,022,242 of record CM055971.1, on the reverse strand, counting down.
TTCTCAAAGCGTAGGGGTAATATCCCTCCCCCTAGGCAAAATCTCCTTCAGTAACACCCGGCCAAAAACAGAATAAAACACTATATAATGGGGATTCCTAAACATATAATCAGTTTAAAGCTTTACCAAGCCATGCCTTACCAAAAATAACACTGTTGTGAATCTAAGCCACCTAACATAGACAAAACTTTCTCAAAAGGTAGGGGTGTCGTCCCCCTCCTCTTTGACAGCACCTCTTATCTTATTCCCAGCTGGGGAAAATAGGAAATAATTACTAAATAAGGATAATTTTTAAACATATATATTCAAAGCTTTGCTATGGATAGCATGATTTTGCACCTAAGCCAGGCCTTGTAAGTCACCCTTCCCCTCAGCAACCCCCATGATACCCATTCATAGGGGAAATAGGAAGGGTCCGCCTGGGTATCAACTATCTATAGGCACGACACTTGGTGCTCCGCTTAGATGGTGTCATGAACTGCCCCCTCGAGATTTCGCCCAGGTGACAGCCCTGTACATTATAGGTGTACGATGCAAAAGAAAGTGTAAATTAATACAAATCATGCATGCTAATCACGTCGCAACCAGGCGCGTAGCCAAGGGTAGGGATGAGGCGAAGGGGGGGGGGGGCTCCCCCCTCGAGCATATTTTTGCATTTTTTAATGTTTTTTTTTTATAATATTGCTAGTGTTTCCCATATTTATCCTATATGTGGTAAATAGGCCTGGGAAGTGCCATTTCCAGCGATCTGGGAGGCATTTTGGGCCAATATTTTCTTGTGCTTTGCGCCAACCCATGGTGGTGCGGAGCGCTGAGAGTGTCCATTTGCCCTCCCCCGTTGACAAATTCCTGGCTACGCCCCTGGTTGCGACAGTTACTCATGACAATACATGTAGATTGATAAAAGCAGTCACCTCTTATTGTGTCTGGCCTCGACTCCCGGATAATTTCGCTTAGATTGTCACCGTCCTATAGACACTGTTCATAAGGCACAAAGTGTGAAATGTGACGATTGAGCCAAAATTTTGCGTTAGCAATACAACGCGATAAAAGAACCATGCTAGGCATGTGCTGAGAACCTGGAAAGAACAGGCGCTGATCCATGGTTTTATGAAAGGAAAGGGATCACTTTGTGAGGGTTCACCTAAAAACCTGCCAGCATAAAAGTCATAAGAGTGTGCCCAGGAAAACTTAACACAGCTGTCAGATGCGATTTCCTGTCATCTAGCAATAAATGTAAGCCCGCAAAGAATATGTTTTTTTTTTATGGAATCATGCATTATTTCACAGTGTGACCACTCTGCTGTTTCGGAATCGGCTGGCAAGTAACTTAAGTGTATCCGACAAAATGACCAAGACAAGGTCTAGGAGTGTGACAAATTAAAAATAAACACTGTTAGATACAATTAGGAAGGACCTGACAACCAAGATGAGTAATGTAGAAGTATGTGCAAAGTAGAAATCGTCCGTTAAGAAGAAAATATTGGCGAAATAAAAATGGGGCTGGGACCAGGAGAACTCCCCTCCAAACCCTTGGATTCACCGACGAAGGGAAATATGTCTGCTATGAAGGCTAGTATGAATTAAGAATCTTCAGTATCTGCTGAAGGTGCCAGTGTTCCTTAAAATATTTCCACATATCGAGGAAAGGGTAAGGACTCACCCCTTTCGCATCACAGTGGCTGGTCGGATACGACGGGGCGGCTACAGGCCCCTGTTGGCAAAAACATAGGCCATGGTAAGTGAATGTTGATTGCAGGGGTTTTGGTGTATGTAGTCTATCCGCAGAAACATACGTAACAACAATTTTGCGTTTTGTCACGCTTTCCCCAGTAGACAAACACGAAATGCTCTTTCGAACACGAAAAGTGTTGTCATATTTCCTGTTCTCTCAGATAGGCCTACATGGTGGTTTTCCGGCCATTGCCGACAAAGTGAAGGGGGTGGAGATAGCTTACTACTTTTGGTCAAAATTCAAAGTTAATAAAGTTTTCTTCCTTCCACTTTTGGACGGAAACCACTCCTTTTACCCTTAAGCATAATGGGTACCCACATTTTTTCTAATTCGTTTAAAGGACATGACATCTTTGCTACTGTCTAATAAATGAATATGATAACTTTGGGACCCGAACCCCCTTTAATCCAAAGTCCCGTAGAATTGGGGGTAGTGATAGGAGGAGCCCCGAGGGGAAACAATGACCTAAATTTGCTGCACGTGAGATAAACGTCTGTCCATACCACGGCTTCATGGCCTACCTGCATTCGTTCTTGCCATAAATCCATTCTAGGGAAGTTTTAATTAATTATGTGTTCCTTTTATTTCACATTTCAATTCTTGACCTCGGAGCACGACATATAGTCATATGATTTCCTTAGTAACGTTCGCGCAACTGGTTCTTCTTGCTGTCACTGTATGAAACAGCCCTGTAGCTGTTTTCAGTCCGCACAAAGAGGAATACTTTTTGCTGGCGGAAATTTACCCACAATGCATCATTTCCGAGGTCAAAAATAATGGACCATCGTATTAATATTCTGCTCTGGGAATCAATTTTTTTCCATCCACAGGCGGAAATCACGGGGAGGATAGGGGGATATATCACCCTTTCACTTTTTGGAGATGCTCCCATTGACTTTCATTTTTCATACAGTAAATTTGCTTCAACGGCTCTTCCCCCCCCCCTCCCCCACCCACCCTTCGCTTTTTCACACAAATCTCCGCTTCTGCTTCGATCCACCCACTGAATGTATTTGGAGGTTTTTATTTTGTCTCCGCCCTTAAAGGATGGTGTTTCCAAATTCCAAATACGTTTCTCACACTCACATAAAGCCTTGGACATATGGTGCTAGGGTACCATCTTTCTAAAAGGTGCAATATAACTATACTGTGACAATGTTCAACCATATGTTTTTCATGGTCTGGTTCATCGTAGTACGTATGACTACTCCAGCGTGACATGACTCACGGAATATTCCGTAGTTCCCCTTACACACTTCATTACTCCTTTTTTTAATCATAAGCTGTTCACCAGCTGCCAGTGCATGTGAACGTCCCTAAGATTGCTGCCTATCGAAGGTTAACGCAGAGTATATTATCCTGCCGTTCCGGACGACTGCAATTTTGATGGCCTAACCTGCCAGTTAATATTGTAGAGTGTGATCAGTATTTTGGATGGAGTAATCATCCATGTTAAATCATCCTACTGAATGATACATGTATCTTCTGACACGCTATAGTGATCAATTGTGCACGCCTGCATAACTTGTGACTGAAACATCGGATTCCTACTATTAATTCCCTGCTTAACTATCATAGACTAAACTGACTTCAAACTGGAACAGTAGCGAAGATAAAGGGGGCAGGGGGAACTGCAAAACTCAATTTTAGTTGTCGGGATGTTTGTCGGTGCATACGCCACAATTATCTCACGTAAGGTACCTTCACGTGTTTCAACTCATTTTGAGTGTTGGTATTTAATTACTAAAAATTGGTTTGCAAGTAATTTTCAGTATTCTACTACTATACGATATAAACTTTATGACATGAAAAGATTTTTCCAATAGGCCTTATGCATATGACGTCACAGAACAGATAGTGCGCCCCCCGTGGAGGTAAGCACGTTTCATTGCATCTTACACCAACAAATGAAGACAACTGATTTGAGTACCGGTCGGATACGTGCATACTAAGTTTACTACACTCGCGTGCGAAGTCTACGTTGTGCATGCAGAGTGCTTCATTGGGCCCTCCACAATGACGTCTCGTGACGTCAATGCATAAGGTCCATAGTAGGTTTAAAACAGGGTATGGGCCGTTGTTATCTTAATTCGATCTCGCACAACAAGGGGTCATAAATATTTTCCGCACCAAATGTAAGGGAAAATTATAGTGTAATAGTCTAGGACAACATAAGACCATATTGGGCTTTCCCTTTGCTAATGAACCATGCAGTTTTATTAGGATATCTAAAGCTTTGTATTTACGTCCATATTTTCACAAGAGTATTGCAACCAAAATCTATTGTATTTATGACCACTCTAGTTTGTAGTCTCCTCACCAGCTCGGACTTTTGGCGAAGATCATGTGTAGTATTTGTTCTTTCAGCCAGTCAAGAACGGGACCACGCATGACGGACCCTTGATGTAGAGGTCTGGGGGTCGAGAGGTTGGTCAGTTAAGTTTGTGTCCTTTCGGGGACGTAGCTCCTTAAGGGAGCAGAACCGCCGTCGGGAATAATCGTTTGGTTTCGCCCCTTGGCTCTTCGCCAGAGAGTCGATGTGACTTTGAAACAAAAGTATTCTCACCAGCTAACCCCACCCAAGCCAAAAAAGGCGATTTCAAGGTAATGGCACTCTGTCTTCAGGGAATATTTTCGGGTAAACACAGTCAGCCCCCTAAACGCCCCCTCCTTGAAATGTTTTCTCACATGCTAATGGTGGCTGAACGTGCGTGCATAAATTCAATGTACGGAGGGTATATTGACTTTCTCCAAAAAGTTGTGAACATTAAGTTGGCTGGTTGTATGAATAACTTTCAGCCTTGAATCAGGATGTCTTCCAGCTTCCTGCTTGAATGGACTGTAGCCACAATGAAATTTATAGAGAGTGACTCGGCTGGGGATTAAAAAGGGTAAGAATTATAAGGGAAAAGTTTCCTGATATGATTAATGACAGTGCGAATGTGAAAATTAAGTGCAAAACATACAGGCTCAACTATGTTTCATCAGCAGCATTCACATGTTTAAAAATGTCACGTGTGCTGAAACGCTTCGTTTTCAGAATTGTGCCAGTTTGTTCCCATTTGCTCGACGAATTTTAAGTAAATCACCAAGAACCCCTCTAACAAGGAATTTTTCTCTGCCTCTCGCATCGTTCATATGTGTGGCAAGCCGGAAGGAACGTAAACAACATCAGATTCCTAGGTCTATGAATATTATATTAAAAAACGCGTCAAGTTTCAGCAATAAATCTCAAGTGCTGACAGATTAAGTTTAATCCAAACAAGCCATAAGCTAAAACCTGAGCGAAGACGAATACAGCATGCAAACCCACTGTTCTTTGCAGACTTGTACGTGTACGTACTGCATAAGTACGTATTGCATGAGTGGCTTCCACAAAACTGAACCAAAATTCGGCATCTAGGGCCGGATGTGTAAAATAATAAGCATGAAATGCACATCTTCAACGCCAGTCTGAATCCAAGAATTGTGGAGACCAATTACATTTTCAACATGGTTCCTCCAAATGAAGATAATTCCTTTCTCGAATGTCTGACTGTAGAGTACCGTCATCTGGGAAAACCATAGCTAATGAAACAGACGATTTACTTTAACGAAATTATCATTCCTTTTTGATCGAAATTGGGCAGTCAGGCTGTATAGCACACAGCACTGGTGTCATTAACCCGCAGCCCAGTGCTAATGCAAAATGTAATTTAGTCACTTGAGGTTTGCATACATAGCGGGAGTAACTCAATATACATTAAACATTAATGAGAATAATGTCTCTAATATCAGTGGCGGCTGGAGAAAAAAATGTTTGGGAAAAATGTGGTGGGAGATCACGAGGAAGCGATCTGAGAGGAGCGCCACCATTAGTTGACGCGTAGCGTACCATATAAGTTTTGGACAAACCTTTTCCCAGATTGCTGGAAATGGTACTTCTTGTAAGGTGCATTTTAAGTATTCTTTGTATTGAAATCTCGTGTGTTAGAAACACACTTACACAAAAAAGTGATTTACCAAGAAAGTAGTGAATCTAGGTCCAGGTTATAAGCTCTGTTTAAAGGGCAATAATTTGTCTCAACTAAGACAGTAAAAATTCACCCATTCAAGTTTTCGTCTAGCCCAATCTCAAATTTCAAAAAGAACACCTGGTTTAATGCACCTCCCAGACAAAGCAACAAAGTCTGTACTGAGTTTAAATTGCTCAAGGCCATATCCAGACAGGCTGTGTGTGAGCTCTCCATCTGGGTACATACTGAGTCATCAGTGACAGACCAATTTATAGAGTGATCCTATTGTTTGAATTGCAGGGCTATTCTCAAATAGATTAAGGGGGTTGCCACAGACCCTTTAAACGACTGCAACCTGAATAAGGCAGGCGTCTTAGAGAAAAAAACGAGGGCGGTATATTATATTAAACTTTCTAATGTATCTCGAGGTGTTAAGGGCTGGTAGGTTTTGTCAGGGGGTTGGATCACCACAAAAGATTCAGACAGAGAAAATCTGAATTTCTGCACGACCTTCTGTGTTGGGGGAAGTCCCTATTCACCATTCGCAATTTCGATTTCGCAGGGAAGTTTGACATACATGGAAGATAAGTTAACAGCGCTCAGCATACAGAGTATGGGAAATACACGCAATTTGCGACGGATTATAAAACACTTCTTTACACCAAAAGGACCGTGTACATGCTGTACAAGACACAAAACCACGGGTAATATTCCCATTGATCTAAAATGGGATAATTTGAATATTGCGGAAAGTAAACTCAAGTTTTTTGGCTTGTGTTGTATACAGGTGAGGCAGTATCATTCTTCATCCCCACATTATCAGGATGTGGGCATACGCAGTCGAAATTGCGAAAAGACTTATTAGGAACCTTGAAGTATATATAGGCCTACATGCACAGCACATATAGCTCCTTGCCTAATGTGATACAGAGATCAAGGAAAGCATAAAAAGCTTCCTAAATGGGAAATGTTGGTGCAATTAGGCCTCTTCAGTAGCTCCACTGGAGGACGACTTGGTATATTTTCCATGACAAAAACTGCTTGCAGGCTTAAACCACCATGCCAAAATATGTTTGTCAAAAAGATGGATTTGGAATAGTAAACGCTGCCTTTGCAGAACGAAGATCATGAGGCTTCTTCGGTACTGGATAAAACCTGAGACGAAAGCGTTGAGCTGGAAAAGTTTGGGAGTTTTTGATATGTGATAGAAAACAATGAAAAAGATGCCTATTGGTCATAAGAAGAGATCTCTCCCAACCACCCACTTTAATTTAATTGGAATAATTGCCTTTCTGTGCCATTTTTAATTTCGATTCAGTGTAAAACAGTTGGACGAATGACTCCTCTATCTTACCACCAATACTGGTAGAGACTTTAATTTTAATTTGGGTGGGGGAGGAGGTTAGCCCACCTAATTCTCCGTATATCACGGGTTGACACTTTCATCATGTTCCGAAAAAAATCTTCCCAAGCGGTGGAGGTATTAAGGTTTTGAAAGAGGGGGTAAAATCAATTATGAATATTCGGAGAATAGTTGAAATGTGAAAGAAATCTCACTGGGAGCATATCGGAACACGTGCACACTTGGCACTGCCACTGTTTACATCACAACAGCACAACCATTACGATACATTATGATGGACAAGACTGCGAAAGGGTAAGCACTGTTAGTTGATTCAAGCCTGGGTATTTCCCAGAAGGAAATTCTCAGGCCTGTAGTCAAGTGGAGTAGGGGTCCGCCTCCCAAAATTTTCGCCCTCTAGGCAATTTTTTAAGAACAAAATTTGCTATTAACATCTCTTAACACATCTCGCTCCACCTTGAAAAATACTTCGCCCCTCCCAATCCCTATCCTCCCTGAAATCTAACCTCGCTCCTTCCCTTCTCGTTTGCCCATGGGCCTCGTAACTCATCGTAACAGGCAAGCAGAGGCCTTCACTTTTCTACTGAGTGGGAAAATTTTCACACTTTTTCAGTAAACAAACTTGTCACAACAAATGCTTTACGGCCTATGAGAAAAAAAAAAAAACTAAGAGATAACTGAAAAATACAGCATGCCGCAGAGGAATGGTCTTACAGTATCTAATGGCCATAGACTTCGCAGCTGGCAGTGAAGGTCTCCCCAAGTCGGTGAGATTTGTGAAGCTAGACACAGCTACGCAGTTACAATCTGGATTGCTTCCTTACCTTTCGTTATATTGGATTTAATTTAAGATTTGTCTTCCAGGGATTTTCTTGCACATCAACGTCAATCACATTTTCTGCGAACTGATACCTCAACAGCACCACGCATCCCAGGATTTTTGCAATAAATTTGGAATTTACAGCAATAATACGTAGAAGTAGTAGTAAAACCTTCATGTGGGTAAACGAATGATTGAATTTTAAGGAGTGGAGATACCCGAATGAATTCCATGAGTTTCCTTACAACATAAATTCCAGACACCGGTAATAACCTTTTATCGTCGTGCTTGCAAGTGCTATCAAATGTGGAATAAAAGCTTGCAAAGGATTTTTGCATCTTCCAAGAAAGGGCCTATGATGGGAGGAATGAAACGAAAGAATCATCCTAATATACTATAACAGTGTAACAGTACCACAGTAACTTATCGTCCTCACAAGACATAGCAATATAACGGTAATTGCTCTGTCAGAAAAGGCTCCAACTTATATCTCTCAGATTAGATACAAGAACAAGGTCTGGCTGAAGAATGATTGTTCACAATTATTAAATAAGTAAAAGGGGCCTTTTAGCACATACAATTAGTAAGTTATATTATTAATAAATATATATACTGCCCAATTACACCACAAAACTTTCCAAATAGCAATGTTCGACGTCTGGCCATGCGACGACACCCTTAAAGGAGAAATCTCCTCATCCCAGTCAGTTCTTATTCTCCCAATAGAGCTACTTCTTGCCCCGCCCATAACTGTCTCTAGCTTCTCCTTGTGCAGACACCAATCTTGTTAACTGCTCAAGGTAATACCCTAATACATCATACGCCCCAGTGTGCAATCAGAACACCAGTGTTGTAACGAGTCATGACTCGAGTCACTAATTTTCAGAAGGGAAATGACTCGAGCAATTGTATCAGAATTTTCCTCATAGAAATAATACAGTGACTCGAGTCTCTGACTCGACTCGAGTCACACTGAATGTAGTAAATGACTTGACTCGACTGCAAAATTGAGTGACTCGTTACAACACTACAGAACACTCTCTGCAAGCTGTGTAATTTGAGTTACTCTGCATCTTTTGAATTTTGTAACTCTGGATGTCAATCAAAAAGCAGTAACCAACTGAGAATTTTGCTTTCCCCAAGTAAAAATCATACTTAGGTGATGAGTATCTGTCTTTAAATAATTATGAATATGATTATGATAAGTTTATTGTCCGTAAAACGGAATTCGTTTCACACTAGATGTTAAACAAACATACAGTATCAGTTCAAACAAAAATTACAAAGCAGGGGGCGGATTTAGGGGGGCCCGCGGGCCCCCCTTCCGAAAAAATTTTGAAGTTTTTTCAACTTCACAAAACAAAGGACAAGGCTCTATTCCAATGGAATAGGCCTACAAGATGTGTCAGAGTGAAACTCAAATTTGTTCATTATTTTCTACCTCAGAAAATAAGTGTTATGCTAATAACTCTGCTACTGACTTTCAGCTGATAACATTTTGGCTTATATTGGCCTCAGTAACTTTCTCTGGGCATTGCAAGAAGTTACTCATGAGCACTCTATTAATAGATTGCTAACTTCAGTCTATTACCGGCCAGGCCCATAGCATTGGGAGCACTGCTTCTTCTTTCAAAGAAATTTCAGAAATCTTTAATATTTAGAGGAACATTTTCGACAACATCAGGCTTTTAACTATAACTTTCTGCAATATTACCCTGTAGTGTCTCATGTAAGCCTTGTAATTTATTTTAATAGTATGTTCTGGTGAATTTAGGGCAAAATTTTAAAATTCATCAAATTATGAACATTTTCCAGCGATATATGATCAGTTCAAAAACATACTAAAGGCATCACCATTCTGCATCTAAGCAATCTTAAATTAACAAAAATTTCTCAAAGGGGAGGGGTGTAAGGAGAGGGGACACCCCTCCCCTTAGACCTCTCCCCAGAAAAGCATCTTTCACCAAACCAAAAATTAAAATTTTCTGAATTATGGATGCTTTCCAGCCATATATGATCAGTTCCAAAAATACACCACAGACATCACCATTTTGCATCTGAGCAACCTTAAATTAAAAAAATTTCTCAAAGGGGAGGGGGAACCCCTCCCCTTAGACCCCTCGCCAGGACGGTGATTACTCATCACTTGCTTTACCCCCTATCAAAATACCTTTGCGCTGCCCCCGGGGACACCCTTCTCCTTAGACCCCCCAGATCGGATTTTTATACAAACCACTGTGACCTGCCCCCCCCCCCCCTTTTGCCAAATCCTGGATCCGCCACTGCAAAGTAACAAGAACAAACAATTCAAATATACGGTAATTCGACAAAAATGTACGTACACCAAAAGAAAATGCCCTCTACACATCAGCAACATGTCATCCACCCCTACGGTAAATGCACAAGATTATCTTGTAACTTTATTATTAAAGAGGTGGAGTCCGGAACAAATGTATGCCTATAACAAGCCCTGTTGCTATGGGGAACACATAGGCGCAACCCTAATCTGTTGAAGTTATAGTAGCTGTGCAATGGGTGCGTAGCATCCTTCACGTTTTAGACCTTAGAACATATTGTCATTGTACACATTTTCGATAGTGGGCAGTTCTAGACCAATTATTTTCTGAGCAGTATTGCGGGGGCGATTAATTTTGGTTCTATTTGCTTTCGTGAGATTACCATAACAACAAATAAAATTGAATGTGAATATTGACTGAATAATTGATTTACAAAAAAAGGACCAAAAGGGTGTTGTCCAAGTGAATTTTTTTCAGTTGTCGAATGAAGAACATGCGTTGATTAGCCTTTTTGTGCAGCAATCGTGTTGCATGACTAGTCAAGGTTGCTGGTGATATGGCAGTCATATGAGAACAGTTAAGTAAAGCTGTGCGGTTTTTTGAACTTCCTAACTTTGGATGGAATTCACCACGTGCTTACATTCTATTCTTCAATTAATATTACTGAAGGAGAACATCTAGGTCTAAGAATTGTACATCTTTCATTTCCCCTAAAAACTTGATTCTGAGGAATAATCCTTACACGTTTTACACAATTCTGTCGTCGAGTTCATGACATAATCTAAATCTAAGATCATGCAACTCATACTTAACTAAAAATAAAATATGAGAGGAAAAATTGTTATTTTACAAAACATTAAATGTATTTGTCTCCAAACTGAGATTAACTTCTTCCATTATGTACAGTTTTTTTATTTACACTAAAATCTTAAAGAGAAAATACAAACTTTATCATTTAGGAATAAATATTGCAAAGATTGCCTCCTTTGGAAGAGAAAATAGACAAACTGTCATTTTCACAAAATTTTGCATTTTTGCTGTATGGAAGAAATCTCTGAAATCCAACTTCTGTAGTTCCTTAGATTAACTCCAGGCAACCACTGGGAATATGGAAGCAAATCAATTTTAGCATCATACTGACGTTTCAGATAAAATATTACTCCCTTACAATAATTTGAAATGGCACTCAATCTTTCATAATATTGCTAAATATACATCCATATGATGGCTCCCTGGAAAATGAATAGCAGAAGGTAGTTTGATGACATCTGATTCAGATAGGGTAAACTTACCCATCACATTTGATGAGGAGAGTCTATTTTATTAAATGACATTTCAGACTGAATATGACATTTAGAGCTTAGGGTATCTTTATTTCTCTTCCCGAAGTTCCAAAGAATTAGCCTGGCAGTGCGGGGGCTTCCAAGACATGAAGATGACATTGTACTTACTCATTAAATTGTGAAGTTTTCTTCTAACCTTAGTAGCATTACTGATATGATCTCTCACCACAGTATTATTACTGATATGGTGTCCACCTACAGCATCATTACTGGTATGTTGTCTAACCACAGTATCATGACTGACATGCTCTGTAACCACAGTATCATTGCTAATGTTGTCTAACCAAAGTATCATTACTGATATGCTCTGTAACCTCAGTATCATCACTAATGTTGTCTAACCACAGTATCATAACTGATATGCTTTCTACCCACAGTATCATTCCTAATGTTGCTCTGTAACCACAGTATCATTACTGATGTATTCTAACCAAAGTATCATTACTGATGCATTGTCTACCTACAATATCATTACTGATATGTTGTCTTACCAAAGTATCATTACCGATATGCTCTGTAACCTCAGTATCATCACTAATGTTGTCTAACCACAGTATCATAACTGATATGCTTTCTACCCACAGTATCATTCCTAATGTTGCTCTGTAACCACAGTATCATTACTGATGTAGTCTAACCAAAGTATCATTACTGCTACATTGTCTACCTACAATATCATTACTGATATGTTGTCTAACCATAGTATCATTACTGATGTGCTCTGAAATCAGAGTATCATTAATAACTTTGTCTAACCACAGTACAGTATATATCATAACTGATATGTTGTCTAACCACAGTATCATAACTGATATGATCTGTAACCACAGTATCATTACTAATCTAGTCTAATCAAAGTATCATTACTGATATATTGTCTACCTACAATATCATTACTGGTATGTTGTCTAACCACAGTATCATTACTGATATGCTCTGAAATCAGAGTATCATTACTAACATTGTCTAACCACAGTATATATCATAACTGATATGCTGTCTAACCACAGTTTCAGTACTGATATTTTGTCTGACCACAGTAGCATGACTAAAACCACAGAATCATTACTGATATTTTGTTTAAGACAACTGAAAATTCCTTTCAGAAAACATCATTATGACAATTTGAAAACACGTCTTTCTTTTCTTAAAAGAAAACTAAAATGTGAGGTAACGCAACATTCTTCCACTCGTTTCTTTTGTGTAAGGTAAATTCCTCTCAAACGCAAACAGATGAGAAAAGATTTCACTTTCTTCTTCTTTCATTTCAAGGACAGAACTGCTACCACCTCCCATTGTAGCATAACTTGTTTAGTTTCAGTAAGTATGACAGGTACAGATGGTTAACAATTTAAAATGTTTCATAGTTATAGACCTTACACATATGACATCACAGAGTAGAAAGTGCTCCCTCATTTGGAGGCAAGCGCGTATCATTGTAAGTTATACTGACAAATGCACACAGCTGATTTATTAACCAATTGGATATGCGCACAAGTCTACTACATGTGCATGCGAAGTCTACAATGTGCATGCAGTGTGGTTCATTTTGTCACCACAATGACATCACATGACTTTAATGCATAAGGTCCTTAAGAAACTACTATGAGAAGAAGACATAGTTACAAAAAATCCTGTCCTGCAACAAACTCTTACAGACCCTGTTAGGATGTTACAATGTTTCAAGCAATTTAATCTATAACACAGGGTCCATTTAGTTGTATTTTTATGCTCACCTTCTTTCCTCTTCCCAAAAAGAAAGCAGGCAACACCCCGCCTGATATAGCTCACCTCTCTCCCTCCTTCCAATAAAATTTTGGTGACTTCCATACCAGGTATAGTTCACCTTCCTTCCCTCCCCCTCCCCCTCCACCTTCTCCCCCTCCCCCTTCACCCACAGATGAAAACCAAAAGCTTAGACCTTTCAAGTTATTTTCACAAAAGTGAGATGTACTTCTTTAACTTGTTCTTATCCACCAGCTGGCCTGCCCTCTTCTGAAAAAAAAGGTACACAGTAAAATATCGCATAGGCCTACAAGTACATACACCCATACACTAGCAGTTTTAATCCATTATAATGAAACATTAAAACAAAGGACAACACGAGACTTGAGAACCAATGCACCAAAATGGAAAACACACGCCAATTTGCCCCCCCCCCCCATCTTAACAAACTGCATCTCTTTAAAAGTCACTTTAATAATTAAAGGGACTCTAAGTTTAAGTTATCTCTCTCCCTACCCATCAACAAGCATACAGTACTTACAACAAAATTTACAGCACACTTGATGTTACTGGCCTAAATGTTTGTTATCTTTATTTGGAGGGAAATTAGCCCATGCACTTCCTCAACAGCGACTTGTTAGCAAATGTTGCATCCTACTATACATTCTCCCGAGTCCATACCCTTAAGTGACTCGTAAAACAGCAAAACATGCTATCAACACACACATATTCCACCTCATTCACACACCTACACAGTCGATATTTATCATTAATTACATTCTAGTGGTCTTCAATATTATTTCTCATTTCTCATTGATTGCCACTAAATCATTAAACTTGTCAACAATAATTGGACCAATATAACAATATTCTTCATGACAGCACTGAATGGTACATCAGTAGTTTACTTTTTCTCTGATGGAGGTGTCTATCACTTAAAGGGGCTCACTGAGTTGACATTGAATATTTTGTGTTGAGTTTTAAAGAAAATCATAGCATGACAATGTTTCTAATAAGCCTTATTACTCATATGTCATTTCCTGTTTTTACCAAAAATGTGAGAAACTGTAGTTTTTGTGGAAAGGGGTTGCATGCGATTAATACCTAAAGCCACAAAGTGTCACGAATTTGTAATAAATGAATTTAATCATTAATTATCCTATCACTGCCATTTCAGTTGTGTGCCAGATGTGCAGAATCTCTCAGCTAGACCATTTAAAATCAATATGTGAGTAAATCTCTGAACAGGTGTGAAAAACATGAATTTTGTAAGTCAACTCAATAAACCCCTTTAACACAGCATGTGACATACTGAAAAAAACAAAATACCTTCATTTACTGAGTCATTTCACATTAAATTCTAGAAGTTTTTACAAAGGTTTTCTCCCACATACATAGTTCCTTAGCACTGGTCAATAGCTAGCTACCAAGGTCTAAATGAACTTTACCTCTTTAGCAAAGACATATCCAACTTAGCAACATTCTCATCCACTGTAGTGTTACATTAAGAGATTCTTTCATCGGAGACTTTGATACTCTAATGGTTACATTCTCTGATGACAGATATAAGTGTTTTGAGTGGAAGAATCTTGCCCTGGACTTACATTAAAAAAATCTCAACGACCACTCTGGTAAGCCTAAGGAATCAATAGATATGCAAAAATACGAAGATATCTTAAGCATCATTCACATCTCCTGTATTTCAAATTAGCCAATACTTCAATGCTGAAAGCATCAAGTACATGATGGCATCATCCTTTATAGATGATGTATGACAAATTAAAAGTATCTGTCAACAATACATGTTTTCCATTGACTGGAAAGATTTTATCATGTTGTCCTTAAAACAACATTATCACAAGAAATGTTCAATGCCAAAAATCTCCTTTCTGGAAAAGTCCTTTAAAATGTCAATTCTCTGACAACCTTATGCCAATGGTACACTTCACTGATTCATTACAAGGTGACTCCCTCTATCTTTACAAGATGCAGGTGTTGAGAGCACATCCCTTTGCTGTAATTCTATATTCAAGGGCAAGGCTGCACCTGCAGTATCAATGGCAACATAGATGTTCAAGGATAGACCCACTTTTTCTGTGCATTATACAGGAATGACTGTTTCCGGCTTGTGGTGAATGGACGGTACGTTGCTGTTGATGGAATGGTTACAAGAAAAAATGACAATAGATCTCACAACTAGAAATGTAATAATTAAATAGCACTCACGCATCAACAAAAAAATTTGATTCCCACAGAAAGCAGAGGTGTTTAAGGAGTATACTCACATACTTACATATCAACACACTTGTCACTTCCTGTGTGCAAGAGTATACTTTTATTCTCATTCTCACAGGTTATTGATATTAGTCAGTAATGACAAGATTAATCATTACAAAAGTTCACACAATGACTTACAATGCAAACTCACAATTATTAGCAAATAACCAAAATGCAAATACCTCATGTTATATGATTAAAAATCTAGGAGTATGAGTACACTTAAAGGGAGTAAACAGTCACCCCAACTTCCTTTTGAAAAATGAGGCAAATTTTTCCTATCTCCTGGTATTCTCTAATAACTTACAAGATGTATCAGAAGAGAAGAATTGCATTCCACAGTTAAACAAATGGGTTATTTTGTATATGTTTAACAATTCATTGAGAAAAATATTGTCGCATGACTTGAAAGAACCATACATAAATTAGGGTATACCAGGGATGAGAGCATAATGGCCTATTGGTTAAGATGTTGGACTTGTGATCTAAGAATTGCTGGTTCGTTTCCCACCTGGGTCATTATGTTGTGTCCTTGAGCAAGATGCTTTATCTCGATTGCTTCTCTCCACCCAGAGGTTAAATGGGTACCTGTGAGGTAACTTGTATAGTAATGCGCTGTAGGTGGCTGTTCCTATGGGAAGTCCCCCAGGGGACACGATGAAGTGGCATTACTGTGCTAGGTATGAACAGCAAGGGTTGTGCACTATATAGTGTGGGTTTGAAAAGTTACCGATGACCAGGGGTGTAATGATTGTGAAACGCTTTGAGATCTGTCACATATAAGGTGCCATAAAAATCCAAATCATTATTATTACTATTATTATTATTTATACTAATTCAGATTAGGAATGACTGCATTCCCCATTCATATAGTCAAAGCGCTGAGGGCTATGGACTTAAAGAAAGACTCCAGTCTTATAAGGCTGATTCATACTTCAGTACAGCCCTATAAAGCTATGAAAATTGATAACTGTTTAACTCTGAGCTATTTCCGTGATTGGCCCAGTAGAGCATAATATGGTTCGTAAAGCTTTATAATACCAGAAAATTTGGAAGTATAAACTGTCCTTTAAGGTTGCTTTCATACCTCACTATAGCACTATAAAGCTATAAAAGTTGAGCACTGTTGGACTTTGAGCTATGTCCTCGAATTGAACCCGAAGAGCACGAGATGACAATAATTTGATCTGTATAGCTCTATATCTCGTAAAAATTTGGAAATATAGACTGGCCTTAAAACTGATCAAAGCAGTGACACAGTTTACATATAATGCAAATGATGGATACCATGTATTAGAGGAGAAGAAAACTGAGCACAGGTCATGATTATAATAAGAAAGAACAATAAAACTTTGGTCGGGTACTACAAACAGCTCACCATTATCCTTCTTAGTATCCAAGATATTTACATTTGAATACTGATCCATGATAAAGACTTGCAAAAGTCCAGGAAATACCTTCTTATGAAAATAATACTTGCATTTACCGACCGTTAAAATCTAGGCAATTCCAATCAAAGCACACCTCAATATTACCTCTGCTCAATGATAATTTGTCCTGGAGACAATCTCTTCAGTGCAGCCTGTAGTAGCTCTCAGAGCTCTCTTGGTGACAATTCACCTTACAGGTACCCATTTTACCCCTCGGTGGAGAGAGGCAACTGAGATAAAGCATGTTCCCCAATGACACAACGTAATGATCCAGGCGGGAGTCAAACCAATAATCGGGAGATCACAAGTCCAATACCTTAACTAATAGGCCACCACGCTATCTTCAACCATTTTTATGGTCACTTCATCCTATAGATGTTTCATTTTTTTTTTCTAGTTTCATTTTTTTCTTTCTGAACCAAGATATCAGCATTTAGTTTTACTATCAGATTTCAACAATGGCTGTACTCAGCATAACTGTACTGGATAAATGCATAGTTGATGTGAAATCTGAACCTTTTAACATTTTTAGCAAAATAGTTTCAAATCATTGTGGACATGCTATTTATTACACCCATCTTAAATATTAACGGTTTTTAATAAGTAAAAATTTCAACAATTCCAAACATAAGTGACCAAAAAAGGTTGTACAGGAATTGTATGCTCATCATTCATACTAAAATTTTCTTTCAGCACGTTCTTCACTTACCTGGGCCAGGATCTGTTTCAACTTTGACATCTCCAGTCCATCTGCTTGAAGTTGATACAAATGCTGCACTAGACATGTAATGTTTTGGGGGTCCTCTGTAGTCAACCAATTCATAGCTCCCAGGACCTGGCTCAGGAAGGGGTGGAGGAAGGGGCATAGCTGGAGCTGATATACAGAGGTAGTGCTTCCTTGGAAATAGTGTCTTATCTGTGGGTTCAACAGCTTCATGTGGGTGGTACTCCCCTGGACCAGGGTTCTGAAAAGTTAGAAAAAAGATGATATTCTTTATGTTCATATTAATACAACTACAGGGACACATGCCAAACAGCTTTCACTATCACATAGAAACTTTTGTAACAAATGGTGTGCACATGAAGTCATAGAACAGAAAGTGCACCCTCTGCTGAAGTTAGAACATACATACATAACTTACAACAACACAAATGTGTGCATAGTCAGATACATTATGAGTTGAGGACAAAAGTCATATGCATTATCTAGCTTTCTTCATGTTTCATAGGGTGACAAGGGTCTCTTTTTGATTACAATAACAATAAGAACATAAAATACGTAACTCTTTCCATGATAAGAAACCATGTTCAGGACTATGACCACACCTGCAAAAAGCTGGACGCAAACAGGCACTGCATCCGTGAAAATCATGCCGCAACTAGAAAGTTTCATGTTATATTAGTCCCAAATTAAGTAGACCAGGTGAGCTAGAAATTTGGGTTTTTTAAAGTATGTGCCCCTGCGAAGTTTTGCAGTCATGACTGTGACAGGGACATCTAACCAAAAGGGCTGTTCTTACTCACAAACCGCAGGTCATAATCCCTCGATCAAAAAATTATTTTAATAATTTTAAATTATTAAAATTATTTGAAATTATTTTAATGTTTAATTTAAATGTTCAACCTTTTATGTTTTATAATGTTTTATGTTTTATGCTAATATTTTATTTAAATGTGGAAATTATTTTAATGTTTAGACATACCTTTTACCATTCTCAAGATGCACCACTTCAAACTTTGACCATTTCTAATATAGGCATTTTCTACTTATAGTAACAAAGCCTGGTGCCAAAATTGTATTCCTTTAATTTGGTTTGTAAATTATTTGTAAACTACTAGTTTCCAGGTTTGAGTTATGTGACTGCATTTAATAGGTAGACACCTGTCCCCTACCTAGAAAAACAAGTCTGAGCATACTGTCATGTTATAGGTTTACTACCCTTCCTTTTTACCCCCAGGGCTTGTCTCAGTTATCCTTTCTTCCTTCCGTTCAGTCGTGGGAAAGACATTCAGTTCTCTATTTTAATTATTGTTTTCTCATTTCCGTCAAGCACGACACCCGAGAAGTAATAAGTATTTCCCTAGGACTAGTGACCCGGAATATCAGACATCAGGTGTGGTCAGTAAAAGCCTCTCTGATTTGTTTGCTATTTTAATTGATGGTTAGGTTACCCAATCAAACAAGTTATGGGCGTGACAAGGGAACATGTGCATGAGCACTGCGGGACCATGCTCGCAGGAGAGCAAGGAAATCCAGAGACAGAGGAAGATAGACCACTGAAGAAAACAAACATCCCTTCCGTATTGTCTTAAGCTAATAATTGTTAAGATTGGACTTTGTACCACTCCTTCGTCAAGAAAGGATTCCAAAATAAAATGGACAGAAACTAGAATCATGATTTTGGACTTCTATTATTTTCCTGGAGTGAATCGATCTCTGTAACACAACAATACTGACGAAACAACTGTCTTCCAGACAAAGGTTGAACAAACTAAGTATAACAAAACAAATATCTCATTCAACATCCCTCCTTCTATACCATGGATTTGCAAATTAAGGGAAAATTTGTTCATGCTGTGGATGAAGATTATAGTCTTTTGTTAGATAACCTATTATTGATGGATTTAAGGGAAATAGCTTTGTACCTGTTACATCAAATATGACATGTTCATGTCACCCAGGCTTTGAAATAAGAGGGCACAATAGTGCTTTAATTTGCACTCGTAAGTGAAAAAATAGCATCCACTGACACCTGAATTCATTACAAATGGGTGGTGTTCTTTTTTCTTTTGACACACCAGTGCCTGTGACGGTCACTGATGTCCTCACAGTACTGGCCCTCACACTTTAATGGAGTTGCAACACTTAAGCAGTATGAGATTGCCCAATGCATAAAGCTGTGGTAACAACTCGCTTTCAATAAAATATCATTAAGCACAACTTCACCAACATAAGAATGTGCCTACTTTTATACATGTATGCAGGTTATGTAAGCCAACATTGTCGCATGTAACTCATGTAAACACAGTACCAAGCTAGCACCTCAAAAGTTATCCCTGCACAAGACGGCGGTTCAAATATTTCCGACATGCAAGAGAATACCCAGTCATGACTGTTAGATGTAAATTTTCAAACCTTTGCTTGAAATATTGTGAATGGGGTACCACAGACAGTCCATCAATATAACTCAACTTATTAAGTTTTACAGCTAATAAACCGGAAGAAAACATACATGTGACATTTACATAAAATAATCGACTGGCTATGAAAATAAAAACAGCGAAGTCATGCACTTCCATAACTGAGCTTTTTATCCCACATTTGAATCTACAATTGCTAGCATAATGAGTATTTCAATTCTAGTGCACATAGCCTATACCAGGGGTCGGCAAACTAAGGGTCGCAACCCTTTTGAGGGTCGCGAAAATATTTCAGAGGGTCGCAAAAAGGATTTGGGAGCGAAAAATAATTGCGAAATTTCTCATTAAAAATAAGCAATGGGAGAATTCTAATCTCAGAACCAGTGATCCAGTGATCTGCTTTATTAACACTGCATAACCACGTCAAATTAAACTCCTCTCACCGACCCGTCAATTTGAGGGCCACCAAGATTCCGCAGCAGAAAGTTGGGGCCACCAAGCAAATAAGTTTGGAGACCCCTGGCCTATACGGTGCAAAGTCTGACAATGAGGAAGAGATCACACGCCAAGAAAGATTTTCAAAATTAGCAAGTGGATGTATGTTTTGAAAATACTTACATGGCAGTGTATTAGACCTTCAAAAGCTATCCCCCAAATTTTTGTGAAATTTTTATCTGTGCAAGTTTTTCAAATGGCCTATCTAAGCACTTTTTTCTTTCCAAGTAACTTCCAAAATCCCAACGCTATCCTACCATATATTTTATATGGACATACCGTAATCAAGCCTGTACTTAATGTTACTCATCCTGTCTCCACGATAAAAGGCTCATCCTGGTTGAAGTTGGATATCAAGCTCATAAGATATTCATTCTGGGGACTAAAAACACTTTATCTGCCATGCCGAAGGCTATTAAGTGGGAAAGGGGGTCATCTATGGCAATAAAGCCATTCCTTATGATTTAAGTGGCTTTATAGAAATTCATTTTTTCCCTTGATTTTCTTTTCCCATTTTTAACCAACCCAAGAAGAGACCTCCCAACTAATGCCTTGAAGGCTCCCTGGGTAAAGCCTTCCAAACCTACGGTCGTAGGCTATGAATGACTCCTAAAATTGTAGCCTGTACGCATTTGTATTGTGAAAGTTATGGTTATAAAACATGCACGAGACTTCTGACAGTAATCTGCCATACAATCATACAGTGTCCAATATTTCATTTGCATATTTTTTTGCAAGGGAAAGAGCTGAAATTAGTGAAAAAGGAACACTAGAACAAAACTGGAAAATAACCCCTGGATCACACAAACTGGCCCCTGGTCCCAAGCAAAAGTCTCTGCAACAGGGGCCATTTTTTTTGAAAAGTGGTCCCTGGTGGTTGATCTCTAATTTGATCATGGTTGATCAAGGTTGATCAACCATGTTGCATTGGACAAATTAAGCGGAGATTGCTTATTGTAGGTGGTCATGTGGGTGGTCTTGTTTTAATCATGACAGAAAACCCCCCTCCCGAGACAATTCCCCCCAGCCCAGGACAATTCACTCCCTCCCCCCAGAACAATACCCACCCAGACACATCACATCTTCCCCCTCAGAAAATATGGAATTGTCCTGGGTGGAAATCGTCTGTGCGAAAACTGTCCAGGGTGGAAATTGTACAAGTGGTATAGTCTGGGGGAGAATTGTCAGAGGGGTGGGGGGTTGTCCAGTGGGAATTGTCCTGGTGAGATTTGTCCATGAAGGAAGCTGTTTACAAACTGTTCAGTTAAGTTTAGAACACTCACATTCAGTCTCATGAAATATGAAAGCTGATGTGATCTGAAGTAAGACTACTTACGTCTGGCCCTGACTGAAGCATTGTTCTTTTAGATGATGATTTGAAGCTGCTAAAGGGTACTTTAACAGAAGACTTGACTAATTCATCAGTGATATTGTAATGGCCTGAGGAGAAATCACGACACAATGGCAGGGTAACAAACTTGACGAGATAAGAGAACAAGAAAATTGACAGCATGAATGTGATTTCTTCTATATCAAAACAAAACTACATTTTGATACAAAAATACAATAACGAGTAATCACAGAATATTATTACTAAAACATACTAAATCCCACAAATATTAGGCCACCACATGTGTATGTGTGTACCAGACTTGTATTCAGTATGTCCTCATACTCAAGGGCTTGCATGGTTGTCTATACTCATACTTGTGAGAATGTCTCCATACTTGTACTCATAATAAAAGTAATGCATCGAAGTACTCACTCACAAACAGTGACACTCCAATAATACTTGTACTCATGACAATGTTCTCACACTACAAGTATGGCCTGTACAATGGACTTTTCTAATAACTACAGGGTAATAGTAATAAAAGGCACATGTTAGAGACGGGAAAGTCTATACTTACAAGGTGAGGGTGCTACAGAAGTAGTTTTATTAAAGTTCCCGCGTTTCGAGGTTGACTTGAACGAAGCTTGCCACTGACTTCCATGGTGCTTATGCAACAGGTCATCCTTTACCTGTAATGAATGGAACATGTCACAAAATGGTCCATTAAAAATAGGAAGGTTCCCAAAACCTGCTTTTTGGGCCAAGCAACAGGTATTGTTAACTGGGTAATGAGTTTCATTCTTTTACATCTCAATCAGTTGAGCTGCAGGACAACTGATCTATTATATAACTTTCACACAAAAATCTCTTACACAAAGATAGGCAGTTGTTCAAGGTGGACATACAAGAAGTAAACAGTCTTCCAGCTCACTAAGCTTAGTGTGTCTGCAGGAAAAATTAAAGTTGAGTGATTTGTGGTCTAAGAGAGCTGAAATTTGTAACCTAAAGCTAGTTGAAAAACACCCATTATGACTTGAATATTTATATTTAAAAGAAATCATAGACAAAATAATTTAAATTTTGTACCTTTCAAGTTGAGCCAAGAAGGCTTACCTACTGCATAACAAATGTATTCAACAACTAGATAAACATCAAAAAAAAAAAAAATCTAAAGATACTGCCAATTAAAGAGAAATACTGCATTTGTGGTATAGAAAATTTTTTTAAAATCATGATTTATAGATATACAATGAAAGGTAATTCAAAATGAGGCAACATGATAGCTTTATTTTCAAGAAATAAGGTTCTTGCTGAAAAATATTCAGTTATGTGCAGCTTCAGAACAGGGCTCAAAATTTCTGAAGATTTAGTACTAACCCATTGGGCATTTGAAAAACAGTCCAAAGGCTTAGCCACAGTATAACTACAGAGATGTAGTTTGTTGTACTAGCCCATGAGGCTTTTTATAGTGAACTGAAACTAGCCTATGTATAGTTTTGACTAGCCCTAGGCTAGCGGGCTTATGTATTTGTCAAGCCCTGCTTCAGAATGATTTGTTGGCCCAAACTTTCAAAATTTCAAATGATGCAACATCTGTAACTCTTGTAATGCATAATATTTTGGGGAGACAAATCTATTTCTTAAGTTTATTGGTGAGACTGAATAGTCTGATAAAGATTATATCTACTTTCCTTGTATGCCATGTGGGTGCACTGTAAACAAAACATTAGATAAGACTCTACAGTAGGCATGATGTACTGTGGCCTTAATAAATTGAAGGCAAGGACCAATCGTTTTAACGTGATGCCCCATTGGAAGACTTCTCTGGAAAGTCTTTCCATTTGAATTACAAGGGGACTTCAAAATTATTGCATGCATGGTTCAACACATCCATTTAATAATCTAAAATATTGAAAACTTACCACTGTCAAGAATAAAATAGAAAAGTAAAATTGTGATTTGATAGGAAAAATGATCCAAAATACTTCTCAAAAAGACTATCACCTTGAGTGGGATTCGAACCCACGCGGACAACGTCCATTGAAACTAAAAGTCAACGCCTTAACCACTCGGCCATCAAGGTACTATACCACCACTCATATCTATAAAGTACACATTCTCTCGAAAGAAGATCAATTTTCATTTCGTTAATTTTAAGACCTGGTAAGATAGCCATGACTGCAAAATTAATTTCTTGGAAGGTAATTTTCAAAATAACTCAAAAGGGGATAAAAGTTACATTTCCTTGTCGCAGCAAACTTTTATAATCACAAAGGTGATCCAATCTAATCTAGCAAAGTAAATTTTCGCATTTGGAAATTCTTGCACGTAGGTGTTGTGTTTGTACGTTTTTATTGTAATTTTTGACTTGAGTCCATGAACAGTTTCACAAATATATTCCTGCCAATATCACTGGAAGGAATGAATCTCACACAACTTCTCCATAAGCGGCAGGCTAGCTTAAGCATTCTATACTGCTAGAAGACGTATTTCTTGGACTAGATCAGATACTCTACAATGAGACTGAAATCCCGAGTAGCACTATTCCAAGTGCTAAACTTCAGCGTTCGTAAAAGAAACAGAGATGCAAATTTTCTTTCACTGAACACAGATCTAAAGGGAATTATTGCAAAATAATCTTGAATGTAGTTATTAAGACAGCAGAAAATGAGCTTCGAAGGAACCTGTGAATGTTGGAGACAAATATTCTGAAGATATCAAGGCTACTTCCCACACAGCAGAGGTGTACGCCTGTACAACCATAGTAATAAATCGTGGATATCTCTAATGTTTCAGGCTATGCTGATTGTATTAAAGTTGACCTAACTAGAAGTCAGAAGGACCATGGTAAAGTATAGATCAAGTTAACCAATATACAGTGACTTTAACAGAAACCCTTGATGGGCCATAAACCTTTGACCATAAATGTTGTTTGTTTTAGTCCTATGAACAGGCATACCGCACAATATCATTTAGGACAGGAGTGCTCAACCAGTTGATCCAGTCTACTGGTAGACCGCAGACTGATCCCAAGTCGACTGTGACGGGTGTAGGAAAAATGCCAAAAAAAATGAAGTTTTTCTATGCGTAACTGTATGACAGTGTATGTTTTGTAGATCTCGAGAGGGTGGCTACTTGAAAAGTTGACCTTGGGTCAAAAAAGGTTGGGCACCCCTGATTTAGGATATATACCTTACAACTTTGCCATTGTACTTGTCATGGACCCACAACAGCACATATAAAATGGAGGAATCAGCTACAAAAAACCAGGTTGACAAGTTTCTATTGCACAAGGAAATCCACGCGTATTAAAGCTAAGTTCTTTTCAAGAGATAAGTTGCACTGAACATTGTAAAATTCCCTGCCTCTATTCTATACCTGGTATGCATTTGGAGCAGGGTGTGTTGATGATTTATCTCTCTTGATGGCGATTGGATTATGGAAACTACTGGATGAAGTAGCCTTGTTGAAATCTTTCCTACTGCTTAGAAGACCTGGTAACATGTATGCAGCTGAACCAGGACCAACTGTTCTCTTCAGGGCCTTTGATCTTTTAGTCTATAAACAAAACAGATAAGAAGTTAAAATGGAAATCATATCATTTTATTATTACTTAAACACCTTTTTTCTCTAGATCAGCAGGTATAGCTACCCCTAACAAGACAGATTTTTACCATAAAGTTTTCCAAAAATAGGGTTTTGTATTGGTTCATTAGAAATTTTCGAAGAGATGAAAGCTTGTGTAAATGGTTCCAAGACAACTCCCCCTACCCCAGACAATTCCTCCAGGAGCATAGAACTATAGGCAATTTGCTCATTTTGGCTGTGCCCCTTTTAAAGCTTATTTCAAGCCCTAAGTAATTAAAATTTGCAAAGGGGAGATGTCTTCCCCTCTCCTGGACGGTCTGCAAACACCCCTAACCACTCAAAGCAAAATGTAGTAGAAAGTGCCTGCTTACATATATTTGTTATAACATGGTAAACACAAAGAAGAACAATTAAATAATTTCAGGGTAAGTTTTCTAATGCACTTCCACAAAGTCAAGAAGAATAATACAGTTAAATGATAGATATTTAAACACAAAGTCAATTGCAACAAACTGGAAAGTACTTCTCATTAATAACAGGTGACAAATTCAGAATGAACCACGTAAATGTATATTTTGAATGTTTAAACTCCACCTTTAGATATACGATTTTTTTCATAATGTTCACACAAAGTAAGCAAGTGGCAGTTTCATACCTAAAGCTGTTTGGTTTTCCGAAAACTGGAAACCGGTTTTAACCAGTCTTTCCCATAATGGTTTTTGGCACAGCCTTATTCATACCCTTCTTCAGCATTGATCAAGTATTACTGTACATGCTTACCTTTGAAGCAAAGCCAACACCATATCCCTTCTTAGAGTAGGATGGACTGGTATGAGTTGACACTGTGTGCTTCAAGTAAGAACCAGGTCCTGGGTTTTCATTCTGTAAGTTAAAAGAAGGGTCTAAGCTCAAATCAAGTTTTGACATGTTTGAGGTGCTTATTTTAAGCATTCTGGTGAAACTTGTATTGAAATGTGATGTGTGGTTCTCAAGGTATTAGCAGTTTAAGTTGCTACATTTTCAACCCAAAGTGAACTTGGAGCAAACACATATGACATCATAGCCTCACATTAATTAATGAGCACTCTTTTGTTTTTTCCTTATACTTTACAACCAATTTTCTCGTCCACAATCCCACGCTATTGGAATGTGATTACATGAGAGGCATGGGAATTTTACAATTTTCATGTTCCCCATGGGGAGGTCCTATCCCTATTAACTTCAAGGTCAACAAAGCAGACTGCAAAAACAATTTAGACAAAGTTTACCACTTTGTAGAAAACAGACAGAATTCATGGAAATGGAAGTACAACCACAAGGAAATGCTCACAATAAAATTGCGATAAACAAACTGAACAAGAGGGCAATCCACGGAGTTGCTTATCTCATCGCTAGCACACGCATTAAGCCATACAACTCACAGGAAGAACTTTCTCTCTTCCTTGTGGCATAAGGCCTACACATAACTGCAGGGACCGCTGAGACGGCTTTAGCCCCCACACTTTTCTGCCGTGGGTATTTTGGGCAGCAGTAAACTGCATTTATTTTATTGAACATATTGGGTGGCTTCGATCATTAACCCCCGCACTTCAAAATTGGCTCCCCAGTCTCTGAATAAGTGCACTTGAATATGGGTTTGAATTGAAGCTCATAGTCTATCCATATGTATGTCAGTTTCTATGGTATCTTCACATTACTCACTTTAATATCGGCCTTTAATTTTTCACGCGCTCAAAAAGTGAAAGCAACTACCAGCGCATTCGTCGATGATAACGCAGAAGTACGTGTGACGTATTCTAGATAAAATGACAGGCCAACTAATTTCTGCGCGTATACAATGCTTACACAAGCTGCGTTGTTCTAACAATGACGTTTTCCGTAATGCGTGCCTATTACATGCGCATCACCAAACAGAAAGGCGCGTATGTCAAATCCGCACTGCCGCCCTGATATTTGCATCTCCATGTGCCCTTTTGTTGTGCAAAAAGGACAAATTCAGTGCGCTTTACAGAAAATCTGTGCACACAATATGACATACGGAAGGCACATTCATCATATGTGCGAAATTTCATGTATGTGGAATGTTTCCTTCTGGAGTTATACTTAAAATACTAAAAAAATGTGATTTTTCACAGAAATTGACCTTTGACCTTATTTCACATGACCTTTGATCCCGGTCGCCATGGCAACCATATCTTATGGTAGTATTAGGCAGGTTCATCATATGTGTGAAGTTTCATGTATGTGGAATGTTTTCTTCTGAAGTTATACTAAAAAAAACTAAGAATATGTGATTTCTCACAAAAATTGATCTTTGACCTTGGTTGCCATGGCAACCATATATTTTGGTAGCATTAGACATGTTCATCATATGTATGAAGTTTTGTGTATGTGGAATGTTTCCTTCTGGAATTATACTAAAAATACTAAAAAAATGTGATTTTTCACAAAAATTGCCATTTGACCTTATTTCACTTGACCTTTGATCCCGGTTGCCATGGCAACCATATATTATGGTAGAATTAGGCAGGTTCATCATATGTGCAAAGTTTCATGTATGTGGAATGTTCCCTTCTGGAATTATACTAAAAAAACTAAAAAAATGTGATTTCTCACAAAAATTGATCTTTGACCTTGGTTGCCATGGCAACCATATATTCTGGTGGTATTAGGTACGTTCATCATATGTGCAAAGTTTCATGTACGTGGAATGTTTCCTTCTGGAATTATACTAAAAAAACTAAAAAAATGTGATTTCTCACAAAAATTGATCTTTGACCTTGGTTGCCATGGCAACCATATATTCTGGTGGTATTAGGCACGTTCATCATATGTGCAAAGTTTCATGTACGTGGAATGTTTCCTTCTGGAATTATACTAAAAATACTAAAAAACCATGAATTTTCCCAAAAATTGAATTTGACCTCTGACCTTTGACCTTTTCTGCCGAAAGTCACGGAGACACAAGTTTACCCTCTGGGGTACCTACCCACCAAATTTCAAAAGAATCGGTCTAGCCCACAAGGAGTTCGTGGAACACTTTTTTGCTTAAAATGTTAATATCACATGACTTTTGACCTTGGTTGCCATGGCAACCATGTATTTTCGTAGTGCCAGACACTCTTATTATATGTGTGAAGTTTCATGTTAATGGGATGTTTTTTCTTGGAGTTATTATAAAAAGAGTGATTTTCACATAATTTGACCTTTGACCTTTACTTCCGGGAGTCAATGCAGAACTGGGGTTCCACCTAGGGCACCTTCCCACCAAATTTGAAGAAAATCGGCTTTATCGTTTTGGAGATATTAAGAAAACAAAATTGGACACACACGCACACCCACACACACACTAACACACACACACTCACCCACACGGACACGTTTTGACCCCTCCCTCCGTTATGGACTTTTGGTCACCCTGGGGTACCCCACCATGGGTTAGGACTTTAGAGTAGTAACTTGTGAAAATTACCTGTTACCATGGCAACGGCTGTTATTTCTGCTGGCATTGCCGAATATAGCCCAACGGGTCAAGTGACTACAATATCTCATCCTCCTCACGGAGCGATGAGATAATAAATTCAAACGTATGGTAACTTATATTTTCTCATCATACAGTAGTCAAACAAATATTGCCATATAAGCCAACTCAACTGTGATCCATGAGGCCACTAACCCACCTAAAATGCAATCTTAAAGTTCCATAGCAAATTATCACAACTAACAAAGCACATACTTCTGTAATAACAGCAAAGAATCCCAACTTTACAAAACAAATATCTATGCATATTTAAAAACCAGCTTTCAAAATTGAATTTGGCATTTGCAAAATGGAAAAATTCCTGTGTTTAACTTATTCATGACCTTTTACTCACTGTACTAAAAGTTAAGACGGTATGTACAACAATTAAAGGAACACTAACAAACAATCCATACAAATAATTGTACAAGTGAGATTTTCAGCAATATGGAGTTACTTTCCTCTAAGTACATTGATTATCATACTGTAGTTGGTAAAAAACTGGGAATCTCTAAAGGCACAAACTACTATACTTCCTGGAAAATTTGGGTATTTTGAGAGAAACTTTCATGACTGAAGGAACCTTTGGCTTACTTTCCAGGAAAGAAACGTTTTTTGGCACAATTGCAGAATACCCCACAAGACTGAAGCTCTGTTTTTTCATGGGCTATGGGACTGCGCAGCCCATAGCCTCTTCAAAACAGTTTGAATCCTGACTGTGTATCATCGTAGCCTTGTAAAAGACAACTTAAAATTTTGACTGTGCATCCTCGTAGCCTCTAAAAGACAAGTTAACCTTCATAGGCTTGATAACAGGAAGTTACCTTGGAATATCGACTTCGTATACTGTACACACAGCCTCTTGAAAACATATCCCGGTGAGGGGAATTGAATATTTACTGCATATCTATTTGGCTTCTCACAAAATTGAATCAACTACTGACTGCAGATCTTGTAGCCTCTTAAAACGTAACAAGCAAGATAGCCTAGGAAGGCTACCTTAACCATATAGGTTAACTTTCAACTTTCCTGATATTGAATGGCATTCATGTACTAGTGGGTCACATGGGGGGGATTTTCTCGAGGCAGTGTCTGATGGTTTCTTTACCCAGCATGTTCTGTTTCCCACTCGTGAGGACAATTGTCTGGATTTGGTACTAAGTACTGATGAAAACATGGTTAGAAATGTAGCTAGTGGTGGTAAGATAGGATCTAGTGACCATGACCTCATAAGTTTTGAGTTACTTTGTTTCAGCAAACTTCAAGGTAGTTGCTAATTCCCTTAATCATAAGGACCCTGCCCAGTTTATTGCTAACAACATTAGGGCTTGATACCACTCGACGCATGCGTGGTGAAGTAATGTCCTTCTGGATGTGTCACCATATTTCGAAAGAAGAAGAAGTGACAAAACTGTTTTAGATTTCAGCAAGGCTAACTTTACTCATGCTAAAGAGCTTCTTACCATAGATTGGGTTGCACGTTTGTCTCACTTAGGTCCTGCTGAAGCATGGAGTGTCTTTCGTAATATAGTTACTGACACTACAAAGTTGTGTATCCCACCAAAGAAAGCTGTAGTTAAAAATAGGCCAATCTGGATGTCTAGAGAGGTACTTAGAGCAGTCAGGAAGAAACGTAAGTGCTGGCGTCGTTATAGGGTCAGTAAGAATTCTGATGACTTTGCAGTCTACAAGAAGCAGGAACTCTTAGTTAAAAATTTGGTTATTGACACTAAAGCTAAGTTTGAAAAGCAATTGGCCAAGGAGGTTTAGGTAAATCCAAAATCTTTTCATGCCTATGTCAGGTCTAAGCAGAAGGTTAAGGAGGGTGTTGGGCCGCTCCAAGGTAACGAAGGCACACTAGTTACTGATCATCAGGATATGGCTAATTTGTTAAATGATTATTTCGTATCTGTTTTTACCAAGGAATCATCTGTTTTGGGGACTTGTAGGGATTCTGATAATTCTTCTTTAGTTAGTGATGTTGTCTTCTCTGAAGAGTTGGTTTGTAATAAGTTGAAGAGTTTAAAAGCTAGTAAGGCCCCTGGGCCTGATGGGATCCATCCTGTCATTCTCCATGAATGCTCCGAGATTTTGTCAGTTCCTCTTTGCATTATTTTTCAGAAGTTTCTGGATTCAAACTTTGTA
Organism: Holothuria leucospilota; assembly: GCA_029531755.1. Taxonomy (NCBI): domain Eukaryota; kingdom Metazoa; phylum Echinodermata; class Holothuroidea; order Aspidochirotida; family Holothuriidae; genus Holothuria; species Holothuria leucospilota. The sequence continues at coordinate 10,991,035 of CM055971.1, read as the reverse complement.
CCTGCTGACTGGCAGATTGCTAATGTTACTCCAATTTTCAAAAAGGGGGATCGGAGCTTGCCTTGCAATTATAGGCCGGTCAGTTTAACCAGTGTTGTGTGCAAAGTTATGGAATCTGTAATCAAGGATTGTTTGCTTAAATATCTTTTAGATAATGGGTTACTCAATCTGTCACAGCATGGTTTTTTACCGAGTAGATCTTGTGTTACTAATTTACTAAGCTTTCTTAAGGATGTTTCCTTATCTCTTGACTGTGGTCACAGTGTTGATGTCATTTACCTTGATTTTTCAAAAGCCTTTGATAAAGTTCCATTAGGTAGACTTATGGTTAAACTGCATAGGTTAGGCATCAGGGGCAGTTGTGCTGACTGGATAAATTCATGGCTCAATGGTAGATCTCAGAGAGTTGTTGTTAATGGTAATTTCTCTTCTTGGAAAGAAGTTACTAGTGGAGTTCCACAGGGTTCTGTTCTTGGCCCGCTTCTTTTCTTAATTTTCATCAATGATATTGATAGCTCTCTCACATCTAGTATTAGTAAGTTCGCTGATGATACTAAGCTCTATAGGAAGGTTAGTGATAAGGATGATGCCTCATTACTGCAAAAAGACTTGGATAGGTAATATTTTCATGGTCTCAGACTTGGCAAATGTCTTTTAATGCAGATAAGTGCAAAGTCCTTCACTTTGGTCCTAAAAATTTCAGCTATGATTATAACATGAATGGTAGTATTCTGAGTGATGTGACTTTTGAGAAGGATCTGGGTGTAGTTATTACAGGTGATTTAAAGCCATCTAGACAGTGTGCAGCTGCTGCTGCTAGGGCTAATAGGGTGCTTGGATTGATCAAGAGGAATTTCAGTAGTTTTAGTAAAGAAATTGTACTAAATCTGTATAAGCAGTTGGTAAGACCCCACCTCGACTATGCAGCCCAGGCTTGGAGTCCCTTCTATGAAAAGGACAAGCTTCTTTTAGAGCAAGTTCAGAGGAGAGCCACTCGCCTTATACCCGAGGTGAGACACCTACCTTATCATGTTAGACTTACGCATCTTGGGCTTACCACCCTGGAGTTGAGAAGGATTAGGGGGGACATGCTTCAGGTGTACAAATTTCTCTCTGAAAGGAATCCTTTGTCCTCTTGCAATTATTTAAAGGTTCAATGTAATTCTCGGGTTCGAGGCCATTGTAAGAAGCTAGTTAAGAATTTTGCAAGGCTCGACATTAGGAAGTTCAGCTTTTCTCATAGAGTTGTTAACGAGTGGAATAGTCTGCCTGAGTGGGTAGTTAACTACAAATCATTGGCCCTATTAACTCCACATCTGTGCACTGCTTTAAGGTTAACATTGACAAGTTCTTCCATAAGTGTGGTAGAATCTAATTGTGCTGGGCTCGTTTGGTGTTGGTTGGTTCTTTGTTTTCAGTTAAGGTTGTATGGGACTTCAGGGCATCTTATGGGGCCTTAGCCCTCCTTTGCCCTTTAACCTGTTATGTTATGTTATGTTATGTTATGTTATAGCTAAAGAATAGTGGTGCAATATTCAATGAGTCATTCTCAAACTACATGTGTTGCCTGGACTCTGTAGCCTTACGTTTTCCCAAACAGAGCTTCCATGTGTGGGGTATTCTGCAATTACTCGCTTTTTTTTCCAGTCCTGATGGATATTTTACTTACCACATAAGCATCATACTGAAATCTGGTTGATGTGCCTCCAAAGCCTTTCTTGTCTGCATTGCTGACTACCACTGTTTGGTATTTGCTGGGTATGGATGAATTTGCTGCAATAATACCATGACCTATATAGAAAGAAAGAGATGCAATTTTCAAAAAAGCATTGGCATATTATAACCATAAACATTGAGAAATTGTAAGCTAGGAAACATTTGTCAGGCTTGTACTATAAGTCCTTCGCCTACTGAAGCTAGCCCCATACAGTAAACGTAGGCTGACTTGAAGGTTTCACTCCATATCTTCAGCATGCAATTTTAACTGAGGCTGGACCTACTTAATACACCATTTTGATAACATGTTTTTCCTTCATTTCGCATAACCACAATTGGCCTACATGCTTTGGTAAAGGGGCATTTTGACTGGATATCAGCAAGAGTACGTACTTAGTAGGCCTAATAAAAGTGGTAAAACTATAGAATACCCCACCAGTGTCAGACCTCACCTCACCTCCTGAGGCACAGTCACAGTGAAGCCATCAAAGTAACAAAATAACTCACATTCATGAATGGCCACTGCGACTACGACTGCTTCTCCACTCAAAACTGGAGGCTCGGTGGACTTGGACATTTTCAAAAAGCATTAACACAAACTACACATAGCCTAGCTTTACTATTATGTTGCAAAATAACACGAATTCATAAATGGCCATTCTGACTGCAACTGCGCCTCTACTCAAAACTGGGGGCTTGGTGGACTTAGATATTTTCAAAAAACATTAACACAAAACACACATAATTACTGTGTTGCAAAATAACACTTGCCTAATTAATAAATGGCCACAGCTACTGTGCCTCCACTCAAAACTGGAGACTAGCCTAGGTGGACTTGGACATTTTTCAAAAAACATTAACACCAAACACACATAGGCCATTATGAACATGAATTCATAAACGGCAAATGTGACTCCACTAAAAACTGGAGGCTAGGTGGATTTAAGACGAATTCAGTTATTTTCTGCCCCCGTTACTTTCCGCCCCTAAAAAATGTTATTTTCCGCCCCTGGTTTTTGAGGGCGGAAAACACCCGTTCGAGGGGAGGAAAGTAACGGCATAGAATGGAATACCTGCGCTAGTTGAGCGTGCTTGACAAACTAAAACTAAATTTTCTTATCATTGAACGTCTCTCCGTATACATTGATGTTTTTCGCACAGTACATACTTATGCTGACTTTGTTTTGTTTCTCGCTAGCACTTAGTCCATTGCGGTGTGTGCAAAAATACAGTACGTATACACGTATGTCAATGTATACAGTGCTGGGCATACATATGGATGTGTACGTACAGTGGTGTGAATAAGTTCTAATACACATACAACTGCAGCTGCACGATATAGGCTAAGGCTTGGTAGATCATACGTACTCATATAGGCTACAATCCATTCTTCTCTAGCCTATGTGATTTCTGAAAAAGTCCCACGATTTCATCATTTTTGGGTCCCAGAAATGAAAATAGAAGTAGATAAAATTGTAAGTTAATCTTTGATTCCGAATGTTATTTTCCGCCCCAGAAATTTTAGTGGCGGAAAGTCAGGGGCGGAAAACACCGGGGGCGGAAAGTAACGGTACCCATTTAAGACATTCTGCAAAAAAACATTAACACAAACATACGTTCTCAAAACAGCAATCTTGGGGGCGCATGGCCACTGTGACTTTGACCCCAATTTTCAACGTGTTTTTCAACTGTGGCAGGGTATTCTAGGCCTAAGCTAATTTGCCTAACTTACTCACGGGCCTAGCCGCGCCTTACTGCCAACTGTTGCAATGATTCAATTTCAACTTGGGCATAGGCCTAGGCCTCAACCAACTTGCGCCTTACCTAGATGTGCACAGAAATAACGGCCTAGACTAGGCCTAACGTTAGAGCAGTTTGCCCATGGTCCTATAGTTATATAGTGACATGACCTAATAAGGCCACTTTCGAATGTCGTGCATCGATACAGTCAACAAAGCGCGTCAAAACTGCTGTCACAATCAGTGCGTCAATTTTTGATGCAGAAAGCGCATATAGCAAACTCCCTTGCTAATGCGCGTCAACCTGTTTTTCAAGCACTTGCACGCTAAGATATGCAGCTCAAATTGAACGCAGAAACTGCCTACACTGAACCTGTACATATAGCCTACGTAGCGCCTCTGTGGCTGCCGCCCCTTTTGCAGGCTGCCGCCCCTCAGTTTGTTTTTTCGCAGCGATGAGCTTAACGAAAAAACTTCGTCCGTTCCGCGGGATACTGTACATACAGCTCTGTACAAAAATTGTAAACAGCGCCCGCTGGCCTTATTAGGTTACTTCTGATTTTAGGCTTGAGCTGGAAACGCTGAACTTGTCGTAATGGTATCTCTTGAAAGGAAAAATCTGTGGTAAAGATTTATAGCTCTCAAATAAGGTCAAGTCCGCCAAAACTTTTTCAGGTACAAACAGATTCACATTCTTTTGTCTTGTTTTTTAAAAACGAAAACTTTCCTAGAGTGGCCTTGTTAGGTTGTGCCATCATACCCTGCTCTCTCATGGTTTAGCCTAGGCCTAACAGTAAGCCTAGCCTAACTTTGGTTGGTATCCAGTCAAAACGTCCCCAGACCAAAACGTCCCCAGACCAAAACGTCCCCGCATTTTCGCTACCAAAACGTCCCCGCTTTTTACCAAAACGTCCCCGTACTATTATATATGGGAAGTCAAAACGTCCCCGTCATAGAGACTTTGAACATGATTTTAGGAATCCAAATTAACACTATCGGTTGGAAACTTGAAGAAAACTTGAGACATGTTAAAAAAAATTGAGTGTATGAGGATCGATTACGATAAAGTTAGGCAGGCCTAGGCCTACGATAACGTTAGAACTTACTAACGTTAGAACTGAGAACTGAGATGCTATCCGACTAACGTTAGGCCTAACTGTTAGGCCTAACTGTTAGTTTTACAACAGACGAACGTAGAATGATTACCACAAACACTTTGGAATTTAACATAAAAGGTTAAATTTTCCAGAAAATTTCCATTTCATTCCAATAACTGTACTTTAAAAAATTATTTGAACTTCAGAGTAGGCATACTGTAAGGGAAGATAAAGGCTACCAAATCCGGGGACGTTTTTGCACGGGGACGTTTTGACCAATAGCGGGGACGTTTTGGTACGGGGACGTTTTGGTCAGGGGACGTTTTGACTGGTAAGCCTTTGGTTTAGCCTAACTTAGACCTTGGCCAGGTTTAATAGGCCTAGGCTACTGTTGTCTTACCTTTGTGTAATTTCCCTGGCTTCAATGCACCTGCGGCCCTTCTGTAGCCTGGATCAAGCGCCTGCACTCCATCTGCCATTAAAACGATGAAACCTGATATTTAAAAGCGGGACGCAAGTTCTCTCTCAGTTAGGCCAATCGAGTTAGGGAAGCTAATTCAAATAAGGTCGAACTTGACGGCAGAATTGTGTTTTATCTTGCGTACGGTATACAGTTGACGTTCATATAATATATAACATGTATGCAATACACACACACGTGTGTAGGTACGTTATCACATGCAATGCACGTTGTGAAAGGACTTCACTTGTTTACTAGAGAACTTGGGCAAGTCTACAGTTGCTATGGTGTAAATTTAGGGAAGATATAAATTGGACACCTTTGAGAATCGCTAAATATTCATTAATTACGTATCTATTTTGGCCCATCCTACTTACAACGTCACCCCCGTGGTGAAATCGGAGAGAACGATCCAGCACTGTGACTGCACTGCGTGTTTTGCAGATCACCGTACAGCACAGTAAACCAACTACTCAGCGTACATTGTAATACAGTAGAATACCAACGTGTATGGAAAGCCGCGTTTGACAAATACACCATAATTTATCCCGGTATTAATTCGAATTAATACCAGTATTAATTCCATTTTATACTGGTATATATTCACACCAATCAGATTGCAAGAAAATATACCGGTATAAAATCGAATTAATCCTGATATAAATTAGAATTTATACTAGTATTAAATACAATTTATCCCGGTATAAATTCGAATATATACCGGTATAAATTCGAATATATACTGGAATAAATTCGAATATATACCGGTATTAATTCGAGTTTATACCGGTATTAAATCAACCAATCAGAAAGGCTGAATACATACTGGTATATATTCGAATATATACCGGTATAAATTCGAATATACTGTATACCGGTATATATTCGAATTTATACCAGTATATATTCAGCCTTTCTGATTGGTTGATTAAATGCCAGTATAAATTCGAATTAATACCGGTATATATTCGAATTTATACCAGTAAATATTAGTCGAATTAATACCGGTATATATTCGAACTAATACCAGTATATATTCAGCCTTTCTGAGTGGTTGATTTAATACCAGTATATATTCAGTGGCGTAGCCAGGGGGGGGGGACGGGGGGCGAGTTGCCCCCTCTGGAAAAATCTTGGGGGAAATTTTGAAAGTGAATATATGGTGAAATTTGCGCATGATCTGGTAAAATTTTAAATTTCTCAATCAGTAAGTACACTTTACTTATTTAAAAGCATTAGCGGCTCGCCATAGGGGCACGCCCCCCCCCCCAAAAGTTTGCAAAGCATGATCTTCAATTTTCAAAAATAAAAATAATAAATAAAAAAAACGTGTAATTCGAGATGAGTTAGGCCCTCTCTTTTCCTTGAGTGGGCTTAAAATTAAAGAAGTGAATAACTTTCCAATGCAATGCGAAGGTTAAACATTAATAAAGTGCTTTCAAAACGACATTTTTTCGACGCGCTTCGCGCGCGTTTTCTCAGTTGCTTGTTTGCTATTATATATACTTCAGACATTACACAAATGGACCTGCCGTTAGTGCGAGCTAAGGTTATCAATCAAAACAAATGATCACGCTGTGATATTTGTAATCTGATTAACTTAAGCATCATAGTGTCATTTACAGAGTGTCACGGTAATGCTGGAGTTAAATGCCCATAGTTTTGCAGACACTTCAGATCTTTCGGGGTCATTAGATACACAACCCATTAGCCGTGTTGATTATCATCCACGACTAAAAGCAGTTTTGCCCGGGTGTCACCTGGCCAAATTAGCATAGATATTGTCTACAAAAACTTGTAACGGGCATCTAGTCTAAAAGTATTATGTTTCCCATAGAAGGAGAGGTTTCCCTTCCCTTGTCCAAATGGACAGCGCCGTTGGCCCACGAGCGGTCTTATGACTGTCAAATGGCCTGTTATAAGCAAAAGGTTCTCCACCTCTGTGCTAAAGTATACCGTTTCAATTGATTTAAAATAAACACACCAAAACAGTCAATCTAAGCTCAGTCTGTCAGTGTGATGAGACTTTTGACTATTGGTCTAGCTATTTGTATATAGGATGAGACGTCGTTCTGAGTAAGGGGAATTCCCCTCCCCCTTTAAAAAAATTCGTTTCGGAACAGTACTGAGTTCCAAAATACTAGTGCTATCATTTCATCGTTTTCAAGTGTCTTCATGCTCGAAATTTTCGTTAGTTTAAGAGAACAATCCAGAAAACCAACATTTTATGGCTTCTGGGCAAAGCTAAAACATATTGTGGCACAATGAAAGAAACAATAAAATATTTAAAGGTGGGGCTCATTTTATACAAATGGATCAAGCCGCCTTGCCCATTTCACCTACCTCTTACTCCACCCCTATGGTAGTACGGTAGCGATCGGTTGATATGGTTGTATTTATTTTTAAAGTAGTCAGCTCATGACTGACTGCCTGAAATGGTTTTTGAAGAGCTTTTGAAAACTACATGGGGCATCGCTCTAATACATACTAATAACCATACTCCCATAGGCGTAGGATGCGGGTGGATGGGGGGCTGCAGCTCCCCCAACAACATATTTTTGTGAAAATTCGGGCAATATTCTGAGAATTTTTCGGGCACCCACTGAAAGAAAAATAATGCAATAATGTAGCTTAAAGAAAATCGATACTTTAAAAAACTTCCTTGGTAATTTAAATATACCGGTAGTTCTGATTTGGATTGCACCATCACCTATATATTCGGTATTAATTCACCAGTGTGTTTTTTAATGGTTAAACTCATATATTATGATTATCAGTGGTGTATTTGAGGAGCCATTAGGCCATGCCCCTGTCACTAACGTGGATATCTTTTAGTACCTAAAATAAAACACAAAATTTTACTTCAAAGGTAGCATATGTGTCACCAGATTGCATGTAAGGACACCTAATTTTTCAAAAATTTTCAAAGGGTAGGGGGTGATGCCTATTTTTCTTTTAGTACCTAAAATACGTACGGTAAATTTTTTAACACAAATTTTACTTCAAAGGTAGCATATGTGGCACCAGATTGCATTTATGGATACCTAATTTTTCAAAAAATTTTCAAAGGGGAGGGGGACACCCCTCCCCCAGGCCGGCGATCACACAACATAGTGCCTGCCCCACTCCCATGAGAGAAATCTTGGCTACACCACTGATTTTTATCACTATTATTGTAACGACTTCCCCCAGAATTATAACCAATATGGAATAGGTAGTAACGTGGCAAATTATTGTATGTAATTGGCATGCGGTGTGATAACGGATGCATGCCTATATGATATGTGCATTAACATTTTGAACGCGCGCGGAGCGCGCGGAAATTTTTGTTTCTATTTTTCGGGCAGATCGTTACAGCCCCCCCCCCATCAACTTGGAGCCCCTACGCTTATGCTTACTCCTATTGAGGCTATTGTACTATCCGGAGCTGACCATTAATATTGCTAGGGGGGGGGGGGTCTTACGAACCTCCCTGAATACGGACTTGAGTTTGCCCCCCCAAACAAAATTTCTTAGAGCCGCCCATGTTTAAAAGTATATGCCACACTAGCACAACCAGTCCTCATTAAGGTTTTCAGAGATGGAATGATGACACCATGCTTATAGTTGTACTAGTTATGTTTTACTATCTGTTTTATACAGCATGGGATCTCTGGACCTCTGACAAGGGACTCTGTCCTTTGACTGTATACTTCCAATGTTTCTTGATAAAGCAGCAGCATTGTGGTATATACAGTTTGTTAGAATGGGTCAGTGGTCAAGTGCTATACTCTGCTACAAGGGCAGGTCCTCGTAAAATTTGGACTGATTGTGATGAATGTGGTGAACCGATGAAGGGAAAGGTGTACTAGGGTTCACTTAATTACTGTACTTCATCCATTGTGATTCTGATCTACCAGTAGGACTCAAGAAAAATTCACCAAGACCTGAAGACAAGCAAGATAAAAAAGCTTCCTAAAAAAATAGCAGTTGCTGGTGATGTATTCAGTTTACATTTAGCACCAAATGTGGCACCATTTTGCATCTAGCCCACCTTATATGAGCAAAAATTTTTCCAAAGGGAAGCGGGACACCCCCTCCCCTTAGATCCCTCCCCCAGGACGGCGATCAGTCACATCAGCCAGGTCAGAGGAAAGCACCCGGACAAAATTTGGACCTGCGGAGAACGCTGATTATTAGGAAGCAGATCACTAATTGGGGGAAATTTTGGTGCTCTTGCCCCCTCTGACAAAAAACCTGGCTACGCCACTGTATATATTCGAATTATTACCGGTATATATTCGAATATATACCAGTATATATTCAGCCTTTCTGACTGGTTGATTTAATACCGGTATAAATTCAAATTAATACTGGTATATATTCGAATTTATACCGGTATTAATTCGAATTAATACTTGTATATATTCGAATTTATACCGGGATAAATTGTATTTAATACTAGTATAAATTCTAATTTATATCAGGATTAATTCGATTTTATACCGGTATATTTTCTTGCAATCTGATTGGTGTGAATATATACCAGTATAAAATGGAATTAATACTGGTATTAATTCGAATTAATACCGGGATAAATTATGGTGTATTTGTCCAACGCGGCTTTCCATAAACGTGAAATGTGTAAGGAATTTACAGGTTCCTGACGGAAACCTGGAAACAATGTAACTGAAAAACTTTTCTGGGAGCTTTGTTGTCTTCACGAAAGGTAGTTTTATTATTACATGCATGCACACATGGTGTTATAACTTTTGAATCATTTGTGTTTAGTAACCTTTTCTTACGAAATATTTCTTCCTAAATATTTAAACAGTACCCAGCATCAGAGTATAAGTACTGTATGCCGAAAAGAAGTTTACTTTTGACACGTACCTGCTGTGAAGGTATACTATAGGGTGGGTTGAAGCGGGGGGGGGGGGTAGGGGGTAGACGTCGGAAATTAGCTGCCAGCCTGAGTGTCCAATTTGTTATTGGGGATAACAAGCTTCCCTTTTGAAAAAGTATGTGTGGGGCCCGGACGTAATGGTGTAGGCTTATCATCTGTTTGTCAATGCTTTTAACTAGGCGGCCATTTCATGAACTCGGGGAGGAGCTTGTCAATTGCCAACTCATCAGATGTGCAATGCTTCGATAAACCTATCCCTCAGTTCAAATGATAAGGGAAAGCATGGTTGACACTGCGTTTAATTGGAGCTCCATCTGGACGCATTTCCCATGCAGAAACAGGCAGAGATTTTAGAAATCACACTTAGATCATTTTGTTTTTCAATCAGTGGTGCCGCCAGAACCTAGTTATTGGGGTGGGGGCACCACAGATGACGTCGTAATGCTACCTAAGTTGAACCCCTAAGTCTGCGTAGATTGTACCTTTTTAAGCATCCCTCGATCGTATACAGCAGTAGGATATCCTTCCTTTGTCACCTTACATAAAGTGCCGTCCTGGGGGAGGTACGTCTAAGGGGAGGTCCCTTCCCCTTTAATATTTGAGAAATTTTGTTAACTTCAGAGTTGCTCAGCTGCAAAATGATACTGTCTTTGGGATATTTTTGGATCTGCATGATCATACATGGTTGGAAAACGTCCATAATTTAGTAAATTCTAATATTTGGTTAGGTGAAAGAGGGGAGTATGTTGTGAAACCTCCTGAAGCCCCTCCCTTTTGGCTACTTTACTGCTTTCTATTCGGGGAAAGTTTTACACATAATAAAAAAGCGCGTGGGGTCCACAGAAACATTTTTGGACTATTACGAAATTTTTCACAGTTGTAAAAGGGTATCTAAGGCTGACAGACACAATACAGGGCCCCCTGGAAGCCCTCGGTTAATTATATAAAATGGGGCACTGCCGCCCTGACATCAGGGGCGTAGCTTGGATGAAATTTTTTAGGGGGCCTAGGTATCAAATGGGCGGTTACGACATTGATCGCCGTCCTTAATCCTTACACAGTTTATTAGGACGCGAACATTTGGGGGGCCTAACAAAATTTGGGGCCCTGTCTCCCCCCCCCCCCCGTAGCTGTGCGCCTGATCATGATGCTTATTAGCCTACCTGATATCCAAATGGTACTACTATAGAGTATGACGCCGAGCACTTTACAACTGTCGTATTTTTACTAATTTTGAACTAAAATCCTAACGAACAGCTTCCAGGAATTGGGAATGGGAGGGAGAGAGAGTATACATGCAGGAAGGTGATATTAGACCGCTCTGATATTTATAGCAAAAGGGGTGAAAGACTTACAAGAAAGTGGCGGGACAATTTTTAGCCGTAACTCCTTCGCTTCAGTACCACTTTCACTACAACTGATGGGAATATGAGGGTCCTGCAGGGAAAATGTTGAAATTAAACACTGTTAGAAGCGACTTCGTGGCACTTCTACCAAAATACTTTATAGTTCACATACTTTGCAGTGCACCCGAGGAGAGAATGTAAGACCCATGCATCTTCGACTTGTTGACGTCATTTATTTCCTTTTTATACAAATCAGTTTGAAAGCTCAGCTAGACAAACCTTTTGGAATCTTGTAAGGCCCAGTTTATATTTAGTTTCTCATCATTTACAAAGCGCCCCCTGCCCCTAGGGCTTATCGCCCCTCTGAGTTGCGCAAACGCCCCCGGGGCGAAGGTCCCCGTTATAAACCACTACCCTAGACAGTAAAAACTTTCTCTACTAAGTTTCTTGTATTACCCCTCCTCCAATTTAAACAAAACCACCTGCCATACCTAGTGCAAGCTTGCTGTAGCCAGAAAACGTGCTGAAGGGGCGAGAGGGCTTCCAGGAGCGAAATATATATTTCATGGGTTGAGTAAACTTAAGTGCATTAATGCAATGGTCATTTTTAGTTTGTGCTCCTGTAAAAATATGTCAAATTAAGTTGCAGTAATTTTCTTTTAAAATTTTGCCCAGTATGATGTCCCACCAAATTCAAAGGACCCTCAAATAATCAAAAGATTTCCCTTCCCTCGGGACAGCCGTCCGAAACAACTTGAACCCTCCTAAGTCCCCTCCTCTAGTCGAAAACAGCCGGCTTCCTCCACGCCTAGCCTGGCTTTACGTATAACATAACCTCATTTAGACCTACATTTAAAAAAAAAGTCCTAAGCGCGAATACAAATTATCGGCCAGGACGACGTCTCTCACTGCAGGCGAAATCACAGGCGTTCGCAAACATTACGTACATATACTACACATTGTGTAGTATATATGTACAGTACGTAATATTTCGAACGCCTGTGGGCGAAAGAATATGGAAGCTCATATTCTCTCAATCATATTTATCATGCCAAAATATTATGGAGGTAAATGCATCATTAAAATGATCAATAGATACTTGTTTCGCAGCTCCCCGATTCACACACGGGCAACGATACCGTAACCGTACCATCAACACGGCAATATGACAACATACATACATTCTTAACCTCTTCGCACACAGACTTCTTCTTTTGAAGAAGACTGCTGTGTATCGTATTTCCCGGGAGATTCTACTACTCTTTTTGTGATGACGTCAAGTCATGAATATTAAGCGATTCTCAAAGGTGTCCAATTTATGGTCTCCCGTAAATTTACCCGTAATCTGCTGTTAGTGGCGTGCTGTCCTTTGGTCTGGCAACATTCAACTCGCTATTCAATTTTCAACAAATATACACACCGCCGACACCAGTGATTGCTGAAATCAACTTCCTAAGAGTTAGTCTGAGTTAGAAGATGTTTTACCGCTCAGTTTCTAACCAATTGGTTTAAGTCGGGCAGGCCATAGCCTCTGTCGAGTCTTTCCTGCGTTAGTTTTCCTCCTCCCTCTGGAAACATTAGCAGGAAACATTGGCTGTTACCTTCTGGGTGTTGTACTCCCCCTGGAAATCGCTACGCAGGAAAGCCTCTGGACAAAGTTAATTTCATGCACAAACTGCTTAACTAAACCTTTGAAATCTGCTACCAAATCGGTAGTAATTAGTGGGAACCAATCAGAGAGTCTTCGGTTTCAATGATCATGAATATGCACGACTGTACCTTGCCTGTTCGTTCCATGGCGAACAACAACTGGGATCAATGGGATGATTCAAGCGCACAACATTCAGCAGCTCTACTTAGTTTAGACGCGAATTCATTAATAAATCGACAGCTCGAAGCTCTGTTTCAAACGGGACGGACACATTTGTGAACCTGCCGTATGGATTTGGTAAGAGTTTGATTTACCAGTGTCCGCCGTTCTTCGAGCGATAACGTTGGGTCGACGTAATATCGCAAGGTCAACAACAGGGACTGGTTCTGCGAGTGTTCAAGCAACAATAATAAAGGATCGAGCAATTTCATTGGTCAATTTCCTTTTGACGACATAGCAGCATAATAACATTTAATAGTAAGTAGTAGCAACGTGAATATCATAGATGCATATATTAACACTTTGTCCAAAGGCTTTGATGCCGGCGCGAGATCGTTTGCTCAGCAGTCGAGGGCCTAGCTTCAATGGTTGGAGCGCGTAGGCTACTTTCAAATCGAAGTAGGCCTAAATAAAGTGAGGGATAACAAACGGCAGAAAAGCCTTGACAAAGGCTAGGCAGGCCACAGCCTTTTTCCAGTTGTGCCTCACTTACACTGGCTTGTTTTCCCTACTCAGGGCCGTAGCTAGGGTCATATGTTTGGAGGGTGTGAAGGTCCCAATTCCGACTGGATGAGCATTTTTTCCAACTGAATGGTGGCGCGTAAATTGCACCATTTTTATGCGCCCTACGTTTTCATACAGTAGTGGGGACCCTTCCGTTGTCACTACATAAAGGTGCCGTCTTGGGGGAGGGGTCTAAGATGACCCCTCGGTCTAAGATGACCCCTCCCCTTTGAGAAATTTTTGTTAAGGTAAGGTTGCTTAGATGCAAAATGGTGCTATCTTCGGATACTTTTGGAGCTGATCATATATGGCTGGAAAATGTCCATAATTTAGTGAATACTAAGATTTGGTCGGTGAAAGTAGAAAGTATGTTGTCTAAGAGAAGAATACGTTGTCAAAAAACCTCCTGAAGCCCCCCCCCCCCCATTGACTACTTTAATGCCTTCTCTTCTGGCATCTAATGCTAGCATATACATGTACAGGCCCCCTGGAAGCTCTGTATCAATTATATAAAATGGGGCAATGACATAATGCTTATTACCTGGCATCTAAATAATAATATAGAGTATGACGCCAAACACTTTACATCTATCGTATTTGTACTAATTTTGAACGAAAATCCAGACGAACCGCAGCTTCCAGCAATGCGGAATGGGCGGGAGGGAGAGTATAGGTGCAGAAAAATGATACCAGATCTCCCAGACAGGTATAGCAAAAGGAGTTTAGGACTAACAAGCGCGTTTTCAGAATGTACACCTAGTTCATGCTATAAAAGTTGCATCGTTGTGCTTTATAGTGTTCATAAGTGATACAACGTGGAGTGTGAGGATTGCGCGCGAAGCGCGCCGAAATTTGGGGGTATATTTCAATGCCAAAACGATAAACCTGCACGCAGGCTCAGCCAGGGGTGGTGCTTCGATTTGCCGACATGGGTGGGGGGAACGCCCTGACTGGGGGCTAGCTACTCTAAGTCCCGACAGATACAATGGGTTGCCGAACTCAAAATATAAGGCGCGCGAAGCGCGCAAAAAAATTTGGGGTTATATTGAATTTTCAGTAGGGAAAGTTGAAAAAGTTTGGGCTTTTATTGAAGAATCTGGACAAAACCAAGAAATTTGTTCGGGTGACTGCATGGTCGCCGTCGGGGATTACACGCTTCATCTTACCCATTAAGGATCTCCTGCGAAACTGAAAGATCTTTTTCTTACAAAATATGTTTGCCACGATGGCGAGGCTGAAGAAAGAATCTTCCAAAAGTTAGGAAAAAGAGGAAAGAACTTCGCAACGATGCATTTTCGTCTTTCTCTGTAATCACGTTGAAATCCAATATGTTTGAAACGGGGGCGTTACCACTAGATAGAAATATCTAGTGCGCGAAATTTTTTGAAGTTATAGAAAGAATCGTTACAGAACTTACTGGCTACGGGCCTGATGAATAGACGTTTGGAATATTTTCTGAATATATCTATGTCTTCACCAATATTAGTCTATATAAAATTTTGCACAATTTTGTGGGGCTCGGGAAAATTTGGGGAGGTGGGCTAAAGCGCCCTAGCTCCCATAGAACTGTGTCTGATATAATTACCTTAATAATGTTCATGGGATTGATTGTAAATCGTGACGCATGCGCGCAAAGCGCGCCCAAATTTTCCTTGAATAAGATTTCCATAATAAAACCTGCATTCAGAATCTGCATCGAGATACTTTCAATTGCCCAACAAATCAACATGCCACTCAAAAAGCCAGTCTTTTACCTGGTAATTTGTAAACAGCTTTCAAATTTTGCTGTTGTGCTTCTCCGAAAGTTGCTATCGGAAGATATTGATAATAAGAACAACACTGAGGTAAGGTTTGAAGCGCGCGGAGCGCGCGAAAATTTTGAGAGTTTGAGAAGAATTTGCGAAAAAAAGGACAGCTTTGATTTGATTTTACGTGAGGAAAATAACGTTTGTTATTATTCTCTCTTGGTCTAGTTGGAAAATATATACAAAGTTGACATAGGCTCAGTCGGAAAAATGTGCTAGACTGAGATATCAGAAATTCCAACTGGCATTTCAGATTTTCCGACTATTGTCGCTCTGTCGAACTTTAGGGCCCACACCACCCGTTCGTGACGGCCCTGTCCCTACTCCATTGCTTATGCTGAGCACCAAGCACAATGACAGTAGGCGGCACCATTTTTAAAGTTTTTGGTATGACCCGGCCAGGACTCGAACCCTAGACCTTCCGTCTGCAAGTCGGATGCTCTAAACACTTGACCATGCAGTCGGTCAACTTCCTGACAAACTATAGGATGTTCCCACACGCGCGACTCTCAAAGCAACCTTGTAACTGGAAATGATGCCTTTACACCAAATTGACTAATTAATGTCAGCGCTAGGCTGGCGTACAGATCCCGGATGACGTGGGGAATATATCCCCTCATCATTTGGCCCAAGAAGAGCCAGGCTGGAGGATGGTGGCTAATAACGATCATTTCCCCAATGTAAGGTGTAAGGACTAGTCTGGTCCTCAGTAAAACTCACGTGTATAGTCAGTCGCCAAAAGCTTCATATACACAGCCCTTACTATATGCAAACACGCGTGGTCAGACTTTTCGGAGTGGGGACACAACGAAGCTAGGCACGCAGACAATAAGGACTGAGCGACACCGGAGACGCCATGCAAACACTCTCCTTTATGCGTGGCCGGGGTCTATGGGTCATCCCTGGTGGGGTCAATTAGGGGCAATGCCCTGGTGGGGCACAGGGGCCGGACCTCTGGAGGAGATCTACGCTCAGGTATTTACAAAACTGTGCCCATTATGATATATCAGGGGCGTAGCTAGGATGAAATTTTTAGGGGGGCCTAGGTAACAAATGGGGGGGGGGCGGGCATCGCCGAGGGTCAGGCTTGTCAAGATCTATCTAAACGGAGCGCCACCATCAGTTGGCGCGCAGCGTGCAAGAAAAAATTTTGGCTTTACAAACCCTCCAGATGTCCGGAAACGGCACTTCCCATGTGTTTTAAGCTGCGTGTACCCAGCCTTGAAATTCGAATCTCATGTCTGCCATTTCTCAAATAATGGGAAAAAACTCAATCCATGAAAAATGATAATACACAAGGCCGCACATACATTTTTTTTGCTAGGGGGCAAAAAGTGGGCATTACTGATCTGTGGCCTGGGGGAGGGGACTTAAGGAAACGAGTGTCTCCCTCCCCCTTGGCGAAAATTTGTAATTTCAGGAGGACGTGTAGATAGCAAATGGTGCAATATTTGAGGGATTTCGGCTTTAAAAGGAAAACGAAAAGTAGTTGTGACTAAGTGCGACAAAAGTCATTTTTGAGAGCGAGGTGGATACGATGTGAAGCATGACCTCAGCCATTGAACTCCGTTGTGGGCAAGGTTTAAGTTAGGGGAGGGAGTGTTATTGGTTATAAAACGTTTTTATGACTAAACTGGTAAAAACGTTTTAAGTCATTGATGATTGAAGCTACCTATAGCAACAACAACAACAACATTGTAGCTATGCATAATCGCGCGTAGCGTGAGAAGTTTAGAAAAGTATATGCTAGAAATACATCCAGTCATTGGTGATGTGTAGGCCTATAGATATAGGCATGAAAATATTGATCTGCCTATTTGAAATTGTTTAGGTTCTATCATTACGATCACAGCTATTTATATTTTTACTGCGTTTTCTCTGTATATTCTCAAAGTTGGAAACAGTGCACTTTGAAAATTTCTGGGGGTAATTTCCCGCCCCCCCCCCCCCCCGTTGTGTACGGCCGTGGATATCATATTGAGCTGAGATAATACAAGAATCATACTGAATTATGCATCCCTTTTCATTTATTCTGCCTGCAATTCTCCCATATTCACCTTCTAGTATATCTCTGTTACATTTGTCCATCACCCTATCCATAGGCTACATGTCCACTACTCAATTGCATATCCCGTAGATCATACCATTTGTCTCCAACATAGGGTTACCATATTTATTTTCTAGCAAGGAGGACATAGATCACTGTCCTGATTGATGTAGGGGTCTAAGGGTGTCCCCTTCCCTTTGGAAAATTTTCAGGTCTTTCAATGGTGTCTAGATGCAAAATGGTGCCGTATTTGTTCACGGACTCAAGTCATCGGTATATTACTTGGTCAAACCTTTAATACCACCAGTAAATCTTTCTTGTTTGGGTTGATTTCTGACCCTGTTATGAGAGGGCAGTGAATCCTTTGTTAGATGTATTTTGGTAGTGACTGAGTTGGAGATTATGCTGTTAAAAAAAAAATGGTTGAAATTGATACCACCAGAGCAGATAGATTGTGAGGTTTGGGAAAGACAGCGGACTTATTTCATATATTGGTGAGTGACAAGGGCGGGGGTTGGCGGATCACAAGTTTTTTATTCATGCGCCTGTAGCTCAAAGAGTCAATGGTCATGCTGCGAAAATTGATGGGTCCATATGCTGGCGTTGAAAACTTTGACAAGGAATGAGAGGCAGCGTAACAAGCAGGCCCGTTTTAATGTGTAAGTCGGACCAAATTTTAAGTGCTGCCATGAGGTTAATAATAAAGGAATAGTTACGGGTTCGTTGAATACAGCCTTGTACATTCGCTTATGCAGGATCATTTGATTGAAGGGGGATGGTGACTTCAAGTTTGACAAATGCCAAATGATGACGGCCTATGGGAGAGTGTAGAAAGTGTCTTCAACCCGGGGCGCCCAACGCCCTCCACCTCCTTCCCTTGATACGCACTTGAATGCAAAGTGCTCTTTCAGGTTAAAGATGCCAGTCACAGTACAGCCGACAAGCTGGCCGTCAGTACTGAGATAATTAAATAACCATATCATTACGGTAAGGATTTTGCAAGGAAGTCTTAGCATTTATTTAAACTTCAAAAAGCGCGTACGTCGTGTATATGTACCACCAATCATTCTTCCATTGATAATTCGCGTATACTTACTTGATTTTGGTCTGTTTGAAGGCCTTTGAAAAGTTGTAGGTCACAAGTAAGTAAATCTCGAACTCGAGCGCTGAAAATGTCAGTTAATTGTGTTCGAGTTGGAGGATTTGTGCTCTTGAGACCAAGGAAGTCAGAAAGTCAGGGGACTGATCGTCGTCGGGACAGTGGTGAAACCAGATGGGGGTAGGTGCCATGTATGTCCCTCGTCGAGGACGGATCCCCCGCAAGGTCGTTTAAATTTCCCAGTGTAGTCGGGAAACGTTAAAATATGAAGTAGTCCACAAAAGCCAGTCGCCCCTTGTGGTTTCCTTGATATTTGAGGGCAGAACCTGTAGTAAATCCCCCAAATTTTCCAATTTCACGCCTAAAAACCCAAAATGCGCACCGAAAATTTTGAATTTTACTCTCGACGACCTTACGGCACTCCGTCTCCCTTGTCGGGGCTTCAGGCTGCAGTCACCCTACGCAGGGAAGTTTGGACCCCTGTCGCGCAAATCATTCTGGCGCTACCCCCGGCCAGCGTCGGGATTACACATTTTATCGTACTTACTAGTCCTATACCGACTACATGTTTACCGAAGAAATTGGAAAATTTTGCGACCGGCAAGACCACGGCTTCCTGAGCTTTACCCCGCCCGTCCCTCCCCCACCCCTATTGATGCCATTTACAGGCTACTAAGAAACATTAATTACAGGCTACTAATTAAGAAACATTAATTACATGCCATGCTATAAACATCAATAGCGTAATATATTCAAGCATTTTGAAACCAATTCTCTGGGGGCGTGTTTCAGGCAATTAATTAAAGTGCGGTATCAATATTTAAGTATGCAGGTGAAAAGGGGTGCTCGCTCCAGCTCCCGACCCCCCTTACATCCGGCACTTCTACTTGTATATCACACAGCGTAACACTATGGACTACTAATATTAATTATAGTGCGCTGGAGTATCAGCATTGTTGTGGCTTAGTTGGTATGGCGCTCGACTCCGACTGTTGAGTACGTGAGTTCAAGTCCTTCCGGAGACTGGGCAGTGTGTTTTTTCTCGTTTTGCGGTTTTAATGCTGTGGAACTGTCGACTTTTTACAGTTGTTTTTCTCTTTCATATCTTCTTTTTTGTAGCTTTTATCGACTTCTTCTCGTCCCCACTTTTTCTTTTCTTAATTAGGCTTCGTTTTGTTAATCATATCTTACTGCAAATTTCCAAATCAGGTCACTACACGCTATTGCATGTAGCCTACATTATCAAGTCGTACACCCCCCCCCCCCCCACTTTGGACGTTGCATTTTTTCGGTTGAAATTGCTAATAGTTTTATGAATGTTTTTCCCATTCTTAGATGAAACCGATTCTATATTTCATGTAATTTGCATTTGATACGAAAGGTATCAATAAAGACAGGGCTCCCGGCTACTTTAGTAGCCGGGAGACCTGTCTTTATTGATACCAAATTTGCCTAGGTTCCTAAAGCAACTCTTGTTTCTAAAGGAAAGCCACTCTGAACTGAATATTCATAAATGACCGACTGTAAAATGCACTTCTTGTATTGCAACTATGGATTAAGTTTCTTAGGGGTAGGGCTAAGCATCTGCCAACAATAGGTGACCATTGTCCACGTTTCATGGTGCGATGATTTGTAAAAGAAGACAGCGGTTCCTTTAAACTTGACCAAGTCTCCCTCCGCGTTTTCCCTGCCGTCCTAATGGGGCGCTCCACCATTCCATAAAATTGCACTTTTGCTGTGGGGAGGGTGAACCCTCTACATGTAGTCCCTAAAAATTTTGTTTGGGTTGATTTCTGACCCTGTTATGAGAGGGCAGTGAATCCTTTGTTAGATGTATTTTGGTAGTGACTGAGTTGGAGATTATGCTGTTAAAAAAAATGGTTGAAATTGATACCACCAGAGCAGATAGATTGTGAGGTTTGGGAAAGACAGCGGACTTATCTCATATATTGGTGAGTGACAAGGGCGGGGGTTGGCGGATCACAAGTTTTTTATTCATGCGCCTGTAGCTCAAAGAGTCAATGGTCATGCTGCGAAAATTGATGGGTCCATATGCTGGCGTTGAAAACTTTGACAAGGAATGAGAGGCAGCGTAACAAGCAGGCCCGTTTTAATGTGTAAGTCGGACCAAATTTTAAGTGCTGCCATGAGGTTAATAATAAAGGAATAGTTACGGGTTCGTTGAATACAGCCTTGTACATCCGCTTATGCAGGATCATTTAATTGAAGGGGGATGGTGACTTCAAGTTTTACAAATGCCGAATGATGACGGCCTATGGGAGAGTGTAGAAAGTGTCTTCAACCCGGGGCGCCCCAACGCCCTCCACCTCCTTCCCTTGATACGCACTTGAATGCAAAGTGCTCTTTCAGGTTAAAGATGCCAGTCACAGTACAGCCGACAAGCTGGCCGTCAGTACTGAGATATTTAAATTACCATATCATTACGGTAAGGATTTTGCCACGAAGTCTTAGCATTTATTTAAACTTCAAAAAGCGCGTACGTCGTGTATATGTACCACCAATCATTCTTCCATTGATAATTCGCGTATACTTACTTGATTTTGGTCTGTTTGAAGGCCTTTGAAAAGTTGTAGGTCACAAGTAAGTAAATCTCGAACTCGAGCGCTGAAAATGTCAGTTAATTGTGTTCGAGTTGGAGGATTTGTGCTCTTGAGACCAAGGAAGTCAGAAAGTCAGGGGACTGATCGTCGTCGGGACAGTGGTGAAACCAGATGGGGGTAGGTGCCATGTATGTCCCTCGTCGAGGACGGATACCCCGCAATTGGTCGTTTAAATTTCCCAGTGTAGTCGGGAAACGTTAAAATATGAAGTAGTCCACAAAAGCCAGTCGCCCCTTGTGGTTTCCTTGATATTTGAGGGCAGAACCTGTAGTAAATCCCCCAAATTTTCCAATTTCACGCCTAAAAACCCAAAATGCGCACCGAAAATTTTGAATTTTACTCTCGACGACCTTACGGCACTCCGTCTCCCTTGTCGGGGCTTCAGGCTGCAGTCACCCTACGCAGGAAAGTTTGGACCCCTGTCGCGCAAATCAGTCTGGCGCTACCCCCGGCCAGCGTCGGGATTACACATTTTATCGTACTTACTAGTCCTATACCGACTACATGTTTACCGAAGAAATTGGAAAATTTTGCGACCGGCAAGACCACGGCTTCCTGAGCTTTACCCCGCCCGTCCCTCCCCCACCCCTATTGATGCCATTTACAGGCTACTAAGAAACATTAATTACAGGCTACTAATTAAGAAACATTAATTACATGCCATGCTATAAACATCAATAGCGTAACATTCAAGCATTTTGAAACCAATTCTCTGGGCGTGTTGTACCAATATTTAAGTATGCAGGTGAAAAGGGGTGCTCGCTCCAGCTCCCGACCCCCTTACATCCGGCACTTCTACTTGTATATCACACAGCGTAACACTATGGACTACTAATATTAATTATAGTGCGCTGGAGTATCAGCATTGTTGTGGCTTAGTTGATATGGCGCTCGACTCCGACTGTTGAGTACGTGAGTTCAAGTCCTCCCGGAGACTGGGCAGTGTGCTTTTTCTCGTTTTACGGTTTTAATGCTGTGGAACTGTCGACTTTTTACAGTTGTTTTTCTCTTTCATATCTTCCTTTTTGTAGCTTTTATCGACTTCTCTTCGTCCCCACTTTTTCTTTTCTTAATTAGGCTTCGTTTTGTTAATCATATCTTACTGCAAATTTCCAAATCAGGTCACTACACGCTATTGCATGTAGCCTACATTATCAAGTCGTACACCCCCCCCCCCCCCACTTTGGACGTTGCATTTTTTCGGTTGAAATTCCTAATAGTTTTATGAATGTTTTTCCCATTCTTAGATGAAACCGATTCTATATTTCATGTAATTTGCATTTGATACGAAAGGTATCAATAAAGACAGGGCTCCCGGCTACTTTAGTAGCCGGGAGACCTGTCTTTATTGATACCAAATTTGCCTAGGTTCCTAAAGCAACTCTTGTTTCTAAAGGAAAGCCACTCTGAACTGAATATTCATAAATGACCGACTGTAAAATGCTCTTCTTGTATTGCAACTATGGATTAAGTTTCTTAGGGGGTAGGGCTAAGCATCTGCCAACAATAGGTGACCATTGTCCACGTTTCATGGTGCGATGATTTGTAAAAGAAGACAGCGGTTCCTTTAAACTTGACCAAGTCTCCCTCCGCGTTTTCCCTGCCGTCCTAATGGGGCGCTCCACCATTCCATAAAATTGCACTTTTGCTGTGGGGAGGGTGAACCCTCTACATGTAGTCCCTAAAAATTTTGTTTGGGTTGATTTCTGACCCTGTTATGAGAGGGCAGTGAATCCTTTGTTAGATGTATTTTGGTAGTGACTGAGTTGGAGATTATGCTGTTAAAAAAATGGTTGAAATTGATACCACCAGAGCAGATAGATTGTGAGGTTTGGGAAAGACAGCGGACTTATCTCATATATTGGTGAGTGACAAGGGCGGGGGTTGGCGGATCACAAGTTTTTTATTCATGCGCCTGTAGCTCAAAGAGTCAATGGTCATGCTGCGAAAATTGATGGGTCCATATGCTGGCGTTGGAAACTTTGACGAGGAATGAGAGGCAGCGTAACAAGCAGGCCCGTTTTAGTGTGTAAGTCGGACCAAATTTTAAGTGCTGCCATGAGGTTAATAATAAAGGAATAGTTACGGGTTCGTTGAATACAGCCTTGTACATCCGCTTATGCAGGATCATTTAATTGAAGGGGGAAGGTGACTTCAAGTTTGACAAATGCCGAATGATGACGGCCTATGGGAGAGTGTAGAAAGTGTCTTCAACCCGGGGCGCCTCAACGCCCTCCACCTCCTTCCCTTGATACGCTCTTGAATGCAAAGTGCTCTTTCAGGTTAAAGATGCCAATCACAGTACAGTCGACAAGCTGGCCGTCAGTACTGAGATATTTAAATTACCACATCATTACGGTAAGGATTTTGCAATGAAGGAAGTCTTAGCATTTATTTAAACTTCAAAAAGCGCGTACGTCGTGTATATGTACCACCAATCATTCTTCCATTGATGATAATTCGCGTATACTTACTTGATTTTGGTCTGTTTGAAGGCCTTTAAAAAGTTGTAGGTCTCAAGTAAGTAAATCTCGAACTCGAGCGCTGAAAATGTCAGTTGTGTTCGAGTTGGAGGATTTGTGCTCTTGAGACCAAGGAAGTCAGAAAGTCAGGGGACTGATCGTCGTCGGGACAGTGGTGAAACCAGATGGGGGTAGGTGCCATGTATGTCCCTCGTCGAGGACGGATACCCCGCAATTGGTCGTTTAAATTTCCCAGTGTAGTCGGGAAACGTTAAAATATGAAGTAGTCCACAAAAGCCAGTCGCCCCTTGTGGTTTCCTTGATATTTGAGGGCAGAACCTGTAGTAAATCCCCCAAATTTTCCAATTTCACGCCTAAAAACCCAAAATGCGCACCGAAAATTTTGAATTTTACTCTCGACGACCTTACGGCACTCCGTCTCCCTTGTCGGGGCTTCAGGCTGCAGTCACCCTACGCAGGGAAGTTTGGACCCCTGTCGCGCAAATCATTCTGGCGCTACCCCCGGCCAGCGTCGGGATTACACATTTTATCGTACCTACTAATCCTATACCGACTACATGTTTACCGAAGAAATTGGAAAATTTTGCGACCGGCAAGACCACGGCTTCCTGAGCTTTACCCCGCCCGTCCCTCCCCCCACCCCCATTGATGCCATTTACAGGCTACTAAGAAATATTAATTACAGGCTACTAATTGAGAAACATTAATTACATGCCATGCTATAAACATCAATAGCGTAATATTCAAGCATTTTGAAACCAATTCTCTGGGGGCGTGTTTCAGGCAATTAATTAAAGTGCGGTACCAATATTTAAGTATGCAGGTGAAAAGGGGTGCTCGCTCCAGCTCCCGACCCCCCTTACATCCGGCACTTCTACTTGTATATCACACAACGTAACACTATGGACTACTAATATTAATTATAGTGCGCTGGAGTATCAGCATTGTTGTGGCTTAGTTGGTATGGCGCTCGACTCTAACTGATGAGTACGTGAGTTCAAGTCCTCCCGGAGACTGGGCAGTGTGCTTTTTCTCGTTTTGCGGTTTTAATGCTGTGGAACTGTCTACTTTTTACAGTTTTTTTCTCTTTCATATCTTCCTTTTTGTAGCTTTTATCGACTTCTCTTCGTCCTCACTTTTTCTTTTCTTAATAAGGCTTCGTTTTGTTAATCATATCTTAGTGCAAATTTCCAAATCAGGTCACTACATGCTATTGCATGTAGCCTACATTATCAAGTCGTACACCCCCCCCCCCCCCCACTTTGGACGTTGCATTTTTTCGGTTGAAATTGCTAATAGTTTTATGAATGTTTTTCCCATTCTTAGATGAAACCGATTCTATATTTCATGTAATTTGCATTTGATACGAAAGGTATCAATAAAGACAGGGCTCCCGGCTACTTTAGTAGCCGGGAGACCTGTCTTTATTGATACCAAATTTGCCTAGGTTCCTAAAGCAACTCTTGTTTCTAAAGGAAAGCCACTCTGAACTGAATATTCATAAATGACCGACTGTAAAATGCTCTTCTTGTATTGCAACTATGGATTAAATTTCTTAGGGGGTAGGGCTAAGCATCTGCCAACAATAGGTGACCATTGTCCACGTTTCATGGTGCGATGATTTATAAAAGAAGACAGCGGTTCCTTTAAACTTGACCAAGTCTCCCTCCGCGTTTTCCCTGCCGTCCTAAGGGGGCGCTCCACCATTCCATAAAATTGCACTTTTGCTGGGGGGAGGGTGAACCCTCTACATGTAGTCCCTGAAAATTTTGTTTGGGTTGATTTCTGACCCTGTTGTGAGAGGGCAGTGAATCCTTTGTTAGATGTATTTTGGTAGTTTTGACTGAGTTGGAGATTATGCTGTTAAAAAAAATGGTTGAAATTGATACCCCCCCCCCCTTCTAAGGATAGAAGAATTATTGGAACGCAGTACCTTACCGTACGGCATATTTTGTGTATGATACCGAATAGGAGTGGTCGTGTAAGGATGGTGTTCAGTGTATGGTTACCATGTTTTCAGCAATTCAACCAGCCATCCGAAAGGAAGAAAGGGTCTAAACCTGACAATACCACATCCGAAGTAGTCGTCGGGACGTTTGTTTCATCTTCCAAGTGAATTATATGAGAATTAAGCGACAGTGCAGATTATATACCTAACTTAGTGAAAGTAGGCATTTTAAAGCTTACACATTTGTATTTATTTTTTGAAGGAAATACTTCAGTTTATTTTCGTTCAAACATTTATTTTTTTCTTTATTCTTACACATTTTATTGGGACACAAAAAATCTGGGGGGCCTGACGAATATCTGGGGACTAAGCCCCCCAGGCCCCAGGCCCCCCCCCGGTAGCTACGCCGCTGTGATTCATGGAACTAGATGCCCACTAAACAGACAGTTTGACCATTTTCTGTAGACTAACTTGGAATGTACCGGTACGGATTTGGGAGTGGGGTTGAGGGTGGGGACAACGGATCATGTATGAGGTTGCATTGGACTAGTTTAGAAGGATAATTCCACCCATGCTACTCAACTGTAGTTACTATAGAGACATATACTGTACCCATCAGCAGGTGTCCCTCTGAGAGGAAAGCCCTCACATACAGAACACCGAGTTGTGACACTGGCCGATCCTAGGCCTCGCAGGGAAAGTTTAGAAAAAAAATCTGTTTTTTGGGATTAGTGGGATCCAAGCAGTGGATTTAAGGAAAAGGGTCCTGCCAGCAGCTTGAGGCAGGGGCTCTAAACCTCTCCCCCAAGAAGGTGTGGTGGGGGAAGGGTTGAGGGAGTGAAACGACTGGGCGGGGGGGGGGTCTGGAAGGTGGGTATCCTTTCTTCCAGTTCCAAGAACTTTTTCGTTTTTATGCCGGAAAATCAAGTTTTTGAAGCTCGTTTTATGTATCATTTACTTATTAATTGGTTTATTTATGAAAAATTATTGAGAAATTGTCATTGAGGCCCGAAATTTGCTATTTATATAAAAAAAATCACATCAATGTATCATACATTCACAAAATTAAAATTGCAAAACTGGAAACATGAAACTTATCTTTATAGACCCACACACACCCACCTACAAACATACACAAACAAAAGCACAGTCAAAACATTCACGCATATGGTTGATCCCCCTATTCAATAAATATTAGGGGCCTTCGGCTTCATGCAAAACCCTGGTGCAAAACAGAAACAACAATAAAAATAATAGAAAATGAATATTGATCAAATTTGTTTCATGAAATGAATTAATGAGATAATGTTCTAGGTGTGTTTGTTTTGGGGATTCTTAAAACTACAGTGCACCCTGCATTCCGAACTAAAACTTTGCACTCCAAAGCCCTTTAAGTGATCAGAAACTTAGACGTAGAATTTTTTTTCAAAATTCGAAAATTTCAAGCGTAATTTCATCATTTTCGTCCATTGAAGCCCCCTGCCCCATCGGAGTTTGCATCCTGTTTCCAACAAAATAAGCTATAAACCATGGCTGTGGGGTTAACCTAACTCGAAATATAATTTTCTGAATTCTCATGACAAAAATTGTTATGTAGACGCACAAAGGTTAGCAAACGCTTGTAGACCAGGCCCGTGGCCTGGGCAAAATCTCTAGGGCAATTCATGACACAAGCTAAGCAGAGCACCAAGTGGCGTGCCCGCAGATAGTTGACACTCGGGAGGATCCTTCCTTTTTCACCTGTGCACGAGTGCCATCCTAGGGGAGGGTGCTGAGGGAAGGGATTCATGTAAGGCCTGGCTGAGGTGCAAAATTGTGCTATCGTTTGCAAAGCCTCGAACTGATTACATCCTTACAATTTGTCATTATTTATTGATATTCTTCTTATTTTTGGCTGGGCAAAAGTCAAGATGTACCCTCTAAGAGAAGGGGATGACACTCTATGGCACTTTTTACTCTTTGAGAAATTTTGTTTTTGTGAGGTAGCTTGGATGCAAAATGGTGCTTTCTATCTTCGATAATGTTTCGTAAAGTGTTGAATTGATTATATGTTTAGTAATCGTCATTTTGAAGTGTTTTTTGCTACTTTGGTAGAGTGTAATAGACGAGTTGGGAAATTCGTTACTTCCGGTCGGGTCACAAGGTCAAGTGTACCACGACAACGACAACGTGTTAAGCTCTGCTTGTTCGGCATGTTCAGCATGCAACAACGGCGCTGCAGGACACTGGTAGCGTGATACACTTCACCTTTGACCCATTCCCATAATGCATTGCGTGGAAACATTTCCCAACTCGTCTATTGAAGGGGATGTTGCCTCAGGGGAGGGATGACACCTCTACTCTTTCAGAAACTTTTCCTTGTTCCAAGTTTTCCTAGATCCAAAATGGCGTTATCTTTGGTAAAGATTTGGGCTAATAAAGTGATCTGAAATTTTACTTATACTTATTGAATTTCTCGGCTGTGGCATGGCATCCGTACAAGCATGGTACCCGGTGCGGGCTTCCGGGCCCCTAGCGCTCTTAGCACGCCACTGGGGAACCACCATGAGTTGGGGGCGTAGCCGTAGTCCTGCAACAAAATGTTCTTTCCAAATGTCTCCCAGATCAGGGGAAATGACATATTTTAGACCTTAAAAGTTGCATTTAAACATGACCGTCACAAGGGAGAAACGCATTCCTAAAGAGAGGACACTCATTCACGAGGGGGAAATCCATATTAATCCATATAAATAGGTTTGCCTTTGTGTTCACGTCTGGTCTCGGTTTTTTTCTGTACTTTGTGTTTGGTCGTGTCCGTTTCTAAGCACGTAAAAATCACTGTTGTTTCTGCAATTGCGTAATTTTGCAATAAAAAATACACTTTCGTTTGCTGTTGCTATATAGATAGTTTTGGTATTCTGTGTGTGATCGGTCTGAATTTTGTTCAGTTTCCTGTTATCGCCCCTGACAGGTTTCTAAGCACGTAAAAGCCCACATTACGAGGTTCCGAGGCTGTATTTATCATATGGCAAACCGTAGCAGAGGTACGACTTTTTCATAGGAAGAAGGCAATCCACACTTTCACAGCGTCTTACAGCACCAACCCGACCTTAGCCCCACCATGGCTGAGACTGAGATCACAAAATTTGGCTTTCCAGATGCCCTACATTGCAGAAAATCGCACTCTAAACGTGGGGAGTGCATATACTTAATCGTACCCAATGGGTCTCCTTGACAAAAATGGAAAATTTCCCCAATGTTGGCGGCGGCCCCTATCTGGCACCACCACTGTCTACAGTTTTCCGTCTAGCATGTTTGAGTCACCAGTATGATCACTTCTATGCTTATCACGCGAAGGTTTGGGGTATTGGAAATCATTTGGCATCCCAAACTAAGTATAGGTTACCGTACCGAAAACCGCACTCTAAAAAGGATCAAGCCACGGCAGTTCTGCACTTTCCCTGCTTTAGTATCCAGAATGTGCCGGAGTGACTCTAGATCAATTATTCTCAAACAGCAAACGCAAGGCTTTAATTTCAGTAATCATTAACACTTTACATCACGTAATATCGGAACAGAAAGTTGTCGGTGGCCGCTTGGGTTTAGGGCCTTCGGATTCTCAAACGCGGCCCATGGGTCCTGCCGGTGGGGCCCCTGAGTTAAGAAAATTATAATAACTAGAACAAAAGCTGGAAAAAGGCAAATAATTCATGCTGACATTTATTTTAAATTTTGTATGTTGAAGTCACACTATTTGACTCCTTCCAATTTTGCTCTCCTGTAGTGGCAGACGCGGATCCAGACATTTCGAAAGGGGGGCTGAAAGCCCCCTTGAGCATTCTCCTAGATTAGCATTATGCTAATTTTCGAGTATTTGTTATTGCTGATGTGTCGAAAAAGGGGGGCTGAGGCCGGAACCCCCCCCCCCTCCTTAGGTCCGCGCCTCAGTGGTGCGAGGATCGCTCTCGTAACAGGCTGTACGGCATATTCCTTCAATTTTCTTGTTCAGCATTTAACCAAGATTAAGAACTTTGTTTCCTGTACTATGTTGTTGACAACCATGTTTTACACACCTGTACACGTGGTGGCATATACAGTTGTGCATTGCGAAGAGGGTGTAGTGACAAAGATTCTAGCAAAGTTATATCCAGAATATCGAAGTGCTGCTTGGGGTGGTTGTACAATTCAAAAACTTATCTTCAGGCGCGGATCCAAGGGGGCTTTCCCAGCCTCAGCCCCCCTTTTTCCCCACATCAATAATAATAACAAATACGCGAAAATTAGCATAATGTTAATCTAGGAGAATATTCAAGGGGGCTATCAAACCCCCCCCCTTTCGAAATGTCTGGATCCGCGCCTGATCTTGTTGAACGTCCGTTTAACATGGTTTCTTCTACTGGCAACTCCCTGATCAGAAGACCCAAAATTCTGTCGACTTTCCCAAACCACAATTTTTAGCCTATGAATGGACGCCTAAATTTTAACAATTACCTAGAAAAATCTAGATTCCGAGACAACTCACGAGGTTTTTAAAAGTTATTACCGTACCTCTATGTAGGCTATACTCGTGAGTAAATTTCACTAGTGTATAACACCCGGATCACAACATCCCTCTGGTGAAGACGTTCAATTTACAGCATACTT
This sequence comes from Holothuria leucospilota, assembly GCA_029531755.1. Classification (NCBI taxonomy): domain Eukaryota; kingdom Metazoa; phylum Echinodermata; class Holothuroidea; order Aspidochirotida; family Holothuriidae; genus Holothuria; species Holothuria leucospilota. Next base: position 10,960,792 of record CM055971.1, on the reverse strand, counting down.
AAGATCTTAATTTGAAATTATGTAAGGTTTCGGACATTTAGCTTAACTATATCGAACAAGTATCGCAGTCCTTATACCAATGTGATTTCTCTCAGTACAAGTTTTATTGTCGGATAATTTGCATTTTCCGTAACATTTCAGACTGAAAGAGACTGTCCACGTAGTGTCAGATGATGCTGAGCCGGAGGGCGAAGGGGACAGCCGCCCCCTCTTTGAGCATATTTTTTGTATTTTTAATGATTTTTTATGATATTGCTAGTAACTCAAAATAAAAAAAAGTTTAGATGCAACTTACAAGGCCTGGGAAGTGCAATTTCCAGCTATCCGAGAAGCATTTTCGGCCAAAATTTTCTTTTACGCTTCGGGTCAACCTGTGGTGGAGCTACGCTCAGATAGTTTTCCTGCAGGCTTCTTGATCCTCTCCTTGGCAAATTCCTGGCTACGCCGGCGCCTGCTACCGTGTGCCATGTTTGTATGTACTCTATTACGACATCGTTTATAATGAAATCTTCGGGTTATACCTGCTAATCAGGGAGTCGCAACTCGATCCTGTGCTTACTACAGAACTATGGCAGATTTGACAAATTCCTGGCTACGCCCTTGATAGATGGTGATTTTGAATACACCTACGACAAAAAAACATTCAGAAAACGCCTTTGTTAGTCCTTCACCCCTTTTGCTATACCTATCAGGGAGGTCTAATATCACCTTCCTGCACCAATAGTCTCCCTCCCGTCCGTTCCCCATTGCTGGAAGCTGTTCATCTGGATTTTCGTTCAAAATAAGTAAAAATACGATATAGTTGTAAAGTGCTCTACTCATCATATCAGCTCCAAAAATATTCCAAAAGATAGCACCATTTTGCATCTAAGAAACCTTAAATAGGCAAAACTTTCTCACCCCCCCCCTTAGATCCCTCCCCCAGGACGGCACCTTTATGTAGTGACAAAGGAAAGATCCTCACTGCTGTATTCAAAACGCACGGCGCATGAAAAGGGAATATTTAAGCGTCGCCACTCAGTTGGAAAAAACATCCAGCCAGTCGGAAAAATTAGAATTCACTAAACTATGGACATTTTCCACCCATACAGGTATGTGATCAGCTCCAAAAATATCATAAAGATAGCACCATTTTGCATCTAAGCAACTTTAAATAAACAAAAATTTCTCAAAAGGGAGGGAACACCCCTCCCCTTACACCCCTCCCCCAGGACGGCACCTTAGTGCAGTGACACCTGACAAAGGAAGGATCCCCACTGTGCATACGAAAGCAGGGAGCACACACACACACACACAAAACGCATTTTGCGCAGACTTGGGAGGTTAACTGAAGTGTCATTACGACATCATCTGTTTTGCCCCCCCCCATCACCAAATTCTGGCGGCGCCACTGCAGTTTAGCAGGAGGCACACGTAACCAAACTGGATAATAGTTTACCCAACAGTTTTCGGAGTGTAAGAATAAAGAAAAGTAAAAAGGTATTTCATGCACTGTTTGGCATTATCCATCTGCGATGCGACTTAAGGCATTGTATCTGAAGTTAAAAGGCTGGAAACACCATCCTGTTCCTAAACAAGCAGGCTCTTCCAAATCTCAACTGTCATGGTCTGACCAAAGTTTGAAATCATTGTGAATCGGCTTCTTGTGAGCTTTACATAATATGGGGAGTAGCGTGTACCCGTTGAAAACTTTTACTCAGGTCCCAAAGCCACGAAACGGACCAGAATTAGTCGGGATGGCGCTAGGATTTGCCCGACAGGGGGGCCAAGCTCCCCGACGGGGGTCAGCAACCCGAAGTCTCGATTAGGGCGAAGTAGTGCCGAAACGAGTTGAAGAAAAATTTTGTCGCGAGAAGCGCGACAAAATTTTTGGGCTTTTACTATGGAAAATTTGAAAAAAATTGGGGTTTTTAGGAAGAAAATTGCAAAGTTTGGGGTTTCATTGAAGGATTTGCCCACATTTAGTCCAAAATTAAGTAAATCGTCGGGCGACTGGCCGTTGTCAGGGTCTACGTATTTTATCGTGACATAGCAGCTCCCCGACGAAACCGGAAACTGGAATAAGTGTACGCGTAAGTCAATGGAAAAACAATTATTGGTTTGCTACCATATAGTGGCATAAACCCACGGTTCTTTTGAAATAGGAACATTCGAAAAAAAAAAAAAAAACACTCTTGACAAATTTGGGGCCACCTCAAGGGAGCCAATGAGTTGATGATAAGCGTTCCGAGAAAACAGGAACGTTTTCTCAATAGTGTAGTCAGTAGGCCTATCTTGCCATGCCGTAAATGTCCGGAACTGTCTCAAAGGCTTCGAGGGGCTACGGAACTTGACGTGAAACGCTTCTGAAGAGAGTGTGGGATCCACGGGCTACCAAGGTTAGGGACCCCGCCCCAAGGTAGGTGGAGAACTAGGAACTAAGGCCCAGGAAAGCTATTCGGTATTTCCCCACTGGAATGTGCCCACTGGAATGAAGATTTAACTCTCGATAAAATGGCAATCATGCGCACTAGGTTCAACTCAGAGTCTCAGACTATAAAAATCACACTTCGCTGAGACTATTTTCCGTCCGACGTGGACTTGCCACTGTAGTCATGACCGATCAGGTCATATGGATCAAAGGGGATGGATGATGACAGGATGGTACTTTGGTGTATCGGAAAATCACGCATTTCCCTAAAATTTGGTCTAGTACTAGATAATTAATCAGGTACGATCGACGGCTGCGCCCAAAGTGATCCGACAATAATCACATCATTACAGGAAATATTGCGTTTGTTTTACAGAAATTTTCATATTTTTAAAACCAATATGACAGGCAATTCAAAATAAGGCAGTACGGTAGCTTTTTTCAAGAAATAAGGCTCTCACAGGAAGAAATGCGGTTATTTGTTGCACAAAAGCAATTTCTTTACCCACTCTTTCAAAAATTCAAATTTATGATGCAACTTCCGCTACTCTTGTAATGGATAATTTTTTGAGGAGATAAAGCTATTGCTAGAGTTAATTGGTGAGACCGAATTGGTATTCTCTTTGTATGCCATATTGGTGCATTTTAAACGCAATATTTCCCTTTAAAGTGGTACTTGTCATGTTTTACTTCACTTAACATTGCAAAAGTTTTCCGTTTAAGTTCTACTCATTTCTTCTGTCTCCATTCCTTTTTTTCCCCATACCGTGCTTTATTGTAGTCAACCGTCCCCATACTCTTGCATGGGACCGAAAGGCAGTACCGTAAGAGAGATTTCTGTGAAAAAGTTGGGGGACATAAAGGGCCTTCAAGGCAAATTCAATTGTGTGAATTAGTAAAAGGTAATGGAAGCATCCGAATTGGGGGTATGTGTCTGGCCCTGTCATCTCTGCCTTCCACCAGTGTGCCGAGAGGGTTTCAGATCCACGTATTCTACCCCTATGGCCTTGCCATTTTAGGGTCCTTTTTCTGTTTTTCTTACCATGGCCTGTACCCCCAGTCCTAGATAGGTTTCTCCCCTGTTCCAACGAAATTAGGGGCCCTGAAACCCCATACCTGTAGAATGAACACTTCTTTCTTCTTAAATGATGCCATTAAGACGGGTGGCATTTCATCATAAGTCAATTGTAAGGGGCACGAACGCCAGGCTGTTCTAGAGGGCCATATATAGACCTAAATCCGGCCCAGGTAACATTCCAATATGGGACCCCTATGGGTCCCATATGGACTGACATATGGGGCCCATATGAGTTTGCACCCAAGACTTATAAGGGTCCCATATGGGCCAGTCCATATTACCCATACGACCCCTAGGGGATAGTTCTGGGGCCCATGTGGGCAACTGCCACATATGGGCCCCAGAACTATATCATATGGGTAATATGCTCATATGGGCTGACCCATAGGCCTATGGCCCCTTATAAATCTTGGGTGCAAATTAACTCACATGGGCATGGATTCACCTAGTGGGGCCCAATATGTAGTTTTGCTACCTGGGGGCTAAGATATGTGCCAAATATGACAAATTGCTGACCCACAGCCCTCGGACCTTGACCTGGTTATGGAAAATGACAGCTAAGATTAGGGGTAGTTTCTGTTTCACGGACAGGGGACCCGGGCCATATACCCTCTTATGGATCAAGGGCTTCGCCACTGTGTGGTCCCAACTTAGACCTGTTGTGTCGCCTGGTGTGCCTCCCTAGTTTCGTGCAACCCTGGATTCGAACGTTTACACGTACATAGGCTACTTGAGGGTTTGTCCGTCCTCTAGGCCTACTGACAATTAAAGATGACACCTCCCGGCCCCCTCACATGATGATGATTGGACCATAGAAATAGGCTAAAAGTTACATTTCTATGGATTTGACAAGACAGTAGGCCTAGGTACGGTCTTATATCTATTCTATGCCCAATTCACAAAGAGTACACGATTGGACAAGACAGTAGAGACTATAAGGGTGTTGTATCCAGGGAGAGTACTCCGCCTGGCAACTCCCTGTTGTATCTAAATCTAACACAATTAACTAACGTTGGGATGATTCATTTTCAGTCGAGGACCAGTCCCTTAAATTGTTTCTTATTGTGTGGGACAAAACATGGATTCGAGGTTTACAGTATAATTCCATGGATCCAGTTTTTACAGTACAGTATCCATAGACAAACTTCTACCCTGGCTTTCCACATATAAGCAATGTTAAATGCCACAATACAAATTACATACAATAGTATGTCAAATCGATTATGACTCGTAGCGTCTGTGCTTACGCAATACAAGCAATTTGTCAGTGTTACTGTGCTCTTAGCATGCAGCAGGTCAAAGGCCTAGTCCATTTTCTAAAAGGGAATATATATCCAAAGTAGTTCCAATTCATGTCAACTGTCACTTTCAGATCCAAATAGTCGGACTTGGTATCAATCAATTATTCTGCATCTAGAATCAAACCTCCTGATGTAATACAAGAGAAGAACCTTTGAAAAACGACCTTTTTTTTCTCTGGATTCGGAATTGTTTCTTCTCAATGCAATGTGCTATGCAAATCAAAGAGTCTGACCAATAAATACATCTGATTGAGGAATTTGGGCGGAGCTACTCTACCAGCTGGTACTTTGCATACGTACGCGGGATATCTAAAATCCTCCATGCACAAAGCTCACTCTTCCCGCTCGCACCATCCAGTAAGCACCCTCCCTTCATAGGTCTGCCGTAACCGTAGGTTCCCTTTCTTCAGCTCCCTTTAACATTTGGACGTCGAATTTCTGCAAAAATGCTGTCTGTTCACTCCCCAGAAACAACCAAAATGAAGAACTTATCCCTTAACGAAGACAAGGAAAACCAGGTAAGCCTAAGACGTTTTCATTCACTTTGACATCTGTTTTCAATTCCCGAGGCAGAATTTGACGTGTACGCAGATCTTGCGCAAAGGTTTGTTTCACTTCTTTTATTCGGACAATGGGGTAAAAATTTTTAAATATGTTGGGATATGCCGAAGTTCAGATCTTACTTGACACGTCCTCTAAGCTTGGTATGGGAAAATGTGGTCTTTATTGTCTGCTGCCTGCCCATCGTGGCAAACCCGCACGTTAGGCATAGGCTAACATTATAACTTACATGGACCGCGGGAAACGCCTTGCTTAACTTTCCTACTTTCTGTTACAGATCCACCAAACTAATAAAACCAGAAAAGTGAAGGTACTAGGGGAGAGCCAAAAACAAGTGAGTAAACCGTTGTCCCTTTTTAAAATAAGACAGTAAAGTAGAAGTTATGTAACCACCCAAACGTTCCTGTTGTGTAAGTGTTCCGTTTGTGTTTCGCGGGAACATGACGTCATCAGTCATTGTGTTGTGCCGCTCACCAGCATTTTTTTTTTCTGGTGGCTTTCTTCTAAAATTGTTCAAGAGGTAGCCTAGAGCCAGCCTTTTTTGTATCGAAGTAGGCCTACGTTAGTTTCAAAAGTGTTTTTCATGATTTTACTGAAATTGAATAATATGTTATATTTATTTACACAACTTTACATAGACTAAATGGGAGGCCCCTATCTTAGTTTTTATGTAAGAGTGCTACTATCACCATTGCATACTACTTGCTCTAGCATTGGCCCTAAGTTCTTCTTCTTCTTCTTTCGGAATACGGTGACACATCCAGAGGGACATTACTTCACCACGCATGCGTCGAGGGGTACCTAAGCCCTAATGCTATTTGTAATAAACTGAACGGGGTCTTTATGATGCACAGAATTTTCGACTAGAGAGGCAGGGAGACTATTCCAATCCTTGACTGTGTTAGGCAGAAAACTATACTTGTAGCAGTTAGTCCTAGTATAAAGATGGCAAAAGTGTAGGTTATGCATGCCACGAATTTTGCGAGTGGGATGCCGAAGTCTATCAACAGGGATCTGAGCCTTACCAAAAACACCCTTAGTAAAAAGAATTAGTCTATTTTGCCTACGACGTTCCGATAACGAAGGGAGATCGAGGTCTTTCAGTACAGAAGTCATAGACCCAGGCTCACGTGAAAAGGTAGAACTGATAAAACGAGCCGATCTCCTTTGAATACTCTCCAGCTTATCCTGTAAGTAAATCTGGTGTGGATCCCACACGCTGCTGGCATATTCCAAAATAGGCCGGAGAAGGCCCTTATAAGCAGTTAGCTTCACATCGCTAGGGCAAAAAGACAGATTTCTTTGAAGTACCCCTAAGATTCTATTACCTTTATTACAAATAAATTGGACATGTTTATCCCAACTAAGGTCACTAGTAATAAAAACCCCTAAGTACTTAATTGAATCAACCTTAAGTAACTTTTCACCGTTTAAGACATACTCGAAACAGACAGGCTTCTTTTTTCTGGCAAAGGTGATGATATTGCACTTTGAAGGCTGGAATCTCATACCCCATGTCTTAGCCCAGAGACCTAGATTATCAATGTCAACCTGAAGCTTACGACAGTCACTAGCATCATCAATAACTCGGTAGCAAACACAATCATCAGCAAAAAGCCTGACATTAGAACTGGCACTACTAACGATATCGTTGATGTGCGCTAAAAAGAGAATTGGTCCTAAAACGGACCCCTGAGGGACTCCAGACACAACATCGTCAAAAGAAGACCTAGTACCATTTACTACGACAGCCTGTTTACGATCAGAGAGGAAATCATCAACCCACTGGAGGATCTGTCTTGAAACACCAAGACTAAAAAGCTTGGTTTTTAAGAGCTCATGAGGCACCGTGTCGAAAGCCTTTTCAAAGTCCAGAATGAAAACATCAATTTGCTTGTTTGAATCCAGGGATGAAGCCCAGTCTTCAATGACTGACACCAACTGAGTATCGCAGCTGTGCGATTTTCTAAAGGCATGCTGCTTTGATGAAAGGACATTCTTGGATTCAAAGAAGTCCATTAAGTTTGAGCTAATAATGTGTTCTAACAATTTACAACAAATACAGGTGAGCGAGACAGGCCGATAATTACTAGGGAGGGAACTGTCATTCTTTTTGTAAATAGGGCAAACATTTGCCCTCTTCCAATCAATGGGTATTCGCCCACTTGAGAGGGATTGTTGATAAAGGTGACTCAACATAGGGGCAATATCCGATGCGATTTCCCTGAGGACCCAAGGGTGGATGTTGTCCGGTCCAACAGCTTTATGTTTGTTAAGACCTTTTAACAGTTTTTTCAACCCCATGTGTGGAGATAGTAATATCAGCCATTCTGCTATGAGTCGGTCTACGGAATGGAATTACACTATACAAAGTTTTAGTGAAGACACTAGTAAACTGAGAATTGAAGGCCAGGGCCTTGTCCAGATCAGTAATGGCTAATTTGCCATTTGTCTGGAGAGGGGGGATACTGTGCTTATCCTTTTTTTGTCCATTTATGTACTTCCAAAAAGGCTTTGTGTCATTTTTTATGTCCCCAATCATACCATTAATGTAGTTGGTATGGGAGATATAAACTTCCCTTTTAATTTTCTTACGTAAGTCAGCCCATTTGTCGTAAATATTAGTCTTATGAGTTTTTTTAAAAATAGCATACAACTTGTCCCGTCTCTTGATCAGCTTACGTATGCCGTCAGTGACCCAAGGGAGGGATGTTCTAGTCCTAGTAGTTTTGGTGGGAACATTCTTCTTTACAGTCCTTTCGAGGAAGGACTTTATTAATTGCCAATTTTCGTCAATAGAACGATTTTTTTGCCCCCCGTTAAAGTAACCAAGAGCAAAACTCCGGGTATCACTCCTCATGGTACTATAATCACCTTTAGAAAACTGCCAGATAAGCCTACGAGGTTGCCTAATCTTTGGAAGGATACACTTCAGTCTACAGAATATAGCTTCGTGATCACTAAAAGGGTCTAAGGGGGAGACTTCAATGTACTGACTCGGCGAATTGGTTAGAAGTAGATCAAGAGTGTTATCACCCCTAGTAGTGAAATTTACAAGTTGATCAGCAGCAAAATCGTTTAAGATATCAAGGAGCAGTTTGCCGGTACTGTTGGTCAGACACAACCCACTATCCTTATTTAATCTGGTAAGCCAATCAATTTTGCTGAAGTTGAAATCCCCCAAAACATGAAAGCAGGGTTGCCTGCTGGATTTATGATTAGCCATAATTTTACTTAATTGCTCCCGAAGTAAAGATATGTGCTCAGACGGAGCGTCAGGGTCCCTGTACCAAGAGGCGACATAGTGCATAGTACCATTAATAGAGAACTTAGCCCAAATTGACTCAGAACCGTTAGTGAGGTATCTAACACTTGATGGGGTCAGATTTTTTTTTACCAGCAGCATAGTGCCACCGCCCCCCAGGGTACGGTCATTTCTGAAAATGGTATAGTCAAGAGAAGCAGGAAACAATTCACTCGTTGTTATAGAGTCATCAACCTTAGTTTCCTGGAGAGCCACAACATCAGGTTCGGTCACACTAAGGAACGCTTGAAGATCAATTTTTTTTTTTTTTTTTTTTAGCTAAGTTTTTTAGTTAAGCTAACCTACAGCCTACAGGGTTGATGCTCAGGGTTGTTAAGAGAGTTTATTTTACATATGGACCTCAATAATTGTTCTCTTCATTTGAAGATTTTCACTATGTCCCAGTCTAACTTAAAAGTAATGAGTTGGGGTGAGAGTAACTATTGGGGTTAGTGAAACACACTGCTAAACAGTACCTAGGCTAAGTAAATGGCAAGGAGGGCAAAAGCACCATAAAATGCAATGCAGTAGTGTTGGGCGATATATTGAAAATCATCGTTATTACCATTATTTCTTTTTATTGCGTTACAATAATAAGAATTAAAAAATGACAAATTCTTTAAAAAATGAAAAATGAAAAAAATTTGCCTTGTAGGCCTAATTCTGTAATTCTTCTCATTGCTGTCTCTAAAATGTTTGAGTTGATATTTTTTATATTGAACTGATGAAAAATCGATGGTAGTTCATCATTGAATATTCTAACATACATGAGCACGGAAGGGAACTCCAAATGAAATTTTCTATATGAAATTATCTTGGATATCAAATTAATTATCGCAATAAATTTTGTTCTGTTATTGTGATGGTTAGTTAGATGAGGTTTAACGTCCCAGTTTCCAACCAATTAGTTCAAGTCGAGATGACCACAGCATTTTTTCCAGTTGTGGCTCACTGGCTTGTTTTCCCTTCTCCATTGCTTATGCTGAGCACCAAGCACAAAGGCAGTAGGTTCAATTTTTAAAGTCTTTGGTATGACCCGGCCAGGATTTGATTTTGAACCCTAGACCTTCCGGCTGCAAGTCGGATGCTCTAACCACTTGGCCACTGCAGTCCGGTTATTGTGATGGTAAAAAGGTCAATATCGCCCAACACTACCATGCAGGCGAGACTCCATACAAAACTCCGAACTAAGCACTTGTTCTCAGATTCTACCTGTCTACCACCCTGGCACCCTCACAGTAAAACTTGTCAATGTTTGTCTTCAGCTTTGTTTCTCATAGTGACATACCTGTACTAAAAAGTTTCTGCATTTGGTAGTAAAACTGACAGTATGTGTGTTTACATAGTAGAGGTTTATCATTCAGCATTGGGATGCATGTAAGTCCAAGTGACTTCAACTGATCCCAGTTGAAATCAGATTGCACTTTATACTTAAGCCAAAATTTACTGGAATGTTTGATATTCATGGCATGATTACATATTCTGTAGCTGGGATTAGGATATATATATGCATATTCAATGTGCTTCTTGTGGAAAACACTGTTCCTCGGAACAGTGGCTTTTGAAAAGTTACTGTTCCGGTACTAAAAGCACTGTTCTCGGAACAGCGGAACAACCTGAAAGTCGACCCCTGCTTTAACCCATGGACTCTCATCCTGACCTAACTTAAATGTAGTGTAACCCTCATTATAACATGGGTCTTCATGTAGACTGTCACTTGTCCCTTTCAAAAACTTCTTTGTTTCAGTGGGAGCGTCTATTTTTTGGGGGGTTTCGATGATAAGAGAAACCTATGCATTCATGATGGTGTGTGTGTGTATGTGCGTATGTGTGTGTGAGTGTGTGTTTGTGGCACTTTGCTTGTTAACACGATATCTCAAGAAGTGAATCTGACAGTTCTCAAACTTGGTACATAGATGCCCCATATTGAGAGGAATAACCCTATTGTTTTTGGTGGGGGTCAAAGGTCACCAGGGGTCAAACTCTGAAAACCTTGTTAACACAATATTTTGAGGTAGGAAGCTTGGATGAATTTCATACTTTGTGTGTAGATGAGTTATGGTATGAGGAAGAACCCTATCATTTTTGGTGGAGGTGAAAGGTCATCTGGGGTCACTGGGGGTCAAACCCTGAAAATCTTGTTAACACAATAACCTGAGTTACAAAGCTTGGATGAATTTTATACTTTGTATGTAAATGTGTTATGGTAAGAGGAAGAACCCTCTTTTTTGGTGGAGGTCAAAGGTCATTTGGGGTCACCAGGGGTCAGACCCTAAAAGCCTTTTTAACCTGATATCTTCAGGTAGGAAGCTTGGAATAAATTTCATACTTTGTATGTAGATATCTTATAGGTAGAGAAAGGACCCCATTATTTTTGGTGGGGTTCAAAGGCCATCTGGGTTCACCGGGGGTGAAACCCTGAAAACCTGGTTAACATGATATCTCAAGGTAGGAAGCTTGAATAAGTTTCATACTTTGTATGTAGATGCGTTATAGTAAGAGGAAGAATCCTATCATTTTTGGTGGAGGTCAAAGTTCATTTGGGGTCACTGGGGGTTAAACTGAAAATCTTGTTAACACGATATCTCCAGGTAGGAAGCTTGGATAGATTTCATACGTAGTATGTAGATGTGTTATAGTGAGAAGATGAATCCTATTATTTTTGGTGGAGGTCAAAGGTCATCTGGGGTCGCCAGAGGTCAATGTCTGAAAACCTTGTCAAGACGATATCTCCAGGTAGGAAGCTTGAATAGATTTCATACTTGGTAAATTGATGTTATAGTAAGAAGATGTACCCCATTGTTTTTGGTGGAGTTGAAAGGTCATCTAGGGTCACCAGGGGTCAAACACTGAAAACCTTGTTAACACAATTTCTCAAGGGAGAAAGCTTGGATAGATTTTATGCTTAGTATGTGGATGTGTTATGGTGAAAAAAGATGGACCTTATTGTTTTTGGTGGATGTCAAAGGTCATCTGGGGTCACCAGAGGTCAAAGTGCAAATTTCCCAAGAGTTCCCAAGACTAAATAGGAATACAAAACTGTATTTTTCCAACATGTTAAGATAGCACTTGACCATTGACTGAAAGAGATGGGACATCATGGCTTTATATGGAATAGAACATATATCATCGAAACCTCAATGCATTTTTGCATTCTGGTTTTTCCAACATGTTAAGATAGCACTTGACCAGTGACTGAAAGATATGGGACATCATGGCATTATTTGGAATAGAACATATATCATCGAAACCTCAATGCATTTTTGCATTCTGGTTTAATTAAGTGGCAATATCAGTGTACTGAATTGAATTTTTGAAGGCTAGGTAAATGTTATAAAGAAGACATTGCATAATGGAGGGGAGGGGGGGGGGGGCATCGTTTGTTTTCCAAGTGTGAAGGAATCAGTTGACAGTTGTGTCAGGAATTTGTCATTATAAGCATCTTTGAATTTGGACTTTGGAGTCAGTCCATTCTAGTAAAACTAAATTATACTGTATGTCTTCAATTAGTATGGAAATATGCAATTTTTCTGTTTTCTTTTGTTTAGAACATACCAAGCACAGACACAGTTCCACAAAAGACAAAACTGGTGAGTTAATGATCTATTTTTTATAAACAAGTGTTACATCTATACAATAATGCTGCATTTTTAGAGTATTTGGTGTAGTCAGTCAAGTGACTGTGTGGGAGGGCTGAAATCAGGCCTTATTCCTAATGAACACCCTTATGAGGTGGGGGAGGGGAGGCGAAGGGGGAGGATGAATTCTAAATAAATTGGCAAAGAGTTAGTTCAATAATTTGCAATCAGTTTTGATGGTCTATTCACATTTTCTTACTTAAATGAAAGTATGAATGTAGAACAGATTTTGAACACAATTCATATTGTTAAGTCAGCATTAACGGTCAGTAATTGCCATTTGCTATAACTTTATATTGACTGATTAATAGTAACAAGCCTTGTGACTATGAGGAGTCACAACTCACAATGACATTCAAAACCTTAAAACAGCAAACGAATAATTTTCAGTGTGAACATTGAGTAATGATAATCAGAAATGTACTTAGTCATCAAAGAAGGCCATAATTAAATTTATCATCTATTTTAGCAAACATTTTTCAAAGAGAGCACCCCCTCTCTTTATAGACAGCAGTCACTATTAACTTTTAACCTTTGGAGTCCCTGGACAAATATGAAATCAGTGGAGAACACTGAACTTATAAGGAGTACATATCTCAGCAGTTATTGAAAGTTCATCACTAGACTGGCAGTGAGTATTAACATTGTTTTATAGGCTCACACTACGGGCTTATCAACTGCCAATCTGCCAAAGCATCAGTGCCAGAGGATTATAGTGGCCAATTAATTAACCTAAAAAAAACTTTGTGATTGAATAAAGAAAAGGAACAAAAAAGGCCTCCTGTGCGGAGTATTCTGAGCATTGTGTAGATTCTCACAGTATCAAAAGTTTCATGGGAGTCTATCATGATTCAAAAGAAACTTTATGACTTCCCTCCCCTCCCAGGGCTGAGCTCTGTTCAGACCTCTAATGTCTTGAAAATTTCAACAATTAGGTTTACATTTTTTTTTATTTACAACAGATCACAGATGTATCTAAACCAGACAGGAGGAAAGAGGTACGTTTCATTAGCCTTGGATGAATAAGTGTAAATAGTATTTTGCTGTTACAAGCTGGTCAAGTTTCGGAGGTTTCCATGATTTAATGGTGCAGAAAATCTTTGGGCTTTTAGACAAAATATTTGAAGTGTTCCCAAAAGGCTGGGGGATTGCGTGATTCAACACTTTTCTCAACAAATGTACAATTTTATAATTGAGTTACGCCTGTTTGGGGAAAAGTTGACTTTTTATGTTGCAACTGTGTTGCCCCTCCACACCCCACCCTTTGAACCAAAGTCCACCTCAAAATATTTTGGAAGGAGTAGCTGAGGCGTAGAGCCAGGCTTCAACAAATTCTTTTTCATTACTTGTGAGTCGGATCAGCTGTTTATGTTTACTTAGTCTTCTTGCCCACATGAAAATTTACTTGTCCAGTTTGAATTTGCCCGATTGCCTAAGTGGAGTAGACTGCTATGTAAGTTATTTGCCTGGCGGACTATGATATTGAACAGTGCACTTGCCCGGGGATTTGTCGAGCCCTGGAAGAGCCAGCACTGTGTTTGAACATAATTCTCTGTGAACAGTTCATTTACTTTGGTATTGTAGTCAAGGTAAATATTCTCTCCTAGACTGTAACACAGTAGGTCCAATTCCTAAATATGAAGTATTGAAAACAAATTAGGCATTCATTGTATTGGGAAAAATTCACAGATTTTGTGGCACCTTGCAGGCCTTGATTTTGAAGAAATTTTGTTGTCTTAAGGAATTTGTGTTCTTCTATCAAGAAGTACAACCAACCTATTACTTTTGGTTGTCTGTCAACCATTTTGGTGGCAATGTGCCCATGGAATATTAAATTTTGCCCTCTTTAAACCTGCAATTTTTTACTTTGGGTTGTTTGGATAGAAGGAACAGCTATGTAAGTCCCCCCCACCCCTCCAGGTCCCACACTGCTGACCATGGCTTGGCCTCTAAGAACCATGTGATTAAGTCCTTCATCACACGCTGGTATTTGCAATTTTTCCCTGCAAGGTGTTTTTGCCTTAAAACATTTCTTATTAAGTGTATTCTTCCTTCAAACCATGCAGGCTGAAAAGGCTTCAGAACCACTACTGAAGGAGAATCCAAGGCGTTTTGTTTTATTTCCTATTGAATACCAAGATATTTGGAAGATGTACAAAAAGGCAGAAGCATCCTTCTGGACAGTTGAGGAGGTCGACCTTTCAAAAGACCAGAAAGACTGGGACAGCTTAAAACCTCAGGAACAACATTTTATTAAACATGTATTAGCATTCTTTGCTGCCAGTGATGGGATTGTGAATGAGAACTTGGTAAGTTGGATATCTAAGTTTTAACATTCTTGTGGGTGAGTGGATATGGTCTAGGACAGTCTAAACCAATAAGCCCACAGGGTTTTCCTTGGCATTCTTTTTGTGAGGTGGCCACCTCACAGTTTTTGGCCACCACCTTACAGAAATTTGCTATAATTGCCACCTGCACTGTACTAGCTATAGGAGTATTAATAGTTCTTTCTCTCTGCTGATGTCAAAGCTGGCACGATATTACCCACATGGACTCGACTAATACCACCTCACTCTCTCTAAAACCCAGGCAGGGTTTCTGCCAAAGGGGGGAAAGGGGGGATTTGTCCCCCCCCCCTTTCCAGAAGAAGGTGGGTAAAATCCCCCCCTTTTCATTTCCATAAAAATTAAAAAAATTGTCCATACAGTATCTTGGTTTTTTACTTAAGAAGAAGGCACCTTTGCAGCAATGTTTGGACTTTCATAAGTAAATGGCCTTTAAAACCTTTCAAAATGCACCTTATAGGGGTCTTGAAGCAAGCTTTTGTCCCCCTGAAACCACTTGTAGCTTTAGCCAGGGACAGCATCAGTTTGGACTAGGGGTTTATTAGCAATTAATCCCCCCCTTTTTTGCAATTCTGGCGGAATCCCTGCCAGGGGAAACCCTGAGCCCAGATGGGGAACCTTTTTGCTTTGAAGTGACGTGTTGATAGTGAAAACTTTACATATAAGAGTATTTAAACTTCAAAAAAGTTCCAAAGAGGAGGGAGACACCTCCCCCAGGCCAGTGGATTCTTCAGTATTGCGCCTTTCTGTTCCTGTTTCTAGTTTTCAGTGTTGGCAGGTCTGCTTCTTCCTTATTTTCATGTACGAAAAAGGTACATTCCCTTCAACTACCAAAATTGCCCTCAAAATACCAAATTTCCTGGGAAGAAGCCTCCCAGCTTCCCAACTCTTTTCCATCCATGGGGCCAGGGGCACTTTTAAATGAGCCATAGCCTCTAAATGGATTGGACATATATTTTCTGTGTGTTTTTGTGTCATTGGTGTCCTACCATGATTTTCTGAAAACTTGTTGAGTTGACAGAGAAAGACACGTTGAGTTGACAGAGAAAGACACAGTAAGGGCTTACACAGACCTGTGCTTGAAAATGTGACATGACTAACTGTAAGGCCTTCAAAGTGCTTGACTGTTGCTTCTCTTTTCTTTGAAGGTGGAGAAATTTAGCCAGGAGGTTCAGGCTGCCGAAGCCAGGTGTTTCTATGGTTTTCAGATTGCTATTGAAAACATCCATTCTGAAATGTACAGTCTTCTCATCGACACATACATTAAAGACCCATCAGAACGGTATGTTTGCTCCATTCCTGTAAATAATTGTTCCACAGGTGACTTGAAGTTTTGGAATGTGACCATCATTTTTTGATTCCTTGCCGAAGGCAGGCAAGGAATCTATGCGATGATATGGCGTGTGTGCATATGTATGTGTATGACGCTGCTTGTAAACACTCTATCTCAAGAGTGGTAACCCCGGGTAATGTCATACTTGGCATGTAGATTGCCCATATTGAGTAGATGAACCCTATTGTTTTTTGGGGCAGGTCAAAGGTCATTTGGGGTCACCAGAGGCAATTTAGTGAATTTCTTTTAGCAGCTGTAACTCAGTGTCCGTTGTTCCAATTGAGTCGTAACTTCAGGATAAGATAGACTGGTAAGAGGTGGCAATATTGTAATATGATCCGCATTAATCTCAAAAGGTCAGAAAGTGATGTTTTGTTGAAATCTCCCTAACGAAACATTTTAGAGGGATGGTGTAATGGAAAGTTGTGTTCGTTTATGTGAAATACACGTGAAGACATACTTTGACCTCAGTTGACCTCATTTGACCTTTGACCTTTGTGGCTTTTTTGTGACCCCTGGATTCGTCTTGTTAAGACAAACCAAAAAGGCATTATAGTACCCTCCTACGATGTTCCTAACTCTAGTTATTGACATGTAAGTGAAATGTTAGGAGTGTATGTGTTATATGATTAATTTTTTGAAAATGTTGGTAGGGGCTAAGTTAAAGTATTTTATACATGCCTCACACATGTTTTGAGAAATAAATGTCAACTACATAATTTTGGACACCTGTAAATTTCACGATGTGGTTTGCTTCTAAGACTGCAGCCTTACACATTTAGTGTGTACCACAGTGGCATTGAAATTTGAAAGGACTTGGATGATCGGTGGCTTGAACTTTTGGGACCACAATGTCAGAATTTTAGATGCATGTTAAACTGGCAAAACCTTATAATCAACCTTAAAAAAGAGTTGAATAACTTAAAGATTGTGTAAAATTTTAGCTGTAGCTTATAAAGGATTAGGCCTATTTGGTGATAGGTGATACAAACTCTAGGCTTGGGACCTCAAGTACAGTATATATATAGAGCCTAGGCTTATTTGAGTAAAGTTCACTTGATGCCTTGTGTCTGCCCAATGTATCTTCAAGTTCTACAGTCTACACAGAAAACATGAGCTTTCCTTAAGAATCAGTGCTGATAGACAAGGTCTGGTTGTGATGATTACTAGTAAATGGTCAAAAGTTCAAACTGGCTAACTTGGAATTGTACATGCAGTAGGAAAAGGTGGGGGAGGGGTGGGGGTATGCATGGGTTACAACACGTATGGTTTATACCCTGGAAGGCATGTGTCATTTTTTTCCAAGATTTGACTTTGCTCGAGTCTCCCCCCCCCCCCAACATTCTCAGATCGTCCTCAAAATTTTATACCAAGGGGGAAATT
Source organism: Holothuria leucospilota (assembly GCA_029531755.1). NCBI lineage: Eukaryota > Metazoa > Echinodermata > Holothuroidea > Aspidochirotida > Holothuriidae > Holothuria > Holothuria leucospilota. The sequence goes on along the minus strand of CM055971.1, from coordinate 10,943,439 downwards.
CCCCCCTGAAATTTTTGAGCTGGCGCTCACCCTGATTGGAATTCTGCTCCCTCCCAAAATTTTCAATCCCCTCCCAAAAAGCGTAAACTGATGTGTGTGATGTCAGTGCATAAGGTCTATAACCATTTCATGCCAAGTCAGCAGAACTTAATTCAGTTCAGTTTATTTCTTCCGTCTCATTACAAAAGATATGTTCCATCAAATTTATACAACAATTTAACAAAACATTTACGAAACGAGATTAAAGCATTGTCAGTACTAATAGTACTACCTGAAGGGATGAGAAGGGAGGGGGACCAGAAGTAAATTGGGAACTTTTCTAGTCTGGTCCCTAAAAGAACAGAAGTATGAAGAGAATTTACACAAAACTTAGGATAGGGCTTAGAAAAGAGAAAACGAAAATGATAATAGTAATGCAAAAAAGGGGAAAAAACTATCAAATGTTTTAAAGCTAGTCATCCAACAACAGACATTTCAGTTGCATTTTAAAAGTACTTAAACTGGCAGCATTTCTAATGTTATTGCTTAAAGAGTTCCATAGGGAAAGTCCTAAACTTCGTACTTTGGAATGGGCAAATTGAGTTCTGGTGAGGAGTTGGTCGATGACTGAGGTCGATAGGCAGGGACTTGTGGGAGTGTTTGTACAAAAAATACCAAGTGCTATAATTGTTTCCTCCTTTTTACAGGGACTATCTTTTCAATGCTATCGAAACACTTCCAGCTGTAAAGAAGAAGGCTGACTGGGCCCTGAAGTGGATAAACCATGAAGTTGCCCAATACAGCGAAAGGGTGGTTGCATTCGCTGCTGTGGAAGGAATCTTTTTCTCTGGTTCTTTTGCTGCAATTTTTTGGTTAAAAAAGCGTGGATTGATGCCTGGTCTCACATTTTCCAATGAACTCATTAGTAGGGATGAGGTAAGCTGCCTTTAGGTATTACATTCTACTTGTTGCAAATTTATAAGGCGATTGATGTAAATTGTAAAGCCCCTTCCACACTATGAGACTCCTTGTGACCAGATATTCCATCTCATTGTTAACAGTGGACATCTTTGCAACTAGTTGCAAGCAGTCACGCAACCCAGTCCTCCGGTGATTGAACATGCTTAGGTCATGGTTTTTTTTTTAATCCATTTGAAGTACTGTATTATGGTTTTGATTGAGATTCTGACGGTTTTGATAAGCTGTAGTTTCTTGTTGGAGCTACGTGTACTGCACTTGGGCCACGCCGTGTGCAATGAAGACACACTTACATTAGATCTGAGTGTGAATACATCTTGCGAGGTGTATGTATGTAATAAAATGTTCCAGTGTGCTCAGATCGTTTAAAATTCTGTAAAGAAACGCAAGGTATTTTTAGTTTATTAGGAGGGTTATGAATTGCTCTCGCTGAGCTTATTTAAGGAGTGTGAAGGAACGCAATCATGCTGGCACTCCTTATAAATGAAGCCCTGTAGTTGCATAGTGTGGACACCTTGCTCTTAAAACAAGTTGTTAGTTGCATAGTGTGAAAGGGGCTTTAGATAATCTTATTTCAGAGCTTGCTTCATTTGAAGGCTGCTTATTTCAGCTTTTGGGAGGGGAGATGCTTTGCGCTAAGTGTCAGTTTGTTTGCTTGTAAGTTCTCTTAAAATTCTGTTTTATTATCATCTTGGGATCCTTAGTTGTGGGTTTGTCATCCTCACTCATCCTATTTAGTGTTTACCAGTTTTTCATTTTCTAACACCAACTGCGATTGGATCAGTTTTACACCCAAAGCTTTCCTTTTCTTTCCAGGGTCTTCATTGCGACTTTGCTTGTCTGATGTTCAGCCATCTAATTAACAAACCAACAGAGGCACGAATCAAAGATATCATTAAGGAAGCTGTGGCCATTGAACAGGAGTTTCTGACGGATGCCCTTCCTGTGTCGCTGATTGGCATGAACTGTAAACTCATGAGGCAATACATTGAATTTGTGGCGGATAGATTACTGGTTGAGCTTGGCTGCACAAAGGTTAGTTAACCCCACTGACCCTTATGTGCACATCTCTGCAAACACATAAATAGCAATATTATGGTATTTGAGAATATGACCGAGTATGATAGAATTTTCGTTGAGGGTAAAGCAGTTGCGAGTAATTCATAACAGTGTTCGGATTAGGCAGCAGAATTGTGTGTTTCCCACACTTTGTCTCAACATTCTTGCAAGAAACTTGCAGAGAAGTTTTGTGTTGCAAGTAATCAAGATCCACCCTTTTAACCAAAGTCATGCCAAAATACTCTTTTGGTGGGGGGAGGGGGGGGGGGAGGGAGGGAATGGTTAATGAATCGGTTTTCCAAGTTACAATTGGAATCCCTCAAGGGGGAGTGTTCCTGGACCTGTCTGTTTTTTTTCATTAATGATACACCAAGGTGTTCTTCAGTCTATTTATTTGCTGATAATACAAAGGTATACAAGGAAATATCTGGAGGGGAAGATGAGGCTTTTTACCACGAGAAGATTTATCTGCTTTGTATAGTTGGTCTTTCTGTGGGTTTTGGATGGGTGTGAGACAAAGTTAATGGTTTTCTCTTCCGAAAAAGATATAGGATTAATAAAATACGTTTGCATGATCATTTACAAGCTCATGTTCAGGGCTGGAAGAAAATGTTAATTTCCCAGCAAGAAATTCGAATTTCCCACAAAACTAGCCAAATTTCCCTGCAAGGAGCTTTCCATATTCATGATTTCTTCCACCCATGCTTAGGTTAATAATACTAATAAAGCTTTGGTAAGACCACATTTGGAGTAAGCTGCTTACTATGAGAGGCTGCAAAATTTAAATCTGACAACTCTTTGCTGAGTTTCAGTGCTAGAAGGGATATCTCACAAGGTCGTCCTTTACTTGTGAAACATTGTCGCACAGATTTTAGGAAATTTGCTTTAAAAATATGGCTGTTGATTCATGGGATAGTCTTTGTCTCCACCTGAATTAATGCAGTACAAAGATATAAGCCAAAAGTGCAGATATCATCTGAGCTGTAAATGCTGTTGACCTCATCACCTTTCATTTATAAATTATTAGTGTTTGCACCAGGTACCCGGGTATCTGACCGACGATGTCAGGACCCGGTTCTGAAATTGCTACCCGGATCCAAAGTTTCACTAACATAGATTGCACGTGTGACAGAACACACTTTTCCTGGCAAAATTTATCACGCACACGGCTAAGAACACTTGTCATGCCCATACGTAAGATATGTTGGTGTTATATTATATCAACATGCAAAGCAAAATTTCTTATGACTTTACAACAAAGTTGTAGCCTAACAGAAATTATATTTTAGGGTACCCGACTGACCATCGACTTTGGGTACCTGGTTCCGAATTTTGGACCCGGTGCAAACACTATAAATTATGATGTAAAAATAAATTATTTTTTTAAAATAATACATATTTAAACTGTAGAACTTTTGGAAGCCTTTGACTCTGACTCTCAGGCTTATCCTACATACCAGTTCATGTTGATTGGAGGAAGTTAAATGGGAGGGGGGAGAGGGGAAAGGTTGGCCCTTTTTTGTAAGTGGTCACAGAAAAAAAATGAAACATTTAACACCTGGCCAATGAAATATAAGAGCTTCGCCTTGTTTTTGTTGTATTATGTAAATTCTGGGTTTTTGCTCAAAATAAGACTGGTGAAAAACTTGGGGAAGAGAGGGGAGGGGGTGCTGTAAAGACTCCATATTTTAAAAACCAGGCTAGTCTTTTCTTGGTGTGCTTTTGCAAATTGCTTATGAAAGAGATTGATTCATGACTGTGCATTCTTCATTCTCACAGGTATGGAATGTCGAAAACCCTTTTGATTTCATGGAGAACATCTCACTGGAAGGAAAGACCAACTTCTTTGAGAAGAGAGTAGGGGAATACCAGAAGTCTGGCGTCATGGCCAAAAAAGAGGATCAAGTATTCACATTGGATGTAGACTTCTAATTGGAAGGCTGACAAATAGTTGATAGTTGGTGATATAGTTTGCAGTTCTATGGACTTTCTAAAGAACGGAACTGCTGAATATTATCATCCTGTGGGTCTACTCAGGGTTTATGAAAGACTGACGCATGCCAGGCTTGAAAAAAAAGATTTTATATCGTGAGTGAAGAGTCAAAGGTACCTTGTTGCAGAAGGACAAGGGAGTTGGCAGACCTCATTTACTTTTTAAATTTATTTTATACTTACAATTTGCTTGTTTATGTGACTGTCATGCTGCCAGTATCAAATGTTGTGGCCTTACAAGATTAACTATTGTGGTTTGCATATTTCATGAGTAAGCTCATTAGGCAGGCCGTGAAATTTATTGGTTTACATGGGCAGTATTCATTAAAATGCAAATCACCGGACCAGTCTTGCTAACATTACTATACAGCTGTTTGTGCTATGTGTGCTAATGAGACCATTCTGAGAAGCTTAGCTTCATTCTAGGCTTCATTGAGGCATTCATTTCTCACAGCAACGTTTTAAAAATTTTAGCATCAAGTACTCATTATTTTTTATCTTAAATCGAACCTTTTTGATTCCATAGGGATATTCTGCTGACTTTATCATAAATATGTACAGGTGTGTATGCTGGGTGTTTAACTTCTAAGTTGTAACTTGTGAATGTTTTTAGATTGTAATATAGGAAACAATAGATGCAATAAATGTTGATTTTCTCAAAAGCATTTTTGCTGTTTCTCTTTGCATAATCCGTTTTATTATGCGTGCATCATTTAAAGGAAGGGTTTAAGCAAATTTTCATTTGTGGAAGAGGAGCTGAATCTTTTCAGTTTGGTGAAACTTGCATTCAAATTGGGCATGTAGTACTTGAGATATCAGCAAATGAAGTTACTTCATTTGTAAATGAAAGTGAGCTTAGGCAAGCAGGGGTTACATCACTTCCTCACAATGAGAAATGCTTTGTCCCTTTGTCTTTTCAGTGTGTTGTGCTGACCTTGAAGTTAATAGGGATAGGACCTCCCCATGTGGAATGTGAAGTTTGTAAAATTCCTGTGCCTCTCATGCATTCACATTTTGATAACATGGTATTTTTGGAGGTGAAAGTTGGTTGTAAAGTTTAAAGAAAAGAGTGTTCATTAATGTAAGGCTGTGATATCGTGTGTGCTTGCATCAAGTTCACTTTGTGTTGAAAATGTGACAACTACAACTGCTAATATCTTGAGAACATCACATCGGATTTCAATGCAAATTTCACCAGAATTCTTTAGAATAAATACCCCTCTACCATTTCAAAACTTGATCTGAGTGTAGACCCTTCTTTTGAGAGGAGGTTAACCACTTATTGCATTGAAACTTTCTTCTCAAGTTTGTACTTCAAAAGATACTTAAAAAAGTAACTGACATATGGCTTAAACATGAGCCACAGCTGAAGCTCACTGACACATTTTTGGGTTCACTGCAGAAAACAGAAATTTCATGTTCAGTAGTCTAAACATATTTAAAGAAATTGGTCTGTGGGTTCCTTCAGATTGAAGCATTGAATTTATGGTATGAGCTTACTGTTGAGGTTCTAAGTGTCTGCTAGTATTTGTAGCCAAAGACATGCATTAAATATGGTTGGTAAAAGCTTCTAGTAATCAAATTTTAATAAGAAAACAAGACTTCTAATCAAGTCTCATGGTTGGCCCTTGGCCAAAACTTTGACAGCCTAGCTTTAGTGGTCTCAAGAGGCAAATTTTACTCATGAAATACAATGTGTAGTACAACTTAGTAATTTCCTACAATTACGCATCTTGCAGAAGAGCCCTGACCCAGACAAATTCCTTGGGGAACAAACTGGGTTGCTGTCCACACCTCCATTAACTGGGGAACTAGCTCCTTTTCTATTAGGATGGGCTTCAGAGTAAAGGTGTGCATAGCCACTCAAAAGTGGATCCAAATAGAAACCAAGTTGATCCTGGGTGATTTGTACCAATGGCAGAGTCATGAGGCAGACATCACTTTAGTAGTCTCTGGTGATTTATTATCAACCACCTCTTCCCCCTCCCCCCAATGTTTTTTTGGTGGCCATGCTGTCAAGTGACAGCCTACATGCTGTTTGCTGCCTACAAAATGGCTGACAGCAGCTTTGAGGAGCCCAAATTTTCAAACAAGGAAGCTGCTGAATGAAGCCCGAGCAACAGCAAAATCTCAAGTAGGGGATATTTGCCTTAAACAATTGAGAAACCATGCCTTTGGTGTCTGTAATTCTGGGGTGAACCTTGTCAAAAGTCCACATAAATCTTGGCTCTTACTTTTTAGTATATTTTGCATTCTTGTCATTCCACAAAACCATTCTGTTAAACCTTGTTTTAGGCTTTTTTGGGTTGGTGCCTGGCAGTTGTCCTGAGTTTTGTTGGTTTGGGTGGTTTTGGCTTCCCCTGAAACTGCTACTGGTTTGGTCTTGTGGCTAATGACTGCCATGCTTTGTCTGTCTTGGATGAATGATATGAGAGCCCGACCATCAGGGGTGTCGATTTGATTTAGGAAGTGGGGGGAGGTTGGACATCTGGCTTAAAACTTCTATCCTGGTGAGGAGGCAGTCCAGATGCAAAATGGTGCCAGACAACCAAATGTTTCAATATTTGGGGTATACTATAAAGAGTTGGGGATACTTCATTGCCCAAAAGAATGCAGGTTCAGCCACTGTGGGGTAGTGCCTGAATTTGCTGACATGGGGGCTAAGCATCCTGAGCAGGGGGCCAGGTACTCTAAGCCCTGACAAATGCAATGGGTTGCCGAACTCAAAATATAAGGCACGCGAAGTGCACTGAAAAAATTGGGGCTATAGTGAAAAAGATTTCATGTTTGTTTTCATTAAGAAAGTTTAGGTTATTATTGAAGAACCGGTTCAACTTAGGGCATGCAAACCAAGAAATTTGATAGGGCCAGTACATGGTCTTCGTTGATGAGTACATTCTTTATCTTACTCATTAAGGCTCCCAGATAAAACTGAAATATCTTTTTACAAAAGTATGTCTGCCACAATGGTGAGGTTGAAAAAGGAACCTTCCAAAAGATACAAAAAAGGATAGAACTTCGCAACATTGCATTTCCATGTTTCTCTAGAATCATGACTGCAATATTTGTGGAACCTTTAACGTTAAATAAATCTAATGTTTCAAATGGTGGGCATTACAGCTAGAAAGAACTGAAGATGAAAGTGGGCATAGCGTGCAAAATTTTTTGGAAATTATAGAAAGAATTGTTACAGAACTAACTGCCTATGACCTGATTGAGAGCCATGTGGTCTACTTTTTGAGAACATCTGTCTTCACTGCTCACCTATATGGAGTTTTTTGGTTACCTCACTCTTAGTTTCAGGTCATGAAATGTGGGGAGGGGGAGAGGAACAAATGTGTTAGTATCCCCTCTTAAAAAAGTAAGGGGACGTGTCACCTTGTCCCCTGAATCGATGCCCCTGCCAACCATGGTGGATATGACAACTGCCTTTTCTAGTGTATGGGCAAACTATCAATTCCAACCTTAGAGGAATGCAAAATATCTGTCAAGGACAAGAAATGAACCCCCAAAAAAGTTTGCCAGAGTAGTTTCTTTTCTTTTGCTTTATTCCACTATTTATACACAAGTCACCTTCATACCTCAAGAAAACAATGTTCATTGCACTAAAAATATATTTACAGCAAGAATGTCTCAAATATGTACAGGATGAAAAAGCACGCAATATTTAATCTCAAAGCAGTGTCACCTTAACCAAATAAGTTCCCCTTCACTAAATGTAACTTAATGTTTTGTAATTGAAACCCTCCTAGTTAAATGTACTGTATAGCAGGAAATTTCCGCAAGGCTAATTTTTGGTGAATCTATACCTTGTTCACATATTTGCGAAGTGAAGAATTCGCTGTTGCAGGCAACCAACATAGTCTTGTACAAACTAACGAAAGTAGTTTCGCGGGTTTTAAATTCGCGATTAGATACTTGGTCGTGAAAATTTCCCACTATACGGTATTGCAGTGTAAACCTTTCACTGAGAGATTGGTGCCCCTTAGTAGATGCTGAAACATATCGCGTACATGTCTGTTAGGGAAATGTTACATACCTCCCTGGGCTTTGATAAGAAAGCCCGGGTGATCCACCTTGCTTCCTTTCAAGCGTGCTAATTGATTTGCTTGCTCAGCCGGTCACTTGGCTGCTCAAGTTTCTATGCTTAATGCCATTAATAGCATGCAATGCCAATTTAACAATGACTGCAGTCAGATCTGGTGCTAGTGGTCGCCGTGTCCTTCTCCACTGAAGAAGTCAAGCAAATAATCGGCTAATTAGCCATGCCCAAGATTGTTGATCACAGAGATTATGTTTGGTGATTGGCATAGACCATTTTCCAAACAGTAATTACAAAGGATTGTGGGAATGAATTTTGATACGCGTCGTCTTTGTCAACGGTAATTTACTGTGCGAAAAAACGACGCACACAAAAACTCTATCCCACAATCCTTTGTAAACGCTATTTGGAAAAGGGTCTATGGAAAGGTTGGTCTTCAGACTTTAACCGAGATGTTCACCTTATGCCACCTCCTAGCACACACTAATAAAGACATGCCTAATCATTCACGTAGTCTCTCTCTCCTCCCCTCTCCTCACTCTTTCCCAACTGCAATGAAACTAAAATAGTTTTCAATTAACCATTTCCTGAAAAGGCACGTACTAACTCCTACAAAAATGGCTCTACCATGTTGTCTCAGATGAGATCATTTACAGATGATTGCGGAAAAGGCTTCATCTGCATCAAACATCAATTCCTTGAGACAAAATAAAAAAAAAGTTTTAACAGGAAAGAAATGTGAGGTGTTGTAAAACCTTCCTAAACTTCAATTTCAGTGCTAACAACCAAACTTTTAAAAATCACTTTGCATCAGCTAACCCATAATATAATTAATTTACTCTGAAGGGAGCTTACTATTACAGGATGAGACCATGAGAGGCAATCTTTCCTGTGCTTGTAGACAAAGTCTGTTCTATTGTACTGATTTTCATAATGGCTTGCCACTGTTAAGCAGTCAGTCCAGAACAAGGATGGTGCAAGTTTGTGTGATGTCAGTTTGCTAAAGAAAATGGAATTTATGAAAAAACAAATATGTTTGTCAAAGGGATGACACATGACTGATCCATGAGGGGGGGGGGGGGAGTTTACAAACCCCCATTTGGGCAGAAAATTTGTCATTTTTGAGAAAAATATCTTTTGGACAAAGATGCATTAAGTTGTCAGGCAAATGTGCAGTAACACCCCTATCAGAAGTATTCCTGTACACCAATGCTATAAATTCACATTGTTTTACTTAGTTTCAAATTTATTTTTGTGCAGATGTCATTCTATCACACTGCCTTTACAGAATCAAAATGGCCTACACATCAGTACAACAGCTCTGTCATGTTTGGTTGGCTCTTCCTGCAGCTCTTCTATCCTGAAATCAAAAGGTATCTCTCCCATGATCATGTGGCACTATTCTTGCATATACACATTTAACTTTGAATAATACACAGATGAATCCTACAATTTCCTTTATCTGTGAATGATACACCATTCCACCCTAAATTGTGCCACTCTTCAAAAAAAAAAAAAAAAACCTAACTTTTCAACCTACAGGACAATTAAGGAAGCAACTTTTTTCAGTAAAAAAATAGCAAACAGAATATAAACATTCCATACACTTTCAGCATACTAGTGGTATGAAAAACAGAACAATTTTTTAAAATGCTGTATGAAAGTCTCATCTGCAGAAAAAATGAAACTGATCTTCCACTGACTCTTTTAAGCCTTTGACTGTGTAATGTGTTCAGACTTTTCTTAACAATACTTCCAAAGAGGTATTTTAGGTACCAGATTCAAATCTGCTTTTAGTTTTTTGAAGTGACATTACAATAGGGACAGTCAGCTGCCTAAATGTGAAGCTACTGGCATGGATTCAGCATAAAATTTATATTTTAAATCAGCTGGGAAAAATTTGGAAGTAGAAGGGGCATGGCAACAAAAATTGGGAGAGTGTATCCCCATATTACCATACCCCACCCCAACACTACAGGGAACCAACTTAAGTGGTTTGTGCAAAGTGACACTTCTACTAGCCTCAGTATCTACACCTCAGGGGTGATGCCAGGTTTTGCCTGGCAGTGGGCCAACCATGGCATCACTAGACTTTTCACAATGTGGCCCCAAAAATTTGGGGTTTCATTTAAAGAAAATTTTTTAAAGTTTGGACTTTTATCAAAGAAAATTTGGGATTTTAGTCAGAAAACTTGGATAGGCTGGGGTTTTTATTGAAGGATTTGCCCTCATTCAGAGGAAAACCAAGTACATCTTAGATGACTGGCTTCCGGCTAACATATTTTATCATTCCCATTATGGCTACCCGTCAAAATTGGAATATTCTCCTTGGGGGGCCCTTCCCTGGCAGCGGGGAGGCATGTCTCTACACCTGTTACCACCACTACTACACCTTACACTTGAGCAGAATAAATATGCTTATTTCTAGAGCTGTCATCAACCACCCACAGTGACACAACTTCAGCCTTACAGACATCAGCCATACCATCAATAGGATGGTATATACTATCAAATAATGCTCCAAATCCCTGGTAACAATACCTGGATACAGCAGCCATGACAATCACCTACAGCTACCCTCACATCCTGGTGACAAAGAACAAAGATACTCAACCTAGGAGTTAGTTTATACCACTCAGACATTAAAGGGGCAGTTGCATTACCCTGAACATATTTCAGAATATCCCCATATCTCTACTAGAATTTGAGACTACAATTGGTTGACATACATTCCAACAATAGAATCACTCTGATTGGTCAATAATGCCTTCAGAGATCACTCAGTATGGCAGGCAGCTCACAAACAGTAGTGGATATGGCCATGTGCAATTTTAACCAAAGACAGGCCATTAAAACTTTGTCCAGGAGGTGGAGTAAACAGGTGTTTTTCTTTGAAAATGGAGGAGGGGCTGGAGGGAAATTTACTAGGGAGAATTTTTACTCTCTGGGGTGAGATTTTTTGCCCCATTTACAGTTTAATCCATCACTGGCATTTTTAATCAAAGCCTACAACTTTGACTATTAGAACTGCTCAGTTTGTCACATGAATTTGTGCCTTCTGTAGACTCTTTTCCCAATAGGAATTACAAAGGATTGTGGGATAGAATTTTGGTGTGTATCATTTTTTGCCACAGCAAAATGCCATTGACAACAACATCGCCTACCAGAACTCTATCCCACAATCCATTGCAATTGCTATTTGGAAAAGGGTCTATGGCTCGGCATTTGAATTTTTTCTGCGTGATTACTCCTCCATTTGAACACAATCACTGAAAATACCCAGCATTCCTCATCTGCCACAGTTATTTTAACTATGTCATGTAGTTAAAATTTTCACCATTTCCCTGATTTCACCAACTTAACTGTGTTACAATTTGAATAATCAGCCAATCTGAGGCAAACAGGAAGTCTTCTCGAAGGACGATAAGCATTTTTTAGAGTCTGTCAATTACTTGGTGTGATCACTCATATATTAGTCCCAGACTTGAATGCAGCTATGCAGGCTAACTCTGGCCACACCATCAAAAATACCTGCTTGCTTAACATGCTGATCTGTCACTTAAATTCATTCCAACGTCTCAGCTTTCGCTGCGCATGCCCAAATGCCCTAATCTTGGGTAGAAACATCTTACAGCTGTCTGTTGCATGCTTGGAAGATACATTTCTTACACAGTGCTCTGAGAAGTGGCATGGTGCCGTTTGGTGCTTTTTGTACCGCACTTAATATTTATTCAATGAGGAATCAAGTGGTGCAAATATCTGGGTTTTTTCCTCTTCATTCCAACCATTTTCAGTGGCTTTGATCTGTACTTGCCTGCAAGTACAAACCGTCTAGTTATACGTGGCATTGCCTCAAACAATTCTGTGATCACAGTCCAAAATTTACATTTAGCACAGCAGATGGATCATAGTTTTATCCACAGCCGGACCTCTCTCTCTTACAAGCATTAGAAGCGGCAATATGTGGAATACTGACAAACAATGATAATTGCAGTCTTATTAATGATATGTCTATAGCCTGCTACCCTCAATGATACCCGGTAAGAAAATGAAAGGTACATTGCATTGAATCAAAGTAATCATATGAAGAATCTAGAAGAATATTACATTTCCTAACACCACTACAGGACACTTATATACTTCTCGACATCTGTCCATAGAAAAAAACTTTATGTAGAATTACTTTTCTTTGGCTTAAGTATTATTTCAAAATGCTGCCATCTACAGGCTCCACACAAACTTGTATGGCAGTGAAGAAAGATGAAGAGACTTCTAGTCAAGGTGGTCGTCCTCTTCCCCCTCCTCTTTACCACAACCATTACTACAAAAGATGCAGGGTACCACAAGAAGGAGCAGCGGAGATGCCAAAAGGATGAAGAGACCCACGCAGGCCAGGCTTGCAATCACCTGCAAGGGATGATGAAATAAATGAATTCAGAGTTAAATTACTAGTTTAAACAGATGGAATGTATACCTAGAAAGAGGCTGCACTTCCTTAATATCTGGACATTATGTAAGACTGGCAAAAGTACTTCTGAGTGACTCAAATAAGTATATGAGTAAATTTACATGTTTTCAGCATTTTTCTTTTGGTCAAACTTATTGTTTTGCAGGCAATTCATTAAAAAATTCCCCCAAACTAGTCACTCGCCTTAACCTCTACTGTTAAAAAATATGTATGATTCAAAAAGTCAGTATTTTTCTTTGCTAAAATTCATCTCTATATTAACAAAAAATAAAAATTCACTTCAAAACTCACAATATCTACACAAAGTTACCTCAGTAGTATATCAGAAGCCAAAGTATTTTTCTTCTTTTCATAACTGGTGAATTTCAGCATTTTTAACCAGACTAAGAACAGAGTTTAGAGAGTACAAGGGATCCATTTTACCGAGTTCTGCACTATACAAGACAGTACATTAAGATAAATAGTTGGGAATAGAGGGAAGAATACTTTCCTCAATGTGACATGTCTACACTACCATCAATCAAAGATGTACCTGGGAATAAGGATGAGTAAAGGGCATATCTATGTGATCATACAAGTTTTAAAAACAGAAGTCAGGAGATGGCTATCTTTGAAATTATGAACATAATCAAATTAAATGAGCAAACTTTTTGAAATGCGGACAAATTTTGTATTTTGGTGTCAGCAAGTAAAGGAGTGTGTCCGGTCAGTTTGTGATACCCAGACTGATAAATAGCTTATATTACTGATACCTAAATTTCAATTCTCAATACCAACGGATACTGATATTTGGGAAATAAGCATTCTGTATACTTGCCAGAGGGCTACCAGGCATCACAACTAAGCATTATTTCATTATAAGGTAAAATATATGGACTTAAATTCAAAATACTCAAAAAGTGTTCCATTTCCATTTAACTGATCACAGAATGATAAATATTGGCTTAATAGGTGATATCAACATTTAAGTCAAATGTTACCAGTACCGTTAATGAATACCAATCGGTCCAACAAGAATCCAGACTACCCAAATTCATGGTCTGGATACAAGAACTATGACCACTCAAAAGGGAATGTCTGTTTTGAGTCTGGGTCGGGGGGGGGGGGGGGTAGGAGTTTGGTTTGGGGGTAGGCCAAACCACAAAAACTGACAAAGCGCTCTTTTGCTAGGCCGCTTAATACCACCCACAATAAAACCAAATCAAGGTTACATGGAAACAAAAGTAAAGTGTTTCCTCTGAGTTACATGTTTTCTCTATGACAGGCAAATTTAAATAGAACAAAATAAACAGAAAAAACAATTTCAAGATTCATGCATGTAGACCTGACAGAGCTTATTTTGGCACAAAGAGGCTACACCCATAGAGGTAGAATATGGTTTGGGCATTTAATACAGCAGAGGATGCTACTCTAGATCAGTGTCTTGAAATCTGGCTTTTAAATAAAGTTACACAAATTGGATGGTAGGTTTTACGGTTTGCTTCTAAAATGGTCAGAATGTTCTAATGAACAGTCCATTCTGACTTCACTTTCTGGTGGTCTCCATTTGTCCCTGTTAGGGTAGTCTGTGCACACCTTTATCATCAAAATATAGGATAAAGGAAAGCTTTGAAATAGTGTGTGACATTAAAGTTACAATGAAGTAACATCTTCATCTTTTCAAAGTGAATTTTGTCAGTGATACAAGATTTGGTCATGCATGTAGGTCAAGGTGATATTCATTGTAACCTGATCCAATACAGCATGGTTGGCACAGTTCAAAGAATTACAACTTGATGTTTTTGACCGACAAAAGAAGTGAATTTGTTTAACAACAACCCAAAAGTCTCAGTGATTCCTTGCCAGTTTTGTTGAAGAATTACAGTCATTACATTTTGGGAAAAGATATCTAAGATCCATTAGTATAGATCAAACAGACTGATTCCACAGTAACTTGGCCAATGTCCGCTTCCTGGTTTTTATTGTGGGCATCACCTGCTAGATTTAAGATCCAAACATGTTTGGTAAATCATGTTTTTCAAAGTTCTCACAACTTGACCCCAAAGACTTTTGGCCTCCACCAATAGTAAGAGAAATCATGCACTCAATATAAAGTGCCTACATGCCCAGAGAGTAAGACTGACACATTTCCCTCCTTGAAATATCATAGTTACGAGGTCTTCACAGCTTGGCCTCTGTTGAGATTCATGAGCATTTCCCTTTATGAAATGATTGTGTTTTGGTGACCTCAAATGACATGTGACCTCTACCAAAAATAAGAAACTTGTACCCAATATACCAAGTACAAGATGCTTCACATTTTACCCATCTTGAGACAAGGTGTTTACAAGCAAGTGCCTCACACACAAACACACACACACACCCATACACACAAGAAAACAAAGGACATCAACACCACAAAAATTTAATAATTCAATGGCCTTCGCAAAGCGATCAACCAAGTTACAAGGTCCAATCTAGCATCTCCATGGCAACGTGGCGAGTTATGTATCTCAATCAATTAATGTGTGGCTGGTGATATTTAGGCCAATGAATGACTGCTTAAACAATGAGTGGTAGTTATTTAGGTGAAGAATCCTTACACTACAGTAGCTGCATGCACTAGTTTCAAGATTGATTCATGCAATACAGAAGGTGTGATCAGTGGCAAATACTAACTACTAATTAAATGTATAAGGCATAAAATAAAGGCTTATGGGAGCAGGGGGCTTCATGCAAAAATATTTTTTTTTGGGGGGGGGGGACATGAGAAGTGACTGGGTGAAGGTATAAGAGGGGTCATGTGAAAGAATATTTCTAGGTGGGGGGGGGAGGTGAAAAGTAGTGTAACCTAGGACAAAGTGCTATATTTTTCGAAAACAGTTAACTTCTCATATTAACTTAGCATGTGAAGGGTTTTCAAATGCATTTTTAGACAAAATCATATGACACCCTTGACAAACTTTGGGGGGGATCCTAATGACCAGACGCCTCTGTGTGAGATGGCACATTCACAATTTTATGTGTTATCACCCACATGTATTCATTCTTTCCCCATCCTTACATACATTACAACTATTCCTTGCTAATGTCTGTGCCAAAAATTAAAAACTAAAGTAACATACTGACACCATGTCTTAACAAGAATGTTGAGAGATATGAGGAGCAAAAAACTTCAAAAATTGTTAAGACATTTGAATGATTCTTAGATTGGTTTCACTTCTCCCCCCCCCCCTCCACTACCTTCATCTTTCTTGAATCCAATGAATACATATTTCAGGATATGGCATATCTGCCCAATATAAGATCAAACCATTCATCTCAGATACCAGAATATTACCCTCCTCTCTCTCAAAATAGAACAATTTAAATGCTAGCTACTGCCTGTGTATTTCAACAGACTGCTTGCACGGTTGTTCAAATTGAAGTGCACTTTTAGTTTCAAATATATCAGGTTTTTAGCAAGACAGTTAAATCTGTTACTTCACAAAACTGCTTTTATTCCCATGAAAATGGCAACATGACTGTCTGTGAAGAGCGTAGGTATTTACTTTTATTTTCACAGGAGGTACTTAAGAGGTAGGGAAAGAGGCTTGGACAGGTTAAACAGATCTCTGAAAGATTAAGTTGAAAAAAAATATAGTTCTATAGGAATTTTATAAGTTCAGAGCCTTGCAATCATTTCATAATTTTCTGTGACAAATTGTTAAGTTACCAAACATTGGGATACTTTTCTCTCTTTACTGGTTTAAACCACACCTCAATGAAATGTTGCATTGGAAGTTTACAGATTTTCAAATACTCATTGCATGATGGGAAATAGGCAACGTTGAACATTCATTGAACACTTCTTGCCTTTCTTTATAAGCTAAACACTGGAACATGAAGCAGACATGGCAGACATTATTCGCACAAAATATTAATAATGATCCACAATGAGCACTATGCAATGCCTTTACTGGTGTTCAAATATATGTAAAACAGATACTTCAAAATATCTTGAGTTGTGAACAAAATATTGATGTGGGGTTTAAAGGTCATGTGATCAGACATTCCCTTTTACTAAGGATCCTATTAATCTGTCACTGAAATAATCCTTAAAGAAACTTTAATACCATTTTACCCTGTACATTATGTATTTATATTTAATGACAATATGTCCATGGTAAGAACTAAACAGCACAATGGCCAGTTGAAGACTGACTGTAACCTAAGTTTTCACAACAATTTGAGTTGTCATATCTACGCTGGTTCCAGGATTTTAAGACAAAATGTGGGCAAAAGCAACAAACTTATTTACATCATCTAAGCAGTTTATCAATGTGATACATTAAATATCTTCCAATTTTCTATTCCTTTTGGTCACCCACATGACTATGAACTTTTAGGTTAATTCAATGGAATCTTTCCAAATCTGTCATGCTACCTTTTGAAATCGACACTCTTTTAAGCAGCAAACCAAATTTCATGTTCAGTCCCTTTTAAACCTAATATTTTGGACTTTCAACTGTCTTGGAGAATAAACATGTTAATGATAGTACTTTCAAGACCCTTTACAATTTAAGAGTGATGCTATTAAGAGTGATGGTCACACCCAAAGCAGGGATACCAAAAAGTGGGCTTCAATGCAATAACTGAACATAAAACATAAAGAACCTGCTCTATGGAACAGTGTTTCCTCTAAGAAATTATCCACTGGGTCAATTTACCTAATATGAGAAAATTTGACTCACTGGAAATTTCAAAGCCATGCGCTCACACTGCACCAACTTAAAGAAACAAATGAAACCCTATTTTTGTATTTTTGCAATGAACATCAGTGCGACAAATCAAAAAGTCATTGCATCAAAATCGCATCATAGCGGCTTAGCAGAAACACTACTATGGAATGAGGTTATGTGATGATGTGATAAAATCATTTTCGACACTAGAACAAGCTGACATGTTTTAGACAGGGCAGAGAGGAGGGATTAAGAAAAATTATGAAGTTAGGCTACTCAACTGGTTTTAATATTTTGCAATCTCATTATGTGAAAACATGTCATTGCACAATACAGAAACCTGGTCACCTTTCCATACTAACACTTTTCTTCCCTAATGCCAATGCAAAAAAAAAACAAACAAATGAAATGAATGAATGAATTGACCATCAGCAAGTCCCAGCATGCACTTACTATGACACCCATGCACTGTACCCATGGTGACCCTGATGAATGGTATCACGTTGGTAGATTGTCCTCTTCATCTCTGCAGTGACAGAGGTTACACTTGCAGCAGAGAATACACGGTGCAATGAGAAGAAGGAATGGTGAAGCAAGGAGTAGTAAAACACCAAAACCCGCAAAGATACCAATCACCTAACGTTCAATTGAAAAAAAATGGTTAATAGAGATAAAATGTGGCTTTCCTCTGAGAAACACTTCTCTTACACTTGATGCACACACCTTACATGATTAATGAAAAAGAGAAGTGAATGACCTCTGCTATGACTGTAATCCATCAGGACTTTTTGTGAATGGGATGGAGAGGGTGGGGAAAGGTGGACTGGTCCCCCTTCTCAAAAGCAAGGTAAAAGACTGCCCCCCCCTCCCACCTTCTTTTACTGATGAAAAAATACTTCCAGGCTTTTCAAGTTCAAAGTATTACCTCACTTCCCAATTAAGTTTCAACATTAATCTCATCATTTTTCCTACCAAACCCCTACTGTACTATTACAGGAAATTTCTCAAATTCTACAGGCCATTACTCACATACTTTTAAACAGAGAACTTCTGTAAAAATACAAAAGAAGTACTGAAATATTTCCCCTGTTTTGTTGCCATCTCCACAAGGATTTCTTTGGAATCTGAAAGACTGATATGAAGGGAGTCATCCAATTAAATGTACAAAGCTCTACACTACTGGTCTTCAGCATCATCAATTGGTGGTAGCAAAAACCCCCACCCTTTTTCTGTCAATCCTCCCAGCCCCCGTGCTTTTCAATTTTTTCTTTCAATTTTCTAGCAGACATCCTGTATTTCCATTGCTTTTTAGTTTTGCTAAATTTCAGATGATTAGGTTTTGTTGTTCTTTTTACCACTCTATCCCTGCTCCCTTTCCCCTGCTCCCTTTCCCCTGCTCCCTTTCCCCTGCTCCCTTTTCTCCCTGCTCCCTTTTCTCCCTGCTCCCTTTTCTCCCTGCTCCCTTTTCTCCCTGCTCCCTTTTCTCCCTGCTCCCTTTTCTCCCTGCTCCCTTTTCTCCCTGCTCCCTTTTCTCCCTGCTCCCTTTTCTCCCTGCTCCCTTTTCTCCCTGCTCCCTTTTCTCCCTGCTCCCTTTTCTCCCTGCTCCCTTTTCTCCCTGCTCCCTTTTCTCCCTGCTCCCTTTTCTCCCTGCTCCCTTTTCTCCCTGCTCCCTTTTCTCCCTGCTCCCTTTTGCCCCTGCTTTTAAGGATACAATGCTGTTACTTTAATGACACCACTTCACCATTTTCTTTGATCAAATTAACTGTCAGTCATCTACAGATGTTTTTGACATCTTTTAAAATTGTGATAATTTTAGGATTACCAAACTTCATACTCAAATGACAAACTGCCTACTGCACATAACTTGGCTTTTTTTATTCAACTGATTTCATTCATTTTCTAAATACCTAGCAGTGACATATGTTTTATTTTTTTAACTTCAGTTTTTTGTCTAATTTCTGTACTTCTTGCCCAATACTTACACCTGTTTCACCACTGGCGCTAATGACAATTTTATGAGTACCATAAATTTTGACAAATAACAATTCCAGGTATGGATCTTTCCAATATTATGATTCTTTCTCTCGACTGCAAGATTTCTTCTGTGCAGAAAAACAACTCTTTGCTTTTGAATGTACAGAACTACTTCATATATTGACTATGAAGAGTAAAACAGCACAAAACATAGCAAACACAGACACACATCTGTGTCCAACAGCATAAGTTCTCATTTTACATAAGAGCTACTTGTCACACGTATTAATTATTCAAGACTGCAGTAAATATGAATACATTTGCATGAATAATTAAGAACTTTCAGTGTTTGAAAGATCACTCTTCACTCTAAAGATATCTTCTGTTGATCTATTTTGATGCAAATAGCAATTATGTACCAAGTACACCTGGAATCCTTTTTGCAGCTTTATTTATTACAAAACTGATGAGAAGGATCTTTTTTTTAAAAGATTTGGGTCTTGAGAAAAACCGAATGGAAAAGACCTTGCATTGGAATAGCTCAAATTATGATAAAATTGACGTAAATCGCTCTCCTTAAACAAGAAAGCATGCTGCTATAAATAACTGTTACACAGGTAACCTCTTGAAAATCTGTCAGAGTATCATATCATCTGTTTACAGGAGAAAGGCTTTAACATGATGACTTCCTCCACAGTTATAAATCTGTCACACAAGTAATGATATGCTCAACCTGTCCCCGTTTTGGCATTCTGATGAGTCAGCAAAACCTGATTTGGACAAATTGATCTGTCTTGTTTCCAGTTTCATATAGTGAGAAATGTTCTCTCAGTTGGAGGTTCTTTGCTCAATCATTTATTTCTTTTAAATTGTACAAAATAAAACTGTATTACAATGTCATTTTAATTTTTAATGCTGTGATAAACAGATCTGGGCAAAAACTGCACTCCTCACTATGCCAAAATGACCAAAGAAACACATTCGTCACTACACCTACTCATAAGTACGTCAAAAAGGGGACGAAGTGATGAGACCACACCACTCACCTGAGTTCTATGCCAAATTACTGATGCACGTGAATGGCCCAGTTTATTCTTACACGGTCCCTTATCATAATGTCGTAAAAGAAAGTCATCCTGGAAGAAGTAAAGGCAAAAATAAGTAAATAAAATGTATAATGTAAATAAACAAACAAACAAATAAATAAATAAATTTCAAAACCTTTAAGATCTATACTTATTATACTCAAATCAAGTTTAAATCATGTTTCTGAACACATCACAAAAACCTCAATACCAATATCAATGCTCAATATATATGCTAATCTCTGAGATAATCAAAACCACAACAGTTCATTACTTTTTAAAGCAACAAAATCTGACATTATGTTGGAAAATGTAATTTTAGTTTAAAGTAGAGTCTATGTAACTGGATGTTCTACGTTACATATGTATGTTAACAGAAAGAAAGAATTGATACATGGCAGTCAGGTGTACTTCTCAAACCTCCTTAGGCTAAGATTCATTATGTATATGTTCAGTTGTACAATGCTATCATAATATATACACACAAATTTAAAATGGAATATAATTTTTGCTGAACAACAGGAAAGTAAATGTTTATGGAGACTGGTGATGACCACGAAGAAGGAGAAATAGAATTAATAAAATAAAAAGAAGTCATCAAAATTTACGTGATATGTACTAACAACACAAATATGGAGGAGATATAGCTGCAGAGCAAATATAGACACTTACGGGTCACAGAAGGTTTTGAAACTTTTTGGAATGGTGGTATTGATGTAGACTACTACTGTACATATGCTCTGAGAGCCTGTGCTCTGATGCTTAACTTATGTTTTTGAACACATCAAAGAAACCTGAATAACAATATGCTACTACATGTATGTGTTCTGAGAGTTTCTGAGATCTGACACTTGACTCATATTTACATACACACTCACTCAATACCCTACAGTCACCATCTGGCAATGGCACACTGCGTCACATCATCCCAAAAGGCCCCATCCTTCCTCTTTCTCATCTTTTTACCACTGCGAGCTAATCACCCAATGTCTTCTAGTGAAATGTCCAAAGAAGAACTCCACTTTAGATTTCATTTTTTTGTGTTTTTGTGATGACGGATAAAAATTGGTATACTTACGTCAAGATTTGCCAAACAGTACCAACAGAAGACATGTTTACAACGTTTGCACATCATCTGTGCACATCCAGCATCCCTCTCTATTGGTATATGACACATTGGACATCTTTTGATTTTAGCATCATCATCACCTTCACATCGTACCCTGCAGAAGTAAAAGAAAAATTCCGTCAGGATGGGGGTCGGGAGTGAGATATTATCATGTGTCTTCTTTGTGTAAAGTACTACATTACTACACTGTGTTCCAAACTATTAATGTGATCATAACCAAGATTTTTACTTAATTACAGTATTTTGCACCTGTGCTATACAACCTTTGGTCTGCAGACCACCATGTGGATAAGAACAATGGAATACCAAAGTGCTTGAAAAGTGTCTAAAATCTAAATGTGGGGTAGACTGCAAACATTTTTTGTGGGGTTGGACGTCCCTCTAAGTGAAGGTGCTTGAGTAATACAGTCAGTACAGTATAAAGTACTTAATCAGCTGGCAACCATTTTCTTGTTTCCTTCTTACTTTATGAAGGCAATCAATTATTTTCTTTCAAGTTCCACCAAAACACTAGATGCATTTGAAAGGAGAGATTAAGTCAAGTTTTAAGCCAGTATTATATATACTGTATAGTTGGTACATGTAAGCCAATAAGCTGGTAACTCAAGTACAAACATAATGTAGCCACAAACCCCAATGTGTTTGTAATAGTGTTTGCACCGGGTCCAAAATTCGGAACCAGGTACCCAAAGTCGATGGTCGGTCAGGTACCCAGGTACCCGAAAATACAACTTCTGTTAGGCTACAAGTTTGTTGTAAAGTCATAATAAGAAATTTTGCTTTGCAGGTTGATATAATATAACACCAACGTATCTTACTGTGCATACGGGCATGACAAGTGTTCCTAGGCGTGGGCGTGATAAATTTTGCCAGAAAAAGTGTGTTCTGTCACGCATGCAATCTATGTTAGTGAACTTTGGATCCGGGTAGCAATTTCAGAACTGGGTCCTGACATCGTCGGTCGGGTACCCAGGTACCCGGTGCAAACAGTATTTTGTAACCCATTTGCATGTAAATAAACAGCAAATAAACATATCTTCATGTTTTCCCAGAATGCATATCACCTAAGAATTCAAAACCTTTGTTTATTCATTACTTGTACCATTCCGCTGAAGGCCATTCCATTGTGCCACCTCCACATTCATTATGTTTAATATCACACTACTCAAAAATTTTGGCCAATCCAGTATGTGACATAGTCACGACATGGCCTCCGGTTGAACTTGTGGCAGCTGCCCAGCTGAACAGATCAAGTCTCTCAATCTTTTATTTTTTATCAGTATTCTTCCAATTATTAATAACTAATAATTAATAGTTTATAAAAGCATATTCTACTGACCACATTTGATGTTTGCGAACAATGCGGAAAAATTGCCCTAATCAGGAGTTGAAAACATCATCTAAAGAGCAAAATGCATACTAGTTTTTAAAGAATGTTTTTTTTTCAGTTTCTGCAGAGCATGATGGGAAATCTATGATGTCATCTCACCAAATTGATCAGAAATAGCTTTCATATTTCTTAACGTTTGACAGAATATATTAATAACCATGTTTGCTGTACCTTATGCATGTCACAGTTTTGTACTAGGCCAACACGGAAATGCATTCCAGTTTTTTAACAAGGTAAAATTTTGAGGACAAACAAGGTACTCAATTATACAAAATTACAAAGGGGCTCCATGACAACTGCCAACTATTCATCACATTTTGTACCCTTGAGGAAACCCGGAGGAAGTTTCTGACAAAAGTAACCAACCTTCAAAAGAGTTAGGAAAGGAGTTTTGCTATTAACCAGTATTTTTCTTCTTGCCAGAGAGGACCCCTTCAAATTGCCACCAGCTTATACATTTAAATTTCTCAACTCTCCTTTGTAGTAATTCTTATTTACTTATTACCACTGCCTCCTTTTTTTATGTAAATGATCTAGGTAGTATAAAGTGTATGATGGAAATGCTTTCAACACTTACGCATTCTTTATGCTAATTTCTACACAAAAAGTAATTTTAGCACACCTCAATTTTGAATTTTTGTCTATTTCAGTATGTTTGCACAATTCTGCAAATTGCTTTTATTAATGTGTATGAAATTTTTCCATCAAATTTTTTCTCATAATCCAAAGTCTCATTACCATAATGTCTTCAAGCCTTGATGGCAAGTCTTCACTCTATTTTAAAATGATGTAATCCCTTTCTTGTTCTTTTGCTTTTTACAAAAGGAAAATAACTTCAGCAAAAAGGCCATGTTGTCATCATGCATTCAAGAAGAAACGGAAATCATCATGAAATGACATTAAAATCTAAAGAATCATTCCTAAGTAGGCATCTATTTGTCAGGTTATTAATGGTATATCCTGACAATTTAACTCCTTACAGAACTATTTAACAACTTCAAGGTGGAATGCAGTTGTAAGATCATTTTTCTGGAATACGTCAACGAAAATGCAGTATCATCAAGACCATCAGTCTCACATATCACAAACACTATGTTTGTCCCTTTCTACCTTTCCATTCTATTCAACGAAAATTTTAAACATTCTGTCGCAATTGATGGTGCCTTAAGGGACAGAATAACATCACTGTCTTTACTGCCACTTGATTGTTGCATCTGAAGATGAAAGTGGACCTAAAGTCTAGAATTTCAAGAAAATATATTCAAGAGGTTTGAAAATAATTTTCATTCATCCAATTTCCATTTTCATAGCTTCCTCCATTGCTGCGATGTAAAATGTTGAAGTTAATTCACTTTATTTGAAATAGGAGATTGCACAATAATTTGTGATGTGCTTCTTGTACAACTCACATTACCTGCTTTTGTTTCCTTTTAACATTAAGATCCTCATATTATCTTGGAACTTTTACTGTTTCCTTACAAAGCATGTTGTATGGAAAGGACTTACACAGCCAAGTCACCTTACAGCAGTAAGTCAATGATCACATTTTGGTACAAGGTGCAGTGGCTTTTGAAAAAGTAAAGAACTAAAAAGACAGTAATTTGAGTAGAACAAGAATGACATCACACCTTATTGCACAATCTACCACTTCAAATAGAGTGAATAAGCTTCAACAATTTATATCTCAATCCAGGAATGTCCTGTAAAGATGGGAGCTGGACTATTTGGATGCATTTTTCAAGCTTTGTAACATATATTTTTGGAATTCCAGACTTTTAGGTACACTTTAAGAGGTCCTTGAAGAACATCAGAATGGCAAGGACTTCAAATGACCCAAATTTAAGACGAACTTACGACATAACATCCAGAAGATGTGCTGAAGCCCCCTGCTGTGCTAAATTTTCCAAATTCTCTGAGCAGGATATGTTTGCATGCCACCTTGCCTTACATATGCAACAAAATGTAAGGCCACACTGCAAGAAAATAAAGGATTTCTTGATAAGAAATGCACAGCATGTTATGTGAACTAATGCAATTTTTCTGACAGAAACACTGAGATGGCTATGGTTTATTGGCAGCATGGCCTATTACCATAGCAGTACCACCTCCAAGGCCCACCCAGATTCAAGGATCTCAGGGCAACAGAGTTATAAATGCTGTATGTTGCTACTGGATCTTAAACTGTGATTATTCGAACTAAATGTTGTGTCTACTAGACTTGATGAATAATGCTTCAGACTGCTCTAGAACAAACCAACAATTCCAATTAAGTATAAAATAAGATAAACTACACAGCATGGAAACTCATACAAGGGGGTATACACGAATACTTCGAATAATGTTTTCTGGTCCAAACCAAAAGGGTAACCTACATATGGGATAACTAACAAGAAAAAAAAAAAACCTGGCAGGATTGTCACTTTTTCCGTTGTCACTGATTCTGGTTTATAGAAATGAATCATTTACAGACATTTCATCCCAGTCATGTAGTCAAGGACAGACTCCAACATCTTTTGAGGTTAGAAATTTTGTATGTTTTCATTTTATAATTGTATAGTAAGACCTGGAGAGCAATGTTGGAAAGGGCTCTAAGTCTCTAGTACAATATGTTCCACCATACCAGTAAAGTTAAAGGCTAGGGTCCAGATGAAAGGACAACCTTGGGTCTTCTAGGATAGGGTTAAGTTGCAGACTACTGTAATCCCCTGCT
The DNA here is from genome assembly GCA_029531755.1 of Holothuria leucospilota. Taxonomy (NCBI): domain Eukaryota; kingdom Metazoa; phylum Echinodermata; class Holothuroidea; order Aspidochirotida; family Holothuriidae; genus Holothuria; species Holothuria leucospilota. Next base: position 10,917,933 of record CM055971.1, on the reverse strand, counting down.
CATGCAAAGAACACATGATTAATGACATGGATGGTGCTGGTGGTATGGTTCGGAATCAAAGAGCCAACCACTTTATGACCACTCTAAATAAAAGCTTGAAGAAGAGGTCCAGTACCTGCTGGAGGCAGCAGAACAGTATGTCGAAAGACTACAGTAATACCTATATAGTAACATGGGAAGTCTCTGGAGGCTGGAATGGGGACTGAAATATTCAAGAGTGGTAGGAAGGCCTAAAACAACATGTAGAAAAGTGGTAGAGAAATAGAAAATAAGAGCAGGTTGGAGAAGTTGGAAGAAAGCCAGAAAAGTAGGGGATGAAAGAGCAAAATAGAGGGGAAACATTGCAGCCTTGTGTACCTCTTGGCACAGGCAGGGTGAAGGTTATCAGTAAAGATCGGTTGGGAGCTTAGAATTACCCATTTGTTATTTCATTTTTTTAACTAAGTTATCATTAGAAAGTTTACGTTTTATACATCGTTTCATTATTTACTCAAAAGTTGTGTAAAAACATAATACAGTTAAGAGCAGTTTGGATATTCACAATATTGCTGAGTTTTCAATTGGTGATTAAAATTCAGTTTGTGACTGTCTGATACAGGAAGTTGTCCAATTCAGTTAGTCATCAGCTTCAGGTCTTGGCTCTGTCCAGCTGTCAGAGAGGGGTGCAGAAAAAAGATCCTCCAACCCCAAAGTGCATATGGACTGGGCTACACTCTTAGGACATAAAATGGTGATTTTAGGAGCAGGATTGGGAGTGATCAGAAAACTCCTGCCTCCTTATCCTCTGCCATCTAGTCCAAAAGAGAAGGCAAATCTTGTAGGTGGTCATCCACAATCAGCCTGACATAGAGTGAGTCCAAAAAGCTTCCTGACCCTGAATATATTACAATTAATATCTGATGCTATCACTGGAGAGATCACTCAAGTCTACAGTTATCTGTCTTGATCAAGGGGAGTGAAGAAGAGGTCAAGCACGTCAGGACTGCTACTTTAATGCTGTGTTAGCCTATACTATACAATTGTGTTCCAAATAATCAATCCATCCATATTCCTTACCATTTAATAGACTCTAGGCTATAATGAGATGGAATAACTGATTACAATCAAAAGTCAGGTGTGCATACCTGCCTATCCATTAATCTTTTTGGAGCTTTTACGCTTTAGTGAATCTAAGCATCAATTAAGACTTTTTGTTTCATTTCCTGTCATGTAAGGCCACAATGATTTATTTACATATATGGATTTCTATCTCTCCACTGACAGTTTTTCCCTAAATCAATGTAAGAAAGGTGTTGTAAAATTACCGAAGGACAATGGACAGGTTTGGCGATGCTTGGGTCACCCCCAACATTGCATACATGACAAATGGTCTCACAGCCTAGCTCCGGACAGTAGGTTCTGTTTGGATCCAAATCAATCTCTGCAAAAGGAAACAAAAAAGAATAACACAAACTTTCATTTTTTGCACTCTACACTGTTAATGTCTGTTTCTACAAAAAGGGTTCATAATATATATTAATTGTTAAAAAACACTTGGACTTATGAAAAATTCCTTCTCCATTGATCAGTTTTCACCATGTTTACTGTAATGTGAACACATTTTAAACACAAAATATTTTACTCACAGGAGGTAGCCTCTTCATACTCATATGATCACATGCAGTATCTTAGTGGCTAACAGTTAAGGAGCAATATATCAGTTTCCTAAATTTCATTGGAAAAATAGTCCCTCAAAAAATTTCAATTTTGAGACATTGAAAAGGCATACAGCTGAGTAGACCAGTGCAATAGAAGCATGGGATAAAGTTACTAGAATGTGGTGTACTGAATTTACTCAATCTAGGGACACAACCTGGACATGACTTAATACAAGACAAATGCTCTGAGGCACAAATGTCTTTTCATTGTGTCAATCAAACTCCCCAAGTTTTTCCTTATTTTAGGACATTTCTCACTTGTTATCCCTGACTCTGCCCTGACTTGAAAATATAAATTTCATTTTCTGTGTTGTCCCTGAGGGGCTGCAAAGCCCAAATTACGTCCTGAATGTTTTTATTCCTTTCAAGTTTCTCTGCAACCACCCCTTACCCTCTCTTTTCCTTTCATGTTCTCTGCAACCACTCCTAACCCTCTCCTTTCCTTTCATGTTCTCTGCAACCACCCATAACCCTCTTTTTTCCTTTCATGTTCTCTGCAACCACCCCACCTTACCCTCTCTTTTCCTTCCATGTTCTCTGCAACCACCCCACCTTACCCTCTCTTTTCCTTCCATGTTCTCTGCAACCACCCCTAACTCCCTCTTTTCCCTTCATGTTCTCTGCAACCACCCCTAACCCTTTTTTTCCTTTCATGTTCTCTGCAACCACCCCTAATCAGGGATGTAGCTAGTAAAATTTGAGTGCCGGGTAATTGTCTGATCTGGGGAAAGTACCTCACCCCACCCCATGGCATCTACCCCATTTTTCAGCCATTAATTTTTCATTTTTCCCTCATTTTACTTTAGGGAGTAAATTTAGGGCTAGTTTTAGGTCTCGGTAGGCAGATTTGTGGTGGGCGGGGGGACATGTGTTTGCCTGGAGTGCCGGGCGGGAATATCGAGTGCTGGGTGTCACCGCCCAGCGCCGCCCACCGTAGCTACATCCCTGCCCCTAATCCTTTTTTTCCTTTCATGTTCTCTGCAACCACCCCTAACCCTCTCTTTTCCTTTTCTCCATCATGCAGAGCTGTAAAAAATTCCATACTGTTTTCTTCGTCTGTGCTCATCCTTTTTTACAAACACTGGTTCAATGACATTTTCGGTCATCATCGGTAACCAGATTGTATACTGTACCACTTTTCATCATGCATTTGTGCAATTTCATATCTAATACTCACCTAATTGAAAACGTACTTTCTTGTACCGTTCATATGTTTTTTCACCAACTATACTTTTTATCTGCAACACAATCAGAAATGACATTAAAATGATTTCAAAACATACAGTGAACATGAATGTGCATGCATATTACAATGATATGCATACAATGAAGTTTGAAAGTTAATTACATCAACAGAACATTTCACTGTATCAGGGTTTAACACTGGTTTTGCCCTTCTGTATGTACTGCCTTACTACATACATGTACTGTATGCACTCAAACATGTATAGCCAGAGGGCTTGAGACAATTACAGCAATACAACCTCCAACTATTCATTATGTGATTGTCCATTCTGGACACTAATGTGTCTAAGTTTTTGAGCCAGCACAGCTTTATTGAAAGGAGGGCAGATTAGATAAAAATAATGTCATGTATCTCTGCAACAGACTGCATGGTCAAGTGGTTAGAGCATTGGACTTGCAGCCGGAAGGTCTAGGGTTCAAATCCTGGCCAGGTCATACCAAAGACTTTAAAAATGGAACCTACTGCCTTTGTGCTTGGTGCTCAGCATAAGCAATGGAGTAGGGAAAACAAGCCAGTGAGCCACAACTGGAAAAAAGGCCGTGGTCATCTCGCCCTGCAAAATGTTCTGTTCCTCTGTATCCAGCATACAAGACAAATCTGACTTTAGTCCTCACAGTTACTGCATATGTAAACCTGTGGATGTTGATAATTATCCATCATATAAACCATTACCAATATGTATTGCTTATAGAACCCTACTGTAAATTTCCAATGGGAGACTTTTAAAGCCTTATGAATACAAGCAGCTATGGTGGGAAAACAGAAATAGCATGGGCCTCCTACTGTAACTTTAAACATCATAGATATGGCACTGCCTCATTCCCTCCTTCCCAAACAAACAGCAAGGGACTAATACATAAAGGTTTGTATACAGTCTTCCTTCAAATAAACTACAATTACTTAATATTTCTTAAATTACTACTGTATATCCTACCGTATACTTAATACAGTATGTAACGTATGGTCCCACTATTTCAGATGTCTTTAACACATAGTGTGTACATTCATACAGTAAGCCTGCAGGTCTAACTAATAATCTTCAAAGAGTTATTCACTCTCACTTCCATTAAATCTCACAAATGATCAACTATTTTATAATATCATTCATGACAGGATTGCTTCATACAGGTCTATAAATATGGTATTACAGTTCTCTCAGAGTTATTAAGTACTTCCAAAGCTACTGCCCTTACAGCACATCACTGGCTTAATCAGCTTCTTTCAAAGCTAATGAAATTATACCTTGGCACTGGTACAAAAGTACAGAGAATTTACAAAGAATGCAAACATTAACATCACCAAGCACAGTAGTTCTTGTTGAGAAATTTACTGTAAGTTCGGTCAGTGTGTCACAACTAAGTCACTGGGCAGAACGGCAACAACGTGAAAATATATAATGAATGTAATCTACTTTGATCAATAACAGGTCCAGTACCACTACAATACTGTACAGTATGTCTGTTCATTAACCTGTATAAAGAGCTGTATTGTGCTTCTAAAATGCACTGGTACACTATAATGCATACTGTGCAACGTACATGATCCAGGAGAGCTGTACTACAGCGGCTTTTTAATTCAGTAGCTGCAGTTAAGATCTGACGAAGAAATTTCATCCAAATCTCACTTTATTAAAAGACCCTTAAAGAGATTATTTTATAATTTGCTCTCCTCTTCTTAACTTTTTCTCAACACTTTATGAATTTGTATAAACACAAAAAAAAGAGGCGGGAGAGCTGAGGGGTGTGGGTGCGGGGGCTGAAGTCCCCAGTTTGCTATTTCCGAACAAAATTTATGCTATTTTTAGGTAAACATGCATTAGTTTTCAGGCATGAGTACTGCAGCACACTGGTAACCAGACTTGAGGGGGGGGGGGGCAACAAAAATCAGAGTGGGCACTAAGTATAAGATATTGCACATGGGCCTGGCTATGCTCTGCAGAGCAGGGGGCAAGCCAAGGAACAGGGGCCCTGGCCCCAACTGCCCCCCCCCCCTTAGTTATGGGCCTGCAGTACACCCAATAAGAAGTAGTCCCATAATCTTATGGTAAATGCCCAAACTAAATAGTTGAGCCTACTAAAAGTTGTATATACTGTAGCTCTGTACATACTGTATGTTCATTGCACTAAGTAAGTCTTCTTCAGTGTAATATTTACAATGTTGCGATTTGTAACACTCATCCCTTTGCACCATTTTTTACCTGCAATAAGTATCAAATTGTCACATCTTACTGTAGTTTTCCAAATCAGGTCTCTAGATGCTATTGCATGTAACCCACATTATCAGGTCGTGCAACCCCATCCCTAGCATATACACGTAGCATTTTCTAGTGCCAAGTATCACAATTTTGCCTCAAATCTTTTTCACTAGACCTGCAATACACAATGCACCGAAACTACTGCAACAAAATGCACCAACTGTGACTAGTTACTTTAATATTGAGGCCAAGTTGGAGGCAACTGTGACTAGCTACAGTAGCTGTGAAGAAGTCACGTCTCAGATTTTAAGTACAGTAAACTTGCCACACATTGCAAGACCCAATTGCAACCCAATTCATTCACTTTGGTTACCACGTCCATATGGGGAACACCATATTTACTTTCTACAACTGTCACCTAATTTTACAATTCTTCTTTATCATTTGTCCAGAAGAATCTAGTTTCAGTTGCATCGGTGACAGATGCATACTGCCACCAACCAACTCAACTGCAATGCAACTGTTCCTGAGTCCACAAAAAAATATCAAACATGTTTGAAAAGCCCCGGGCCATTTGGTTGCCACTAGGACCGACTGTCAAAATTTGAAGCACACTGCACCAACCTGACTGCATGCCCAAACTGTTTTCATTCGTATCCCAGTTGGGTCAGTGCAGTCAGTGCCTTCAAAATAGCATATCCTGAAATTAGACTATGCTAACCTTGCAGTCAAATGCTGAGGTATATGTACAGTACTGACCATGTACAGAAAGAGCAAAAATAAGGCTGCAATACTGTATGTATGTAGTAAGACAAATTAAACTCTGTAAAGCAAAGAACAATGACTCATCACTCTGCATTAAATGTCTACCAACACAAGTTATAAAATGGTGCATCCCCAATGAAGCACATGACTGTACTAGAATGACCATTTCCAAAAGGGAGAACTCGTCCATGTTTAGCCATGTCAAGCCACTGCCAGACGTAGCTTTGTGTACACAGATATTGCCATGAATGCCCACAAGGCCACAAAACATGCATTAGCAAATCAAACTGACGATGCCTCCAGGATTATAACATGTTGTCTGAGATGTGACTGATCAATAAGTACCTCTCATATTTTGAAATTTATCTGCAGATTTTTGTCATGTTTCAATATTGTGTGTAATAAGAATGAATTTCTTTTGATTGATTTTGTCTGTAGTTTGGAAGATTTTTTCATTGTGACCTTGCAGACCTTCAAATAGAGGACAAATCCAGGGAATAATTTATCTAGTATCGCATCTCATTTTGCTACTCAAAATGATCAAATTGCTGTACTGAAATGCAAAATTGTGGAGCAGTTTTTATACATACACCATTATGGTTTTCAATGAATTTGTGATAAGAAAGAAACCTCAAAACTGCTATGCAAATTTTTAACACTAAATTATTCCCTGAAAATCAACATCTAGCATCAAATAGCAACAGATAGAGGGTAAGCTGCCTCGAGATCAGACCTGGTGAAAAAACAGACATACATCTAATTTTATGCGTATCTTCGTAAAATTTCTTTTTACTGTACATAGAAATACAGTAGTTTCCATTGAGCTTATTAGTTAATGTAGGGCCTAAAATGTTTAAATGTTAAAATCTAGCCTAAAATTAGGCTCAGCAGTTTAGGGCAGCTGTGTAACGAAAACCTAATGGAAGCTTATGCAATGCATGTGCATTGTGGGGTTCAGTGACACTATACAATTGTTTCTCTGAAATTTGAGCTCCCTTCAAAATGATTGCTAATCACAAGTCTGATCACACATTATTATAGTTTGTCAGTTCTCTTATTCATTAGCTTTACATGGGAAATTGACTGTCTCATTGTGCCCCACCCAGTGGGGCACACTGAGACATGATTGGTCAAAACTAATTGGGCTCCTGTGACTGCACCTGAGGGTGTATTTTTTCCACTCTGCTTGTTTATAAAACACAGTGGCAGGTATTGGACAAAAATAAATTTCTGTTCACTAATGTTCTTCTCCAAAAGAATTTTGGAAAAAAAATATTTTGTCTCACTGTACCCCACATTCCCCTTTCCACAGGTATTCACATTAGTAAAAGTCAGTGTGACAGGAAACACTACACACACTGTTCACAGTAGAATTTCCTTTCCTTATTCTTCTTTCAAGGTATTGTACATTGTACACTGCATGCCTGTAAAAATAAAATGCATACGTGTATAAAATTTACCGGAAGATTTACGACCTGTCAGAAACACAGATATGGTATTAGACAGGTATACAGGTATGTACATAGTAACACTATCATCAACAAGCAATGGGCAGATGTACAGTCATAAAAGTACAGGTATAGTATAGTATTATTGTACTTACGGTAAAATAAATTGTAACACTGTCGTCATCGATAGACATACCTGTAACTCGACTAATATTTACATGTAAATACAGTATACACTATTATATTATATAATTACACTGCATACGGAATATGAGGTATAGTACTTAATTGAGAAAATGGAAACTTTCATCGAACATACTGCACATCACTGATGACATCACAATGTAAATATTCATGAACAGATATATCATGGATAAATTAACACACATCATGATATAGCCAGTGTCTTGTTTCATGATAAATTACATTCCATCTTAAAGAGTAAATCTCATCCCTGACAGTTCCAGTTCTCTCAACTAAGTTACTTCTAGCCCCTCCCAAGACACAAACCTAGTTTATTGCTTTAACCGGTTAAGGCCATATACTTTACTGGTAAGCATACAATGCCTGTTTATCAAACACTCTGTGCATGCTGTGTCATGTGAGCTACTCTGCATCTTTGGAATTTGATGTCGATCAAAAATCAGTCACCAACCGAAAATTTTGGTTTTCCCCTACCAAAAATTTACTTGGGGTGGTGAGTGTCTGTCCTTATGTTCGATTTACATATTGCGTACATGTACGAAAACTCTAACCTACTGTAAGCTTTGGTCACTTTTTAAAATATGAAACAGGGCCCACGCTGCAGGTTGGTGATCTATCACATACTGTACTATGCACACTTAATCAGACCTATGAAAAGCAAATCAATCACCTCACACACTATGTACCTGACACTGCAAACGAAACATGACCTCGATGAGACCATATAGCCCCAATCAATTACAAATTAGTTACTACTCAAGGAGGAAAAGTAGGTTTACTATTAAATTATAAAGTACTGCAAAAATGAGTCTGGTGTATTGCTTTTAATTTTGAGCACGTTTGCATGTGATCTGATGACTTGTTCCACAGAAATGAGGTACAGAAGGCATAATGATATAAACTTTTGCAGCCATAGGTTTTTAAGCATATTTTGGAAGAGTTAACTATGACTTGCAAGAGAAAGTGTTACTGTTCAGACACTGCCAGGCCTCATGTACAAAAAACTCCCTTCATATTAATCTGGTCTGAGAAGTGTAGACAGAAAAAAGTGTGGTACAGTACCTGCATGGAGGATTCTTGACTGACTACTATAAGTTCACACACATTGACGCAGACATTTAGGTTTGACAGCAGTTCATGGAAACAGAGTTAGATGAGGTTTTACTGCTCAGTTAAACCAACTGGTTTAAGTCGGGCTGGCCACAGCCTTTTTTCCATACTTTGTGGCTCACTGGCTTGTTTTTCCTACTCCATTGCTTATGCTGAGCACCAAGCACAATGGCAGTAGGTTCCATTGTGCTTGGTGCTCATGGAAACAAAACTCCCCTTTTCTCTATTGGGTCTCCTGAATCCTCAAAATCCAGGATACAATTTTGACATGTCTTCACATACTGAACAGCCTACAGTATGATGCTTGGACAAGAGATTCTGTACAATTGACCCACTGTATCAATTTCTCTTTTGCCTGAATTAAAGTCCTTGACTTTTCCTTGACTGAAAACAGGGAATCATTTTTCAAAGTTTACCAATTTCTGGGATGACTGATGTCCATGCTATTTCATGAAACCACTAAGCAGAAATTTGAGAGTGACTGACAGGAAAAGGGAGGGGCATCTGAATGTAGAGTTACAGAGTATTATGCACTTACCAATTGAATGACGCACCCCACTACTCCCGGGCATGGTCAGTCGAATGTGGGTCATTGATCAATGACAGTGTGACTTACATGTCCGTCATTGTGTGAATACTGCCTGTCACTAGAGTGACGAAGAGGTGTGTCAATGTTACCTCCGACGTCAGTCACTTTGCTGACCAAGGAGCGAGTCACTGTGGGTCATTTGTTACCTCTTTGTTCAAAGATATCAACATTCAGCATTGCTCCTCATGTGTAATTTTAACTTTTGTCAGTCAGTTTGGTGACTCACATGTCCATCAAGATTGCAGATTGTTCATCGGTTTGGTGACTGAGAGGTGAATCATTTTATAAGAGTTGTCAATAACAGAAGTGACTGAGGGGTACTTCAATGTGTGTGTTTTGTCAGTGACATTGTGGACAATGACTGACCATGTCTGGGGATAGTGGGGTGTGTCATTCAGTTGATAAGTGCACTAACTCAAGCACTGTCGTAAGTTGATGAGAGACAAAGGAGTAAAGGTAACACAAGTTTTGTGATAATTCTCCCTACTGAACTATACTCTGTATTAAGGCCATCCTTCATTTCAACTTCAGGTTCCAATGTCAAAAGGTCTCTCAGTGGCTGTATTTACTTTATGAATGCTGAGACCCATTCATGAAACCCCTCCAAGTTGAACTTAACTTGGGGATTGGTCAATATTATTATAAATGGAAGTTTCTGTGATTATGATTCAAGTTATCTCTGTGCACAGTAAAATGCTGACCACATGCAGCACATCAAACTTTATTTCTGACAGTAGAAGATTACTTAGTACATTTTACAGTACATGTTATCCCTATACAAAGCTGTTGAATATTCAGTTCGCCTCCCACAAAAATATGTGACAACCAGTCACCTTTTGTATCTTTGGATTCCATTTTTCAATTCAGGCAATGTTTTTCAAACTATTCTTTCCTCTCATATCTATTCAAATCTGTGTTGTGTAAGACTACACTGTACGTTGTCAAGATGTTTCGTACATGTATTGCAGGCACATTTGCAGTACCAGCTGGCTTGCTTCACCCATAACCCATGTACACATTAAAGGGAAAATGCAGTCACCTATTTTGAATGGCCTATTTTGATCATGTGAAAATGTTTTTGTTAGTGACTTGTGAAATTCAAGGAGAATTTTTCCTTGCTTTACCTATTGTTTGTAATAGTTATGTTCAAAACTTCTTCAGAGGTGCTTGTATATACTGTAATGCAACAGAGGAGATTTGCAAGAGTTTGCTGACTTTCAAAGCAACTGCCTGCTGCCATTTATGATATTGTATGACTCATGTAGTTAAGTCTCATCAATGACACAACGTTGTTACAAGAATTAGTCATTTGTATAGATCAGGGATTCTCAAGTGTTTTCAGCTACAGTTAGCATTTCCTTGAATTTATTGCTTTATCACTTTACAGTAGCCAGCAGGCGTAGATCCAGGGTTTGGTGAAAGTGGCTCATTCTTGAGGGCAAAGCCCAAACATAGGCTCTCTGAAAGTTACTGCACTCCTGGCAGTAGGGAGTTTGGTTTTCTTAATTTGGGTAGTGGTTCTCCTTAATGGGGCACCCTAAAGGGATGAAAGTTGACTTCAACCCGGTAAAGGCTGGGGAAGAGTTGAGAAAATTGACATTACAATCACCCTAGACAGCAGGAAAACACTCTACACCTTAAATTTCTATCGTAGTTCCACCCTATAGTCGCCAGGACAGTAAGAAAATTTGGCATGCCAAAAACCCTTGATTAAGGAAATGCCCTCTTAAAACACAAATTTGTCATTAGAGCTCTGCTTCCACCATAAGTGGGTCACCACGGGAGAAAAATTGTTAAGATGGGAGACAGGGTTGGCAGTTTTTGCCACAGGTGGTTTTTACCGGTAAAAACCGTCCTGGTAAAAACAGGTTTTTGAAGAAAAATGGAAAAAACGGTAAAAACCTGTTCTGCTACATTGAATAAAATGTTGTTAACAAGTACTTTTTATGCTTTTTTCAAAGTCTAAAGAAGAAAATCATTCTTTTACATTAAGGTTAATCATTTTAGGCAACAATATATACCATATTAGAGTTTGAATGTGATTTGTTTAGTGATTTTGGCCACTTTTTGTCCAATTTACACTGTTTTTGTGTTAAGTATACATACTGTACACTAGGTATATTTAATGCAGAAAAATGGGAAGGAAAATCATGGAATAATTTAAGGATTTATTTTCAGTTTGATGGGAAGCTTTCCTGAGCATACTGGCAAGTTGGTAACTCCACTCTTGGGTATACCCTTTCAAGGGGAACCTGCAGCTGTGTAGGTCCTACAATAACTCAGGGTCTTACAGTACATTGACCTCCAGTAGTGAATGTCTCATTTATAATTGAACCATCCACCTTCCTTCAACATTTCCACTTTCTTTATAAAGTGCTGGCTATCCACTTAAGTTTCTTTCATTCTAACATTACCATTTGTGGTTTATCCATTTTTTTCAATGAAGATTACTTAGTCAAAACATAGCTAGACTCTTCATATTTGTTTGGTCGTCGATAAATTCTTACTTATCTCTCAGTATGGTGGACTTGAAATGCCCAGAGAAACTCCCTTGATGAAACTCATTTACTTCAGGTTGCTGCTTAGTCAGCATGTACAGTATGGCATTGTAATTTGCTTCTCTGCTGTGTCAAACTGAAGTTTCTGACATAATAAAGGAAGCTGCTTGTCCACTTCATTCTGCTACTGTACTCAATATGTGTAACAGATATGCCCTGCCAAATTTGTGACTGAACTTATATTAAGAACTTTCATAACTTTACACATAATTTTATTAATCCTCATTTTGAAAAACTTTGCTTGATAAATCTAGTCATTTAGCAAACCAACTGTAATTTTCAGACTATTCCTGTTGGCGTATAGTTGCTTTGTTTGTGGTTACACTTAACATGTTAGGGCTTACCGTACTATTGTAATAACTGAGTATATTTCACTCTTTATTCTGTGTTTGACAAGTTTTAGTGCTCACTTTTTAGGCAAAATAGAAAGTGTAAATGAATGTTAATTATTTTATCTCAACTGGTTTATCCATCATGTGCAATGGGGTACAACAACTGCACGCTTCTAATTGCCAGAAGAGGTTTTTTCCATTTTCTCCCGGTTTTTACCGGTAATAACCAGTAATTTCCACTTATTACCAGTTTCTACCGCTGTCCCGGTAAAAACAGGTTTTTTCCGGCAAAAACCCAACCCTGGTGCTTGTAATGCAACAGAGGAGATTTGCAAGAGTTTGCTGACTTTCAAAGCAAAGTTTGCTGACTTTCTACTGCCATTTATGATATTGTATGACTCATGTAGTTAAGTCTCATCAATGACACAACGTTGTTACAGGAATTAGTCATTTGTATAGATCAGGGATTCTCAAGTGTTTTCGGCTACAGTTAGCATTTCCTTGAATTTATTGCTTTATCACTTTACAGTAGCCAGTAGGCGTAGATCCAGGGTTTGGTGAAAGTGGCTCATTCTTGAGGGCAAAGTCCACACATAAGCTCTCTGAAAGTTACTGCACTCCTGGCAGTAGGGAGTTCAGTTTTCTTAATTTGGGTAGTGGTTTTCCTCAAGGGGGCACCCTAAAGGGATGAAAGTTGACTTCAACCCCGTAAAGGCTGGGGATGAGTTGAGAAAATTGACATTACAATCACCCTAGATAGCAGGAAAACACTATACACCTTAAATTTCTATCGTAGTTCCACCCTATAGTCGCCAGGACAGAAAGAAAATTTGGCATGCCAAAAACCCTTGATTAAGGAAATGCCCTCTTAAAACACAAATTCGTCATTAGAGCTCTGCTTCCACCATAAGTGGGTCACCACGGGAGAAAAATTGTTAAGATGGGGGACTTGAATCCCCTCAAGTTTCACAGATTCCCCTTCAATTTTAGACAAAGGGGGAATTCCCCCTTAAATTTTTGAGCTGGTGATAACCCTGGTATGCATGGTTGTTAGCAAGTCTAGGAACTAAATGGGATTCTCAGCCATTTTGTAACAAGTCATGACATCTATAATATAGATACAATGTAAGACTGATCACAAATGCACTATGAATACAGGCATGGATCCAGGATTTTGAGAAAGGGGGGGCGCACACACCTTCGGCCGAAGGCCAACAAGTGAGCGCCGAAGGCGCGAAGCCACAGTAGGGGGTTTCAAGAAAATTTGAATTCTAGATACGCTTAGATGCAATTTCCCAGCATCTGGGAAGCATATTTTCCATATCTATTTGCTCATTTTTTTGGAGTATTTAAATCGTTGGTCATTGAAAAAAGGGGGGGCGTGCACCGGGTGGGCCTCCACCTGGATCCGCGCCTGGAATATCTGTGGTTACTTTCTTTAACATCTACTGTACTTGTAAGATGCTTTACAGTTTCTCACAATTTGCCACAATTACTGGCAATACAACACGATGATCATGATCCCATGAAATAGCGACAATCTGTGACAACCTGTATCAGACTATGGATCACTAATATGAAACTCAATAACAATGTGCAAATGCAGTACCTACAGACAATACACTCCCAATAAACCATAATCATGGCAGTCACAGGAAACTTAACATTTACAGTGTATGGTAAAATTACACAGGAAGGTCTGCTTACAGACAAGAGGTACTGGAAAGGAGAGTTTGGGGTTAAGACCCCAAATAAACCAACAAAACAGTCATAAGAATACTGTATCTACTCTAATAAATGCCGGGGGGGGGGTGAAATTTTCCTGAAGGGGGGGGGGCATCTATTAGAGTCAGATTTACAGGCAAGGAATCTTACCTTAATATCAGCATTACAAATGCTTACACAGATGCTGTATTAAAGATTGTGAGCCATTGTGTCAGTTCCCAGGGGACCTCTTATCCACCAGCAGTCTTGCTGTGTCTCTATTTTCTTTAATTGTAACAGCGATTCTCCCCCTCCCCCCCCCCCCCATGCTTCACAAAATACCTGAAGATTTGGGACTTTTCTCTTGGCAAGTGCCCCACAACAGGAATTCACAATTTCACTACATGCCATTGTGATGAAAAAATTAAGGGGAGCATTTATTAGAGAGGGGGTGTTTATTAGAGTAAATACGGTAAGTGAAAAATTCTTCAAGTTGCACAAAAATTCAAACATTTTACAACCGCATTTACTAAGAATATCTCCCACATGAATAAACATTTTGAGATGCCTTTTTTACATTTTGAAACAATAGAATATCCCCTTAAAATGAAACTCACAAAATGCAGATCGCAGTTATTAAGGTTTCATTGGCTCATAGCATAATGCATGCAGATTAAAATTTTAACTTAAGGGACCACAAATGTGAAGGAAGCCCATGGCTTAAAAATTACATCTTTACACCTGGTGGCTGACCAAACTAACAATTTTGATACTTCAGGGCCTGAAATAAGATATCATGAGGGCAAGACCACCTTTCAGGACACATAAATAAATCTCAAAGGGCACCAAGGCCAAACAGAAGATTCTGTATTTCCTGGTATATATTTGGTTGCATCATAAAAAATAAAGAAATAATTATAAAAGAAATAACCAACTAGAAAAGAGCAAAATATATCTACAGCTCTATATGGAGTTTCTTGGAACTACTTGAAAAACAATGAGCAAACAATAGCAGTAACTATGTTTCTGTTTAATCTACGGCAATTAAAAACAACAAGGAAGTACCACCAAGTAATGGCATTGATAAATGAAATCAAAATATTTATACCTGTTTGATACAGAACAATATAACCTTGCTATGTTATTTCTGGTGCAGAGTTCTAAGAAAGAATTACTCAGCTGGTATGGGCAAGTAATGGTTTTTCTTGGGGATTTTCCCGAAGGGAATACCCATTTCTTGGCACAATGCTGACCTAGCAAAATGAGTGTAGGTTTGCACAATTCAGGGTCAACAAAGAATTCAATCAGCAAATGATTCCCCACCCTGTACTGTAATCAGTGGTTTGACTAGGCAAAGAAAGTTAGCGTCCCAGGGACGCAACGCTGCAAAAACATTTGCGTCCCATCCTTCAGTACTTGCTTACTATGACTGACCGTATAAGGCCTATCCTTTATCTGACCTTATTCAACTAAAATTTCATCACACGCAAATTCGTAAATAAAAAACAAACAGCTCATTAACACTTTCTGCATAGCCCTTAAAGGTTCTTGGTGTCCTAGACGCAACATCCCTCGTTTGTAAAAATGCTGGTAATGACAGTCAATGACTCATTTTACCACTTTTTTTCTAATGGCCTGCACAGTGGCATTTTGACTTCCACCATTCTGGTCTGCCACCGATAGTTCTTTTATGGCAACAAGGTGACCAAAAAGTTTTGCTTGCTTTGCATATACTGTAAGAGGTCACTTATTTACACCATATATATCATGCTCTGTGCTCTGTGGCTTTGCTTTTGTGGACCATTTCAGCTCTACTGATCTTGATGGTAAAGCTGTATGTCAATATCACTTTTCAATAGCGATGCAGCACATAACGAAGCCTAGAAAAACCTTGTTTTGGATAAGAGACATTCATATGCTTTAAATGTTGCCAGTTGGTTGAAGAAATGTTCCTGACAATCCTCACTTGACCAAACTTTTGTGGAGATATTTCACAATTAACTTACGATTTCTTTCTTGTTTCACATAAGTGTTGGTTTGTTCCAGTGAATACCACTGAAATTCATTGACAACGTGACAACCATGCTAAAGAAGGTCATAAGAGCACTTTACATTGGAAAACGCAATCTGTTGTCATGGTAATGACAAACAAGAGTTTGCTTATGCTGCAAGCCATGGTAAATGAAATACAGTAGAATTAGAGCATGGTCACTGGATTATACTGTCCCACATTCAAACACTGCCGACCAACAAATTACATCTACAGTGCCATACAGACTGTAATTACTAGTTTAATCCGTGCTGCAATGCAAGCTACCTCATGCCTGTTCCAAAGCTATTCTTACATGCAGAAAATATCATACATGTACATATCAATTTACCTAAGCTAAACAGGTTTCCCTATACCTGTAGGGCTCCCTAAGTTACACATTGGCTCAAAAGCTGATGCTGACCATCAATGAGCTAACCTGTGTTTCAAATGCCAAAATGATCACCCAATCAAAAGGACTGCAGGGAGTAGTGAAGGAGAGACTTACCTCATTTGGTTGTATCTTTCCCGACTCCTTGCAGGTAGCATCAGGGCAAGTAATGTTGTTTACAACACCTTCCTGGATGAGCAAAGCCAGATATTGCTTCAAGCACTGTAAATAAAGGATATATGGGTTGAAAATACATGATAAGTAGCACCAGGGTTTTGAAAAGAGGCAGTGGGGGCAGGGGAGGGGATAGAAGAAATTACAAGAAGCACAACAGTAAGTAACTGCAGTACTGAACAATTGCTTTTTGTTTGGGAATGACAAGGGGGCAAGATATCTCACTAAAGAGAGCAATTACCACATCCCCCTAACCTAAGCACAAATGCTGAAGACTTATATCAGCTATATACATAAAATAAGTGACTCTCAATCACCCTGCAGGCCTATAGGCAAGCACGTTTATCCGCCAGCTAAACATAGGCATATTTACCGGTATACATTACATTGATTATAGGTGAATCTTTTTGAGGATTTTTGTTTTCATATACAGCTTAATCACTCCCATCTGTTGACCTCTGATAGCCATCCAGCAAGAAAAACTCTCAGTTTTCTAATAATACTATTAATAATTGGCTTGTATAATCTTCACAGATGGGCCTTTCTCATGGCTCTTAACCAAAGTACGAAATGATTTTCCATGCGTACAGCATCACGTTTGCTGAATTTTGACTTCCAACAAACTGACAATACACTACTGCACCCTTGATATGACCGTTTGTTAATTTCCTCATGGCGATGTCTCTTCTCCCTCAGATGACCTTTGTCCTCTCTCTCTATATTGCATTCTGCTACTAAGTGCAATACTGGTCATCCACATACCCAACTAAAAAATCTGTGAAAGAGCTTTAGTTTCTTGAAATGTCAGTTACAAGCTGCAATAAGTTGTCACAGTTTGTCTATACACACTAACACTAATAAAAATTACTGAAAGATTTAAACAGTTAATTGTTGGATATAGCATTAGAACAATTCAGCAGTATAGTAACACATGTGCACTTACAGACAAACAATAAACACAGGTACAATTCTCCATCTGATGTACATCGTTCAGGCTGTACTCCCCAAAGCAGAGTTTACATGTAATGTATGGACCAAGAGGCAGATCACCACTGATTGTGCTAATCCTTGGTGTCACTTCAATGTCTTGTGTTGCCGTAGAATCCATCATGAAGACACTGGATCTGATGCCTGTGCAGGAAACAAGTTAAACATGTATGTTAGAGACTTTATTGTAAATCCAATTTGTTCTTGGACTCTCACACATGAATTTCCAAATAAACTGCTGTACCACTGTAATTATACAGCAATGGGAAAATGAAACTATACTGCCCCAGAATACACAGACTTTCGGAATGTAAAAGTTTATATTCTAATTAAAGACTCAACAACTTAACCACAGTTCATATAACTTTTTGAGTTGTTCAATGACTCAGACAATCCAAACAATAAACCACCTTCCTGCTTTGTATGGTTACTGTCTCTTGAACAATTCCACACTTACTAGCAATGGGTACTGCATGCCAATACCACATAGACTCGCAGACTTGACATACGTCACACTCGCATGAGCAAAGTGTAAGACCAACAGCTAATCATTGTACAGTGACCACTGAAAAGCTTCATGGTATGATGGTGTTGGCAGCACTAGTGCAGCTCTCTGTCATGTATCATTCCTTTAGATGCATTGTAGATAATACACTTAGCGTATACATACAGTCTATACAGTGAAGTCATAATTTCATAAAAATGATTGCATCTTGGTCAATCCCAGGGCTACCTATGAATGATGCATGTACCATCATCCTTCTGTGATCGCAGAAGAATGGAAATCTCTTTTCCACATGGAATTTCACAGAATTATAAAAGAAAGAAAAATCAAGTCCAAAATCCATAAGACTTTCATCACTGAAATTAAGATTTCACATACCAAAAATCAAAAATATGTCAAAGGAACAACCCTACAGTATTTACAAAAGACAAACTGACCAATTTTTACCATCTCTAATGAAGTCAAATACATCTGGAAAACATCAAAACCTATCAAATGGAGAAAGGAGTCCCCCAATTTTATTTTCAAAAATCTGCTAAATCTTACAGATCTCTTCTTATTTGGCTCACAAGTATTTTTCATTATGTGTCTGTGTGAAAACTTTGAATATTGTAGGTTAACCAAGTAGTTATTCTACATGAATTTAAGAAATAAGTAACAAAAATATTGTCACATGATTTAAAGGGGCCATTTCTGAATTAGGATGATGGGGTACACTAATTCAAACTGGGGGACTGCATTTTCCCTTTAAGTTTAATACCATCAGAACAGAAGTTAGAAAGTTACAACACCTGGCAAAGATTTTGGGGCACTGGTTCCAATTTGCCTATGATATCAGTATGTTAGGATATAGGTCCATTTTGTGAATCAAGTGTTTGTTGCCTTTACAATCATAACCAGTTGGGTGATCACTTGTTTTACGTATAAATACACCAGAAAATGCATTAGAAAGTGAGTAATAAGTTTCAATTCACAAATGTTATATTTATTCTCAAAATCTGAGAAGGGTTACACTATATTGCTCTAGGGCATGGTATCTATATATACCTTTGGATAGTTTTTTCCTCGGCTTACAATTGTATAGTGGTAAAGATAAGTCATTCCAAATATTTCTATCATGGATTTCTATCATCATTCACTAATCATCTAACTTTACTGAGATCCCACCAATGTTTATAACTGTTTCAGTTACATTCAGGGATGTCACTATGCTGGGCGGCACTGGGCGGCCCCGCCTGGGACTAGTGAATTGCACCCGCCACTCATGCTAAAATAAAAACATTCCGCCCAGCACTTTTCCCAATAATGGTACTATAATTTTATGATTTTTGAAAGAAATTTGGATGTAACATTAATCTCAGAATGAGACGGCCAATTGGAGTATTAACTTCTAAGTCCAAAAAACTATCCACACCTTCCCTAAATCTGAGGATGGTGATCACTAAAGGGTCACAGTCAAGATTAACCCGGCACTAAGTTTGGCCTGGTGACAACCCTGGTTACATTTATATCGGATGAGTGTGTTGCTCAATTTTTACTGACCTTATCAAAATGGTTTTGTTAACATCTTGATCTCAACCTTTTACAGTCTCAGCACTTACTACTTCATGTCTGAAACATGCTTTCTAATAGGTACAGGTATTATACACTGGTCATTACACTGCATCAGTTCAGTTACATGCCTAATTACAAACCATTGATGTTTTCATCAGTGGCCCACACTATTTGAAAAAAAAAAACCAAACATCTCTGAATATGATTATGCATGAAACAGAATTTCTCTAGAATTTGGAAAGTTGGAAATGGAATTTTAAGATTTGTGACTTAGAAAAACATAGGTCTTATAGTAGTACACTGGGGTTTTGATAGCATTTGATAGCATGGTCAAACTTGGCCTCTTACATTTAATTTTAGGCACTATATTCCATAAGATCCAGGCATGCTTTTCCAGCTTGATGCTTACAAAATATCCACAGTTCAATCTCTGTTGATCTCATAATGACCTCAAATGACCTTTGAAATCCAATAAAACACAAGAGATTTCATTCTCAGTATGTAGTACCCACATTCCAGATATGAATTTCCTTCAAACTTGTATACCCTTCTTGAGACATACCATAGTAGAAAGGTTTACAATGTAATCTCTGGTGACCCTGAATGATGTGTCCTCAACCAAAAAAGTAATGGAGATCATCTACTCATTAATGAGTATCCACATGCCAGTATAAAATCCGTCATGGTTGCCCCTCTTCAGATATCATGTTTACAAGTGTGTCGTATACTCACACACATGCAAACACACAACATCAACATCCAATGTCAGAGTCCTTCTGCCTGCAGCAGAGGATAGTATATGAAAAAACTCTTGAACTGCCAGACAGTAGCAAAAACATGTCTTACTCCAAGCAGGGCAAGATGAAGAGAGGAATAGTGGTTCTACCATGCCACCCTCTAGTAGTGGGAGGGCGCCATCCCAATGCTAATGACTTATGCCAGATGG